>CM056948.1:10880901-11371867 GCA_029856935.1 Cyclocarya paliurus
ACATTCAATTTCATGGCATGTTGTGGTGGAGGCCCCCACGTACAGTACTTCTTGATGTTTCTCAAGGGTTCATTTTTAACAACTTTGAAAGATTTTACCATTTAGAGCTTGCAGAACAGTAGAAGTGATAGATTTTCCCACAATTTGCCAGTATCTTTAGAAGAAAATAGGTGCCATGCAATCAGGTCCAGGAGCTTTATGAGGGTTCATATGTTGTAATGCTTCAAAAACCTCAGCCTCAGTAAAGTTTTTTGTGAGTTCTATATTCATATCAACAGTAATCTTTCCATTTAGTTATTCTAGAAAACCCATGTCACCTCTTTGGGAAGAGGAAGTGTACAATTCTTGAAAATACTGCAAAATAAGTCTATCTCTTCCCTCTCCCTCTCTCCAACATCCTTCTCCATCCTTAATTCTACCAATCTGATTCCTCTTTCTTCTTTGAGATGCTTTAATGTGAAAAAACTTAGTATTTTGGTCACCTGACTGATTCTCACTTCTTTGAGAAAAAATGCTAAGTGGTGACATTTCTACACCTTTTGTGAAGTCTGTTGATCAACTCACATATATGTTTACTAAGTCATTGTATTATAGTCGGTCAAAACTTATTTGTTTCAAGATGGTTTATATGATATATATGACCCAACTTGAGGGGGAGTGTAACGCCCCGACCCTGGAGGTCCAGGGAGTTAACTATTGTCACCTGATAATCAATTTCACAATGCTAATAAATTTTTCAATGGATTCAATATATATACCTCCAACAACTCTAAATCAAACATCAATACTTAATTCATTTAATTCATTTAATTACACATAACCACATATCAGATCTTCAATACCATAAATTAGATAAACTAAATTAACATCTCCACATATCTCAAAGAACAAAATAAAATAAAATAAAATAGGGTTTACATAAGTCCCCACAATCATCCAAAACATATTGAACTGTGTCTACTAAATAAATATATCCACCATTAGTATTGGTAACCTGAGGTAACCAACTACTACTCTCAACTAATCCTACTCGTGTACTATATTTCTGATTCTCAGTTGAACCATCAAAGCCATCTAAAATATTGTGAAGATAAAGTGGTGAGTTATCAACAACTCAATAAGCAAAAAATATGAGTATTTACCAAGTTTAGAATACGGAGCAAAACATTTACTTTCGTACTGTAGAATCAGAATATTTATTTTTAGAATGGATAATAAAAAACATGTTATCAAAAAGTCAAAGCGAAGCTTTCATAAAACTTTCTTCTTTCAAAATCCCTTGGTATATCACATACTAAGACCTCATCTTCATAACATATCAGAGCATCACGCCGAGACCAATACTATGTTTAACCCCCGTAGTAGGGTTATAAACCACCATTATACCCGCAGCGGGGCCATATGTCACTATTATATCTATTGCGGGGCCGTATGCCACTATTATACCCATGACGGGGCCATATACCATGTTTACTCCCCTGGTAGGGTTAAAAACCATCATTATACCCGTGGTGGGGCCGTATACCACTATTATACCTATGACAGACGCTTAACGGAGATAGAACAGAGGCAACATAGGAATCAGATTTTATTCAAATACAAAATCAGACATTCATGCTAAGGTTTTCAGATAACACATTGTATGAAAAAAAAGTACTGAATACTTTAGATCATTTAACATATTCGACATAACGATATCAAAGCATCTTCATTTAACCAAATCAAAACTTTCAAAATCACATATTCGTTCTTTTTTCGCAGTTTAGAAACAAAATGCTAAAAATAAGCACATGTCTATATCAGTTATGGCAGAAAATACTTCATTCTTATACTGATTTCATGAGTATGCAGAACACTTATCTGAGATTTTTTTTAGGTTTGTCTTTAAAACAAACATGCAAATTTTCAAATCAACCTCAATCATCTTCTTTAATGCAAAGACTAGTATAGGAACCTCGCTTACCTGACTCTTACCGTGTATAAGTTATGCCTTAGGTTCGACCTTTAACAGTATCACAACCTAAACCAATAAACATTTACCAACCAATTAGTAACCCAAACAAGTATACTACTAGGCTTATTTAAAATCTCATTTGGTTAATGTGAAAGATAGAACACCCACTTTTCTTAAGACTTCTTGAAGATGGTCTTAAGATTCTTAAGAAATCTTTGATGCCAAATATAGAGGAGGGTTTATTCACTATGATTTTCGGCCACTACTCATATCTTTGGTTATTTTAAGGTTTGCTTTACTTTAAGAGTGAAATGAGGAAGTTTTTACCTCAAAAACCCTAGAAGCCAAATAGGAAATGGACAAGTATTGCCCTAGAAATTCACACAAACACTCAAGAACACAAAGTGAGGTTTTTAGTTGTTTTTCTAATGAAGAACATTCGGATTTACAGTTTGCTAATATTGCTATACTCGGATTTTTGTAAGTATACACTCAACCTACTTTGATTAACACTTGTATATGATTGCATAGATCTTTTCATTACATATTTGCTATTGTTTGATATTTCATGAATGTTGTTTGAATATGTTAATATGACTTCTTATGAATCTATGGAAGGGATTATATGTTTGAAATTTTTGATAAAAATGTCATGAAAGGCTCTCATATGTTTTGATTTTTACGTGTTTAAGATTGATGGTTTTTGCAACATGAAGTTTTGGCCATACCATGTCTTAAATGATTTAGATCTTAGTTAAATGCTATGACTTCATACTTTGTTTTGCTAAGTTTTGATTCCTATGTTATATACTTGAAGATTGGAACATGATTAAGTGATAAATCTCATGATTTTTACCCCTATGTGTTTCGGCCTAAGCATATTCCCATGGTTCCATGAATGTGTTTGGATGTTTTATGTGTTCCATGTAATCATGCTATGAATTGAATATGTTATACTTGGTTATTTCATGCATGTCATTCCATATGTCACATGTCAAGTATAAGTACATATGTCTTAAGTTTCATGTCTCATGCATTTGGAAAAAATGTTTTCAAAGAAAAGCGTTTCTTTTAAAAAAAAAAGAGTCTAAATGTTTTATCATGACCCCAAGTGCTAGGACGGGGGATTGTCCTAGTGGAACTCCTCTGTCCACTCAGGAGTGCTTAAGAATGGAGTAGTAACTCCTGGGTCAACGAAGAATAGTCGACGAGCCTCGAATGGGTTCTTTTCAAAGAATACCAGAGCGAGGAAGCACCTAATGTTAGTAGGTGTATAAATTTAATACCCTGCTCCTTCCTTTCTCAATTTAAGCAATTACGTCAAATGCGTCAGCCTGCCCACTCCTCTCTCTAGTGTCTAAGAACCCCATTACGCGTGCCAGACCCCGATGGCGTGTTTTAAAAGATGCTACGTAATTTATAAAGCTAGTTTTGTGTTTTAAAGTAAGGTGTATTTTAAATGGAAGATTCCTATTACTATTTAAATAAAAAAATATTTTAAATAACTCAATTATAATATCTTTGAAAAGCTCCAAAAATATTATAATTGTAGGGAATCATTTTATATAAATGATTTCAGTTATTTAAAATATTAGGTGATTTAAATAATGATGGAATCTTTATTTATTTAATAGTCTTACTCTTTTAGATATTTTAACTAAGACTTCATCATTTTATAAATGATGAAGTAGTATTATTTTAAATAATATTCTATCTTAATTCCTCTCAGTGCTTTTAAATAAGTTAGCTTTTACGCATTTTCAAATCAGTATTTAAGGGTCATTGTAGACCATTTTATAGACCCCAGATGTCAGGTTTTAGGATAAAACCCCAACCCCTCTCTCTTTTCCCTCACTTTTCCCCCAGCCCTCTCTCTCTCCTCTCTCCCTCTCGGCTTGCGACATACGCAGCCTCTCTCTCTCGCCCGATCGGTTCCAGCCCCAGCCCGGCGCCGCCATGCACCGGCGTGCCTCACGACCACCACCACCGGCCTCCTCTCCTTCCGGCGAGTCCACCCATACCGGCCTTGCACCCCCACGCTCGCCCCTTCTCTCTCTCGGCCACGCATAGCCCGAACGAGCTTCACGTTCCAGCGCTGCCGTGCGCCGTCCTCCGGCGCCACCACTCCCACGGCAGGCTCCCCTGCCATCGACCGGCCCCCTCCAGCGAGCTCAGCCCCTCCCATGCAGCCACCCTCCTCCATGCACGAGCTTAAGCTCCTCCACGCACGGGTTCACTGTGCGAGTCCATAGCACCGCCGTGCGTGGCCATCGAACACTACCACGAGACTCCTGAGGTCTCCCCCTTCCTCCTCCAGTAAACCCACGACCGGTAGACCCCTCCTCCACCTCCTGGTGTCTCCCGTTGTCACGCAAGGGTTTAGCCCGATCCGCCGCCGTGCGCCACCACCCACGGCGAGCGACCACCCCAGGCAGCACCCTTAGGCCACCACGAACCCAACGGTACCACCCACGGCCCCGATCTACCACCCACGGCCCCACACTCTCTCTCACTCTCCCATGGTTCCTCCTCCCTCACAGTGCACGGCCAGCCACAGTGGACCACTGTGCCGACCACCACCGAGCCTCCATGGCTCCACTAGCAACCTCCCCTAGCCTAGCCCAAGCTTAAACCACCACTTTATGTGGTGGGTAATCACTGCACGTGATGGACAGTCACTGCGCGTGACTGACCGCCACTGTACACGGCTAGATCCGCCATGTTACGCTCAGTGCCATCATCATCAAGGCCACCTAGCTATCCAAACACTTAAACAGTCACTGTACGCGGTGTAGCCACCCGTACCTTCCTCCGGCGTATTCGCTGTAACGGTCAACGAGCGACGCACGGGTCATCCCGTCGATGGTATAATTCTCTATCCCTCGTTATTTATATTAGATGTTAGCTAGTTGACTAGGTTGTGGATTGTGCTGTTAGTATTATAGGATTGTTGTGTAGTATGATGGTGGTGTGATGGACTGTGGTGTGAAGTGTTGGGCGTATTGGGAAGTGCGCTGTGTAGTATTGTGGACTGTGCTGTTGGTGTGGTGGACTGTGCTGTGTAGTGTGGTGGACTGTGTTGTACAGTGTTGTGGATTGTGCTGTGTAGTGTGGTGGACTATGCTGTGTAGTGTGGTGGACTGTGCTGTGTAGTGTTGTGGACTGTACTGTGAAGTGTGGTTGTAGTGCACATGCGGTAGTAGTGACGTGGTATAGTGCTGTGAGTGCAGTACACGTGGAGTATACTCCATGTGGTGGAATGATGCACCGTACGGCATATGTGCCGTATTGGTGACGTGGCGTAGGGTTTTGAATGGAGTACGCGTGGAGTGTACTCCATGTGGTAGAGTGATGCACCGTATGACATGTATGCCATAGCGGTGACGTGGCGTAGTGTTGTGAATGGAGTACGCGTGGAGTGTACTCCACATGGTAGAGTGATGCACTGTATAGCGTGTATGTCATAGCGGTGATGTGACCTAGTGTCGTGAATGGAGTACACTCCTCTTATACTCCATGTTGTGAGACGACACACCGTATGGTGTGTATGCCATAGCGGTGACGTGACTTAGCGTTGTAAATAGAGTACACGTGGAGTGTACTCCATGTTGTGTGACGATGCACCATACGGCATATGTGCCGTATTGGTGACGTGGCGTAGTGTTGTGAATGGAGTACACGGGGAGTGTACTCCATGTTGTGAGGTGATGCACCGTATGGCGTGTATGCCATAGCTATGACGTGGTGTAGCGTTATAAATGGAGTACAAGTGGAGTGTACTCCATGTTGTGCGACGATGCACAGTACGGCATATGTGCAGTATTGGTGATGTGGCGTGGTGTTGTGAATGGAGTACACGGGGAGTGTACTCCATGTTGTGAGACGATGCACCGTATGGCGTGTATGCCATAATGGTGATGTGGCGTAGTTCTGTGAATGGAGTATACGTGGGGTATACTCCATGTGGTGAGACGATACACTATATGGCGTGTATACTAGAATAGTGATGTGTGGTAGTGACGTAATGGAGTACACGTGAAGTGTACTCCATGTGATGGGATGATGCACCATACGGCGCATGTGCTGTAATGGTGATGTGTCGTAGTGTGTGGAGGGAGTATGCATGGAGTGTACTCTCTGAGGTGCAACGATACACCGTATGGCGTGTCGCAAAGATAATGGTGGTTACGTAGTTGTTAAGGGAAGAACTTGGTGTATGGTGTCGGGAACTGTGGAACAGTGTCCCGAAATGGCTGTGAAGTATGGCTGTAGTCCAAGGCGACGGGTGTTGCCATGTGATTGGCTTATGGCCTGGAATAAGTGCGAAGTGGCTAAGAAGTATCAGAGCAGTGCAGCGGAAGCATGATTGGGCAACGTCATGAAGTGACGTGGTCCATCATGGAGTTGCGCTGTGATGACCTAAGATGTATGTGAGGTGATGTGACAAGGTCACGATGTAGCTTGGGAATAGTCTCAAGCTATATGGCGTGATGTAAAGTGTAGCTATGAACAGAGTCCCATCGGCTAAGTGTTAGGATGAACTATCATGAGGTTCGGGTAGCACGGAGAGTCGTGCTACTCGGGTAAGGGAAGGATGGTATTGGAGTATGGCGCTTGTCCATACGACCCGATGACCAATGTAAGGTATGTTGGTCTTAGATGATAAAGGGGTAAAGTACGTGTGTTGTCTGGTTAGACATATGTGCCGGACGGATTTACCGTAAATAATGGGTAATCTGTCCTAAGTATGATGACGCGGTACTTAAGCCTCGGAGTGGCGTAGAGCCGTGTGATGTGTACGAGTGGTCATGAGAAGTAGAGTGAGCTAAGATACATGAAGGTAAGGATGTAGGTACTGTCTAAGAATGGGATGCATGACTTAGTTGGCCTAAGTCATGCGTCGGAATGTGATTAATAAGAAGAACAGGACAAAGGTCCTAGTGTCTTAATCCTAAAGATGAACATGAGTTCATCCTAGTGACTAAGCACTCGAAGTAGAACGTCAAGGTTGAAGGAAGTAGAGACCGTAATGGGTCTCTAAGGGTTTTTATCATACTAAGAAATGAGAAAGAGCACGGGATAGAAGGAGAGTGTTCTCTAAGTAAAGCATAGCTCTATTTCTAGTCAGTTGCTTATACACTAGATAGAGAATAACGTTAAGGTTATGTATGCATGTAGGTTGCCATCTGACACGCGCATCAATGGACTGTACGGTATGAATGGACTGTATGGTATGAAAATAGCATGGAGTCCAGGTAAGTGTTACGTTCATACTCTTCTAGTGTTTTCTAAAGATATGAAAAAAAAAACAAATATTTTTCCTTACGAAAACGAAGAAAAGAGATGGTCTTCCCTTTTCAAGGGCAGACGTTTTACGAAAAGTAACGCATTTAAAGTATAAGTATGTACGACCGTCTTTGGCAGCCCCTGTTCATGCACCCAAAAGTATTAACTGTATGCTTGTGAATGGATGACTATACATGGTATGTATTGTATGTATTTTCAAAGAAAAGACGATGCACGAAAAGATGTTTTTCGGGCTCTCACCCCAAACGAACGTTTTCTCAAGAAAAAAATGTTTTCTCACGAAAAGACGTTTTCCACGAAAAGATGTTTTTCCATGAAAGCATGAATGAAATGAAATGAAATGAAATGAAAGGCATGCTCATGCACATGAAATGAATGAAAGCTGCAGCTCTCTAGAGCTGCCATGAATAAACGAACGTAAGAATAAATGAAAGAAAGGCATGAGCATGCATGAATGTATGAAAATACGTAACGGCCACATGAAATGAATGAACGGGGTACCCAAATGAATGAATGGGCAGATTGCAATGCCGGATGGTAGTATTTGGTAGTGCACCCAGTGCTGCATCCCTGATGGAAAGGGATTCCAACCCGTGGCCACGGGCGAATCCATCGGCCCAAAAGGCCGCTAACCCTAGCATGCGGGGCATAACAGTGTGTACTGGCCTATGAAAGTGATAAGAAAAGAATGTATAAATGCATGGCATTCTTTAAGAAATGAAGGCAATAACGGGAGAAAGTTTTACTAAAAGAAAAACACGTTTTAAATATGAAAACTCCCGTCTACTGATGTTTACGAACGAAAGCATGTATGCATGTATGTATAGTATGTACGGAAGGATGAATGCATGACTGAAAACCTATGTTTTTATATTTTAACTGTATGAAGTAACGCTTACTAAATATTCGACTCATTTTAGTTTTTATGTGTGCCTCTCCCCCCACAGGAATTGAATGAGCAGTACACTCAGGAGGGACACAGCCAAAAGAGGACACGGAAGTCTAGGCATGATGGTCTTAAATGTAAGAAAAGGATTTTTTTATTTTAAAGATTTATATTTTCCACTCTCTTAAACCCCAAGCCTCTTTTATTATAAAAACACATTATATTTTATAACGTAGAGTCTTGCACCCTGGGAAGAACAGTTAAAGTGTTTTAAATCGGACGGTAATTCTCGTCGTATTTTCTAAAATATTTTGCAAAAAGACCCACCACAAGGACGGGCGTTACAATAAAGCATGTAATTCGACGAATTAAGGTCGAGTTATTATGAATTTCTATGTATCTTGAACTGTAGGGATGGTGGTAGTGTCCCTCTTACGATTCCCGCCTACAGATCGTTAATGGTACGATGACTAGCAGGACCATGAGGTGCAAGGAGGGGAGTCATGTTGTGTCCACCCTATGAATAAGAATAAAAACTCATGTGATAAGAATCACTTGATGCAAATCTTGTGATATGTCTTTGATAAGAAATTTTTTTGATTAAGATCAATATGAAAAGAAAAGTTAAGAAAATTTTTCTGGAAAAATGTCTAAGTGTCTGATAAAGGCATATGTCAAGTTTCTGATAAAGGTAAGTTCATGTTTCATGCACGCATTTCATGATGTACCTTTTGTATGCTTGCTTTAATTAATGTATCTTATGTGATTACTTGTTGAGATTTCTCAAAATCTCATTGTGGTAGTTTACACTACAATTCTCCAACCGGAATGGTAGAAGTTGTTACAGGTACCCCAGATTCTTAGGAACTATGAAAGTAGATGGTTCCGTGTTGGATGACAAGTACTCTGTACAGGCTCATTCTGGCTTTTTGAACTTCGATAGACTAGTAGACAGGATGGTCACTTGTCTTGGGCAATCATCGAAGCCCTCACAAGACTCGAAGGAAGTAGCTAAGGAATTCGAGTCTTCTCCTCCCGAACGACTGAAGTCTCATGGAGTCTTTTAGTGTTTGGCTCCCGATGGGACTTTAACGATGAAGGAAAAAGAATCTTAGTCATTTTGATGAAATGAACTTATGGTTTTTTGGCCTCAACTTTTGAAAAATAATATTTTGAAGGTCCCATGTGTTTTGGGAGACAGAACTTTAATACTTGATATTTTGGGATATTTTATCTTATGTTATTATGTTATGATCATGGACAAGGTGTTAATGCTTTTTATTAGTTGGTACCATATACTTTGTAATTGTTGTTTGCATTGCTTAGAATTTTGAAGGTACCATGCTTTTTATTAGTTGGTACCATGTTCTTTGAGTTCGGCTAACTCAGATGGTGTCATTCGGTAAGGGGCTTTGGAAAGAGGTCCTGCCTATGGCTAGTTCAATGGCAAACTCTACTTCCCGCTCAGGTGTTAGTCCAAACAAATCCTCAAGAAATACCTCCAGATATTCTCTCAAAATAGGGATCTCCTCTAACTCCAATTCTTTCTTTGGTTCATCCACCAAGTAGGCCAAGTACTCTTGACACCCATCCCATATTAACTTGCCAAAATGAAGTGCAGATATAACGGGTGGAAGGGCACGCGCTCTAGATCCAATAAACTGAAACTCCTCTCCCTCTGGAAGTTTGAGCACCACCACCTTCTTAAAACAGTCAATACTGGCATAACTGGAAGCTAACCAATCCATTCCCAATATAACATCAAACCCAATCATGGGGAAGACTATCAAGTTAGTTGGCATTTCTCTCCCGCTAATTGTTATTGGACACTTATGCAAAATCTTGTTGCAGGTCACTGAATCTCTTGCTGGGGTTGAGACTATCATATTGTAATCCATATTTTCAACTTCAACTAGGCAAAACTTGACATAATCCATTGAGATAAAAGAGTGGGTAGCACCCGAGTCAAATAAAACAGTAGCCTTATTGAGAAAAAGGGGAATAACTCCTATGATTATGTCATATAATCCAATAGAGATAAATAGATAAGTAGTCCTAATGTCCTAATTTTTTTTTAACAAAATAGTAACTAAATAGGAGAATCAAAAGGATTATACCTATGATTACATCATTCTCGTGCCCAGCTTCTCCCAACGTCAAAGCAAACACACATGCTAGCATAGTCCTCTGCTGTTGTTGCCCTAGTTGTTCAGCCTAAAGATTTGAGGTGGGTTGGGATTTTTGTTGTCCTCCGTAATCAATGGGCATTCTCTAATGAAGTGACCAACCTTACCATATCAAAAACATGACCCCACTTCCTTTCTGGACTCCCTAGCATGCACGCGGTTATAGAATTTACATGGGTCAGTTGTATGATTTCCCTGAATCTGTCTCTGACTTAAGCTGCTCCCCTCGTTTATCTTCTTCCATGGCCTTGATCCATACTAGAGGATCCTTGTGGAATAGCTCTCTTCCTTTGTTCTTGGAATTCAGCACCTCTCTTGAAGTTCTGCTCAACCAACATCACCTTGTGCACTAACTCTGAAAAATTCTGAATTTATAGGACCATCACTCATTCATATATCTTATGGTTCAAACCTTCCTCAAACTTCCTATCCTTCTTCTCCTCATCAGAAATTACGTATGTAGTGAAACGTGATAATTCTGCAAACCTTGTAGCATACTAGTGCACAGTCATGGTCCCTTGTACCAAGTTGGTGAACGCTCGATCTCTAGCTTCCCATCTGCTTTTGGGAAAAACTGGTAAAATAAATTCTGCTTGAATTGAGGCCAACTAATTACTTTGGTCCGGTTAGCTTCCTTGATGGCTTTTTTAGAATTCCACCATCTCTTCACTTCTCCAATTAGTTTAAAAGTTATAAATTAAACTTTTTACTGATCGATGCACTCCAAAACGCTAAATATTTCTTCAATGTCTTGAATCCAATCCTCTGCTATGTTTGGATCGCCTCTTCCATCAAAGGTGGGAGGATGTGTCCAATTAAATTGCTCAAACCTGCAGCCTTTATAATTATTGTTTTCATTCAAATCTTCAAGATTTCGAACTTGACGGTGAGACGCCATCCTAAAAGCTTAAACTTGGTGAAATGTTCTAAAAATAAATAAAGAATAGAAAAAAAATATATGTATAAACAAATTATATATATCAGATAAATATTTGAAACAAGTTCAAAAAATTTTCTTGTTTTACGCAATCCTGACCATATCTCTAACCAACTCATATCACTCTTCTTGCCATCTAATTGTAAACCTAACATCGCTTAAAAACTCACATACATCTTTAGAATCTAAAACCTCAAGGTTATGAATTCAATTCCTAACATCTGCTAAATCCAAAACCTCAGATCCCATCAAATTCAATCATAAAGTTTACAAAGACTCAAACTTAAATATCCACATGATCATCCTTGTAGTCCTTAAGCTCCTACACTTCCAATCTGATATTTACTTCCTAAGAACCCACAAATATCTAAACTTCATATGTTTATAGTCTGTAGAACCTCATAACTGTCTCTAATACCAACTATAACACCCCGACCTCGGAGGTCCAGGAAGTTAACTCTTATCACCTGACAATCAATTTCACAATGCTAATAAATTTTCCAATGGATTGAATATATATACCTCCAACGGCTCTGAATCAAATGTCAATACTTACAAATCATTTAACTACACATAACCACATATCATATCCTCAATACCATAAACCAGAAAAACTAAATTAATATCTCCACATATCTCAAAGAAAAAAATAAAATAAAATAGGGTTTACATAAGTCCCTACAATCATCCAACACATACTAAACTTTGTCTACTAAATAAATATATCCACCACTACTAATGGCAACCTGAGGTCACCAACTACTATTCTCAGCTAATCATTCCTATATACTCTATTACTCAATTGAACCATCAAAGCCATCTAAAATATTGTGAAGATAAAGGGGAGAGTTATCAACAACTCAGTAAGTAAAGAATATATACTAGCATGTAAACATGAGCATTTACCAAGTTTAAAATGCGGAGCAAAAATATTTACTTTCATACTGCAAAATCAAAATATTTGTTTTCAGAATGCATAATAAAAAAACATGTTATCAAAATGTCAGAGTGAAGCTTTCATAAACCTTTCTTATTTCAAAATCCCTTGGCATATCACAGATTGAGACCTCAACATATCAGAGCATCACATCAAGACAAATGCCATGTTTAACCCCCTGTGGTAGGGTTATAAACTACCATTATACTCATGGCAGGGTTGTATGCCACTATTATACCCATGGCAGGACCTTTATGGAGATAGAACAGATGCAACATCAAAATCATATTTTGTTTAGATACAAAATCAGACATTCATGCCAAAGTTTTCAGATAACACATAGTATCAAAATAGAGTACTGAATAGATTTAGATCATTTCACATATTCGACATTACAATATTAAAACATTTTCATGTAACCAAAATAAAACTTTCAAGATCAAATATTTGCTCTTTTTTAACAGTTCAGAAACAAAATGCTAAAATTAAGCTCATGTCTACATCAGTCATGACGAAAAATACTTCATTCTTATGTAGATTTCACAAGTATGTAGAATACTTATCTGAGATTGTTTTTAGGTTTCTTTTTAACACAAACATGCAAATTTTCAAATCAACCTCAGTCATTTTCTTTAATGCAAAGACTAGTATAGGAACCTCACTTACCTGACCCTGGCCATGTATAAGTTATGCCTTGGGTCCGATTTCTAACATTATCACAACCTAAAACAATAAACATTTACCAACCAATTAGTAACCCAGACAAGTATACTAATAGGCTTATTTAATAAAATCCCAAACCAGCCCCTTTTAACCCAAAATCTGCCATAAAGTAACCTAAACAACCCTTCTCGAACCATAAATATTTACACTCCAGCACAACCAAGTAAATCTCCACCCCACAACATTACAACAAACTAGTCACGTAATGCCCCAAACAGCCAAACCTTTCTCCCAGCCAGCCACATAAAAATACCCCACACCGTTTAAGCTCCTACCACTCAAACATAACCCAATTGAAGAATTTCCAGCAACTTCCATCATTCTTAACACACATATGACCTCCTGACAATCTCCTTAAACTCAAAAAAATCAGCACGCAACGCCAATACAACCAACCTATAATTCCCAATGTTCATATAAGGTTAGGTTTGGGGAGTGAGATGAGAATTTTTAGTTTTAGATGAAAGTTTAAAATATTTTATTTTAATATTATTATTGTTTTGGGATTTGAAAAGATTAAATTGGAAATTGAAAAAGTTTAATTGTTTATTATATTTTGTATGAGAATTTGGGAACCAACCTATAATTCCCAATGTCCATATAAGTGTCATTTATCAAACATTCAGCAAGTATACTATACTCATTTAGCACACACAAACGATCAATCGAGTCTAATAAGGGTATAATCATCAATTGTATGTAGTATATATTGAATTGTACATCAATGATTGAAGTAAGAATTTCCCTCCATGAGTGTTTACAAACGGCATAAACAAATTGATGGATAATTTCTTCTAGGAAGACACACCTGGGAAGATTAAAAAAAAAAAAAGTGCATGGGCTAAGATTTGCAAACCGATCCAGGCATAAGAGATGTAGAATTAACGAACAAAGCCTTGCATATGAGATTTAACTGGAAGCTCTTATTTGGGAAGTCCCTTTGGTCAGATTTTTTGAGATCAAAGTATAAGATTTCTAGACTTCACAAACCTGAACAGGAAGGTAAGTGATTAAGCTGAATTATTGCATATTTTATTTATCTAGAACCAATTTATTTTTAATTATTTCATTATTTTATTATTGATTTTAGATGAAAAAATGATTATGAGACATAAATCCAAGTTGTGATTTAAATGGATTAATAGCATAGTTTATGCTTGATTTTAATACTTGTGATTTAATTTGACAATGTTTCTTCAGATGCACAACACACATTTAATATTTTATTCTTCATTTTTTTTTTGTCTAGTTTTATTTTTGTTTTTACTTATTTATTTTTTGTTTGTTTGTTTCTCTAGTTTTTTTTTTTTTTTGTATTTATTTATTTGTTTTCTTTTTTTTTTTTTTTGCAGAACCACTCCATGCATCACCACCTTGCACCACCATCATCACACCAAGCACCACCTCTGCCCAGCTCCATCGCACATCAAGGAAACAACCAACAAGCCACCATCACCCAGCAGCAGCAACCTCCATGCTACATCACCTCTGCCCAGCCTCTTCCTGTGCAGCACCCCGCTGCCAAGCCCCAACACCCAGCGGCAGCAACACCATCCACTACCACCGTGTGTTACCAACGTCCTCCATGTAAAACCCACAGTCTCCTGCAACACCCCCAGTTGTCACCTCTACCCAACTAGAAGCACCAGTACTGCCCAAGCTTCTCCACATGGTGATCACTTCTTTCACTTTATTGCAGAATGAATCACAATAGCACACCGATAAAGGAAAGGAAGTTGCGATCACATGAAAATTGCCAATTTTGTTGCTGCCATTCTCTTTTGTAATTCTATTAATTATTTGCCTTTCATTTGCTAAGTTGTATATAGAGGGCATTTCTATCTTTTCATATATAGAGTTAGGTAGATCATTCTTTCATTGTTGTATATATGCACGCACTGTTTCATTGCTTCAAATATACAAGACAGCAGGATCATTATACTCTACAATTCTTCTTATTCTGTGTTTTCCTCTTTCAATTCCTTTTGTTACATGGTACCAAAACTCCATCGATCCAATGGCAAATACAGGTGAAGAAAATACTTCCAAATCTTCTCATGAAAAATCTTCCCCAGATTGATACCTCAATTTCTCATACCCTTTCAACCCATTCCAAATTAGAATGGTGATAATCTAGCTGCTTTCTGCCCTGGTTTATGACCTTTTAACTGCTGATAACTATGTTAGCTGGTCATGTACCATTAGTCGAGCTCTTCGTTTGAAGAATAAACTCGGGTTCATCAATGGAACATTGCTTAAACCCATGGCTCCATCAGACCCCCTTTTCGAGGCTTGGGAGAGATGCAACGATTTAGTTGTCTCCTAGTTGTAGAATTCCATAAGTTCCTCTATGAAATCCAGCTTGGCTTTAGTTGATGATTCTCAAACTTTGTGGTTGGAACATCAAAATCGTTTTACTCAACAAAACGGTCCTCAAATTTTCCAACTCAAACGAGATTTAGCTAGTTTATCCCAAAATCAAGATTCTGTTAGCATCTATTTTGGTAATCTTAAAGGACTATGGGATGAACTTGTCGTGTATGACCCTATTCCTGACTGTGAATGTTGCAAACTAAAGATCCTCCATGACCGACATGATCGTGATTGTGTTATCCAGTTCCTCATGGGCTTATCTGATTCTTACTCTAACACAAGAGACTAGATTATGCTTCTTGACCTGTTACCCCCTCTTAACCGTGTCTTCTCTATGGTTCAGCAACAAGAATGTCAACATCAAATAATTTCCAATCCCAACCCCTTTGACTCCATGGCTATGATGGCCAAACCCTTTTATAATTCATCCAAAACCTCTGCCAAGTTCAGTAACCAGAAAACCAATCGTCCTTATTGTTACCATTGTAAAATCCCTGGCCGTTCCCTTGATACTTGTTTTAAAATAGGTAATGCTGATCCACCACAGTGCACACATCGCCACATGACTGGTCACAGTATTGATAAATGCTATAAACTACATGGTTATCCTCCTAGACATAAACTCCATGGCAAAACCAAAAACATTGCAATAGTTGTCACTCATCCTCGAGCACATCCAGACAGTGACCATGATGAAGACTCCAATGAATCCATGGCTCTCACCAAGAGTTAATACCAGCAATTGATTGCTCTTTTGCATTCCAAGTTCAGCCATGGCCTCACTAACCATAGCTCAGCCCTCTTCTTCCCCTCAAATAATCATGTCATCATTTCATGAGTTTTTGCTATGGCCACTTGCCTTTCTACTCACACACAGCATTCTTCACAGTAGCACACCTCACATTGGATACTTGACACAGGTGCAACAAATCACATGATCTGTTGTACCTCCCTTTTCACATCCATAACAGCCACCGTTTGTTATCAAGTCAAATTACCTAATGAAGAAGCTGTCCCTGTTACCCATATTGGTGTAGTAAGAATTTCTAGCCATTTAGTTCTGAATCATGTCCTGTGTCGACCTTCATTTCATTTTAACTTATTGTCTGCCAAGAAACTTTCCCAAGACAATTTCTGCTTCCTAATATTTCTGTCCAACTCTTGTTTCCTCCAGGACTTAGCATCTTGGACAACGATTGGGATAGGTGAAATTAAAGGCAGTCTTTATCATCTCCTCAAGTCACAAGTCTCACCTTCAGCTCTAGTTGATGCTTTACCCATTTTCCTTCAACCAGATCCCTCCACCTATGCCTCTGCCACTCACACAGATTCCATTTTTGATTTATGGCATTATCATCTTGGCCATACTTCATTTTCAAGATTAGCTTTAAGTACTGATCCCAATGTAAGAAACAATTTGAAATTCCATAATCATATACCTTGTTCAATTTGTCCTTTAAAACAACACCGTTTACCTTTTTCACCATCACAACATTCCTCTTTACATGCCTTTGATACTATCCACTGTGATATATGGGGTCCAAACTCTATTGTTGCATGCGATTGATCTCGATATTTTCTCACAATCCTTGATGATTATTCTCGGACAACTTGGATTTATATGCCTAAAAATAAATCAGACACCAGGTTCTGCATTGTCTCCTTTTGCAACTTAATTGAAACCCAATTCAAATCTAAACTAAAGATTCCTAGGAGTGACAATGTCTCCTAGTTCCAAAGGTAGGGAAATCTTTCAAAATAGAGGAATTATACATCAAAAGAGTTGTGTGAAAACTCCCCAACAAAATGGAAGAGTGGAAAGAAAACACCAACACATCATGAATACAACTCGAGCATTGAAATTATAGTCACACAACTCCCTCAAATTCTGGACTAACTGTGTTCTCACAGCAGTCTATCTTATCAATCGAACACCACCCCTCTTTTACAAAATAAAACCCCTTATGAGACCCTACTCAATGCTCCACCAAAGTACAACCTTTTAAAAGTTTTTGGATGCCTTGCTTATGCCTCTACATTATCTCATGGGAGGAAAAAGTTTGATCCTCAAGGCAAAGCATGTGTGTTCTTAGGCTATCCTTTTGGTTTCAAAGCATACAAGTTACTTGACCTACAAATTCGGCACGTATTTTTACCCGAGATGTCCAATTCCATGAATCCATCTTCCCATTCCATCTCACTCATTCTTCTCCCTCTCCTACTTTCTCATCTTCTACTTCCCTATTCTTTCAAAGCTGCCACATTCTATACCAGCTTCTAATTCCTCACCTTCCCAACCACCATTCCAAACAGCTCTTAATCCCCTCTCCCTGATTCCCATTCATCTCCCACTATTTCCCCATCATCACCACCATCTTATATTCCCAATCCACCACCCCTCCCTACCTTTTCTCTAATTGAAGGCACGGTTAGTAGCTAAAGGCTACACTCAACTTGAAGGGTTGGACTATCAAGAGACATTCTCTCCAGTTGCAAAACTGGTCAGCATGAGATATCTTCTTGCAATTGCATCGGTTAAAGGCTGGCATTTACATCAATTTGATGTAAATAATGCCTTTTTACATGGGGATCTACATTAAGACATTTATATGAACAAACCTCCTGGTTACACCAAAGGCTCTCCCAACCAAGTTTACAAGTTACTCAAGAGCTTATATGGCCTCAAACAAGCATCGAGGCAATGGTATTCTAAGTTCTCTACTGTTTTGATTAACTCAGGCTTTTTTCAATCAAAGGCTGATTATAGTCTTTTTACCCAAGAAGCACATGGCATCTTTGTTGCCATCCTTGTGTATGTCGATGACATATTGGTGGCAAGCAATGACCTCAACTCTATCCATGCCTTCAAATCTCTTTTACACAGCAAATTTAAGATTAAGGACATAGGCAAACTACAGTACTTTCTTGCATTGAAATTTTTCGATCCTCCAAAGGAATTTATCTCTATCAACGTAAGTATACAATGGACATTTTATCAGACTCAGGCAATCTTAGCAGCCACATAGCTAAGGTCCCCATGGAACAAAATCTCAAATTGACTCAGTCTACTGGTCTTCCACTATCTGATCCAAGTATTTACAGACGCATGATTGGTCGACTTCTATATCTCACTATATCTCGACCTAACATCAATTTTAGTGTTCAAACTCTAAGTCAGTTCATGGCCACTCCAACTAATGCAAACTCTAAGTCAGTTCATGGCCACTCCAATTAATGCTCATCTCCTGGCAGCACAAAAATTGCTTTGTTATCTCATAGCTGCTCCTGGTCAGGGCCTTTTCCTCCCTAGTTCCTCATCATTTCAACTTGAGGCCTACTGTGACTCTGACTGGGCTTCCTGCCCAGATACCAGACTATCCATCAGTGGCTATTGCGTGTTTCATGGCTGTTCTGTGATCTCTTGGAAGTCCAAGAAGCAAGCTGTTGTTTCTAGATCATCAGCAGAAGCAGAATATCATTCAATGGCGGCTACCTATTCAAAATTAACGTGGCTCAGATTCATCTTGTCTACTCTTCAAGTTCACCATCCACAAGCTGCTCTGCTCCACTGTGATAACCAAGCCGCCATACATATTGTTGCGAATCCCATATTCCATGAACAAACTAAACATATCGGGCTTGACTGCCATTTAATTAGAGACAAAATTCAAGATGATAGTATCTGCACTCGTTATGTTCCTAGCTTTGCTCAAGTTGTCAATACCATGACAAAAGCTTTGTCATCTAAAGTCCTCCACCTTCACTTATCCAAGATAGGAGTCGTAAATCTTTATGCTCCGTCTTGCAAGAGGTATTGGAGAAGGAATCATAGCAGCACACCGATAAAGGAAAGGAAGTTGCGATCACATAAAAATTTCCAATTCTATTGCTGTCATTCTCTTTTGTAATTCTGTTAATTATTTGCCTTTCATTTGCTGAGTTATATATAGAGGGCATTATTGTCATTTCATAGATAGAGTTAGTTAGAATATTCTTTCATTGTTGTATATATACATGCACTGTTTCATTGCTTCAAATATACAAGACAGTAGGAACATTTTCCTCTACAATTCTTCTTCTTCTATGTTTTCCTCTTTCAATTCCTTTTGTTACACACTTAGCCATGGCTTTGATCTCCATGCTGCATTGCATCTGCACGTCCAGCAACACCACCGTGAGCCTCATTCACCAACCAAGCAGTCCCACCATAAACAACCAAATCAGTGCTGCTGTGAAACTGCCACCCGTTGCCTAGCTGCACTGCATCCACAAGAAGCCAACGCCACCATTCGAACCACTCCATGCACGACCATGCACCACTCCTCCGTAAGTCCAGCAAACTCGCCACTCTGAAGCCATGCCAACCATGTCGCTGCTCTTTCAGATAACCACAAGATTCAAACCAGCCCAGATAAATCTCCGACCTCCCCTGAGATTATCTTGGTTCCTCACTTATCCTATCCACCAGACCAGCCACGATTGAATGCTGCAGATAAATCTTCATCTAGTGATAATACCGAAAGTTTAGGAGATAACTCTTAACTACATTTGAATGTATTTGAATTCTTGTTATCCCTGTATTTTCTCCATGTAATCTTGATTCAAACTCCTTATGTAAATTTTATATAAATGACAATAGCATCACACGATTTTGGCATTGAAGCCAAGACTATTCTACAAAAATTTACATGGTAGCAAAGCTTTTGGCATATGCCTAGCTTCTATCAATCTTTTCCTGCTCACCTATGGCTTCCACTACTTTTGCTTCCTCCAGTGTTAACTTTGCTCCACCAAACATTGGACATCTTGTGTCGATCATGCTAAGTGACTCAAACTATCACTTATGGTCATCTCAGATTGTACCCGTATTGAAAAGCCATGACTTGATGGGCTTCGTGGATGGTTTTGAGCCGTGTCCATCAAAGTTCCTTGCTCATGATCAAGGGAAAACAACTTATTCTCTTAATCCAAATTATATTGTCTGGAATAAGAAAGATCAGTGTTTGTTGAGTTGGATCAATGCAACTCTATCTGACAAGGTACTAGCCTCTGTCTATGGGATCACATCAACTTGAGAGGTGTGGAGCTTCTAGCAAACAAATTTGCCTCTCATTCCAGAACCTGTGTGCACCACCTAAAGAGAAAATCACAGAATCTTCATCAAAGGTCAATGAAGTGCACTAATTTCCTTGAAAAGGCAAAACAATTGTTAGATGAATTAGCTGCAGTTGGTAAGCCACTTGAGGATGATGACTTAATGTCTTTCATAGTGAGTGGCCTTAATCCCTCATTTAATCCTTTTATAACCTTTATGTCCTTTGCTACCAGAGACAATAATGTTTCTTTTGAAGATTTTCAAGTAGTGCTCTTATCTTATGAACTCTTATTGGAAAATCATACTCATTCTATACCACCTGAGACCAATAATTTTTCCTTCTTCGCTCCTAAATCCAACCAACAGCAGTACAACTGCAAGCCCAAAAACCCAGGTAAACAATATTCACGTCCTCAATTCTCACCAAATCCGCATCCCTAATGCTCACCAAAATCCTCTGGCTCACCTTCCTCACCTCAGCCAAATAAAATGCAGCACTCATTTTCCACTCCCAAATCACCTCGTCAAATTTGTGGAAAGTCAAATCACAAGGCATTAGATTGCTTTCACAGAATGGATTATGCATATTAGGGTCGTCATCCACCAACTCAATTGGCTGCTATGGTTGCACATACCGACACTGAAAATGAGGAAGAGACATGGTTTGCTGATAGTGGAGCCAATCAGCATATCACTGCAAATCTGGAACATCTCACCTTACAGCAACCATACATAGGACAAGAAAATGCAGCTGTCAGTAATTGCCAAGGTTTGGGTATTACAAGTACTGGTACTGCTATTTTTCATACTCCTGAAGCTAAATTACATCTTAAACGTGTCATCCATTGTCCTCAAGCTTATGCCAATTTACTTTCCATTAATCAATTTTGCCTTGATAACATTTGTTTCTTCATTCTAACTAGTACTCACTACTTTGTGAAGGACATCCAAATGGGAGTGACGCTACTGGAAGGCAAGAGTGAAGGTGTTCTCTATCCAATCCATTTGTAGTCAATGTCTATCAATAAATCACATGCTTTGATAGCCGTTGTAGGAGTTAAAGCACCTATTTCTGTTTGGCATTCTAAATTAGGACATGCATCTCTTCCCATTGTATCTCCGTTTTTGAACAAACATTCTTTACCTGTTGAAGGATCAATGAATAAAACATATTTTTGTGAACCTTCTCAACTTGGCAAAGGTAAACAACTTCCTTTCCAACCTTCTACCCGTGTTTCTTCTTTTCCTTTTAACTTAATTCACACCGATGTATGGTCTTGTTCCACTAAATCTCTCAATGGTTCCAAGTATTATGTTATATTCATTGATGATTTTTCACGCTTCTCATGGCTTTATCCTCTCCAAAATAAATCCGATGTATATGCTTGTTTTGTTAAATTCAAAACACTCATGGAAAACCAATTTTCCTGCAAAATTAAGCAATTACAATCGGATGGAGGTGGAGAGTATATGTCAAACCAATTTCAATTGTTTCTTACTTCTAATGGAATCCACCATCGCATCAATTGTCCTCATACACCCCAACAAAATCACCTTACGGAACGAAAACACCGTCATGTGGTGGAAATGGGACTATCTCTGTTAGTTCAATCACATTTGCCCAATACATTCTGGGTTGATGCATTTTTAACATCTATATTTCTCATTAATAGATTGCCGACCCCTACCCTTGATAACCACACACCATTTTTTAAATTATTTGGCAAGGATCCTGATTATACCTCCTTATGCACCTTTGGTTGTGCTTGTTTCCTATTATTGCTACCATATGCAACTCACAAATTAATGTTCAGATCCAAACGTTGCATATTTCTAGGCTATAGTTCCAATCACAATGGATATAGATGCTTGAATCCTATCACTCACAAGGTGTTAATTTCACGGCATGTTGTGTTTAATGAGAATACATTCCCTGCTAAGGATGGATTGCAATCACTTGAACCTTTTCCAGTGGTTTCCTCTGCAGGTACAATTTTACCTTCTCCTTCCTTTTCTTTATCTACTTCTTTACCTCAATCATCTCCTATTATTTTAGATTCTCCTATTACAACTTTAGAATTTCTATCTTCTCTTCCCATACCAAACTCCTCTTTGACTCCACCTATTTCTCCTCTAGAATCCTTACCTACCCACACTTCTCTTGATATTTCTAATCCAACCTCTCCTCCCATACCTAGTCCTCCTATCTTGTCCATACCTGAAGTTTCCTCTCCTCCCCATCCATCTCATCACCCAATGACAACCCGTTCACAAACTGGCAATCTCAAACCTTGCACATTTTCAGATTTTAAACTCTATTCCACCAAATATCCTCTCCAAGCATTATCTAGTAATGTGACTCCACTTGAACCAACCTCTTACCGACAAGCTGCTTCATTACCTGAGTGGTGTACTACTATGAGAGAGGAATATGATGTTTTACTGGCTAATGAAACATGGACATTGTGTCCGAGACCTACTGATCATAATGTGGTGGGAAATAAGTGGGTGTATAAAGTCAAACAAACACCAATAGGTGAGGTTGACAGACTCAAAGTCAGATTAGTGGCACTGGGATTTGGTCAAGAGGAAGGTGTCGACTTCACTGAGACTTTTAGTCCAGTAATTAACCCTACTACTGTACTGGTTATTCTTACACTTGCTATTCAATTTGATTGGGAAATTAGATAGCTTGATGTCTCTAATGCTTTCCTTCATGGGATTTTGCTAGAGGATGTATACATGGAGCAACCTAAGGGGTTTGTTAATACAGATTTTCCAGATTATGTTTGCAAGCTGAACAAGTCACTTTATGGCCTAAAATAAGCACTTCATGCTTGGTTTATGCGCCTATCTCACACTCTACTTGAACTCGGCTTTCTCTCTTCACCAGTGGATACCTCCTTATTTGTCTATCATAAAGGCAATATTCATTTATTTTTCCTCGTGTATGTGGATGATATTCTTGTTACAGGTACTGATCCTTCTCTTATTCAGTCTCTAATAAGGAAGCTGCAGCTCGAGTTTAAGATGAAGGACCTTGGTCCTTTAGGCTATTTTCTTGGCATCCGAGCAAGTTGTGATTCCTCTGGATTACATCTTCGATAGTCCAAGTACATTGGGGACCTTCTTCATCGCACCAAGATGGCTGGGGCCAAACCTGCTTCCTCTCCTTGTACGACAGGTCTTAAATTATCCACTCATGTAGGTGAGCCACTCACAGCTTCTCAAATTACAGAATATCGACAAACTGTGAGAGCTCTCCAATATTGCACCTTGACTAGACCTGATATAGCATTTTCAATCAACCAATTGTGCCAATATATGCATTCTCCTAATTCTATTCATTGGTCAGCAGCAAAACGTGTCTTACGTTACTTAAAAGGCACTCTTGATTTGGGACTGTGGTACACTAAGGGTGAGCAAACTCTTCAAGCTTTTTGTGATTCCAATTGGGCTGGTAATCCCAATGATCGACAATCTACTACTAGGTATGGTGTTTTCCTCGGCTCTTGCTTAATCTCATGGACTGCCAAAAAACAATATGTGGTTGCTCGTTCCAGTGCTGAAGCTGAATATAGGGCATTAGCTCTTACTACTGCTAAGCTTTATTGGATTTGTATGCTTCTCAAATAACTCCATATTTCTTTACCTGCAATTCCTAATATTTGGTGCGACAATAGTAGTGCTCTTACTCTTGCTTCTAATCTTGTATTCCATGCTCGTACTAAACATATTAAAGCTGATTTTCACTTCATTCATGAGAAAGTTGCTAATCGGGATATCTGCCTTCAGCTCATTGGTTTCTATGATCAAACGGCTGATATATTTACAAAGGGACTTAGTTCAACACGTTTTTGTCTGCTTCGTGACAAGCTAATGGTTGTTTCTCTCCCCATTAGCTTGTAGGGGATGATAACCACAAGATTCAAACCAGCCCAGATAAATCTCCAACCTCCTCTGAGATTCTCTTGGATCCTCACTTATCCTATCCACCAGACCAGCCACGATTGAATGCTGCAGATAAATCTTCATCTAGTGATCATACCGAAAGTTTAGGAGATAACTCTTGACTACATTTGAACGTCTTTGAATTCTTATTATCCCTGTATTTTCTCTATGTAATCTTGATTCAAACTCCTTATGTAAATTGTATATAAATGACAATAGAATCACACGGTTATGACATTGAAGCCAAGACTATTCTACAGAAATTTACACTTCCCTCAGAACCACCATGCCCATGTTAAATAATTTTAACATGAACATTAATAATTGGATCTTTGATTTTCTATGATCCGCAATAATAAAACAATAGTAATTGAACACGTACCTTTCTCCATCTGTTTGATGAAGAAATTAATCTGACTATGAGAGAAGGATCACCCTAGCAACTTAGCCTCACAAGTGTCTCCCGATGGCTAGAGGCACTCTTATGTTGTAAGTGAGAACCCTTTAACCCCTCAGTGCTATTTATAGATTTCTGGCCATCAAGAAATCTAAGAGTTTGTGTTTGACTGTGATTAGAGATATAGAGTTAATCTTATCTCTTAGGAGTTTCCTTATCCCATTATAACTCATCTTGTAACTGATAAGTTTTGAGCTATTTCAAACTCTATCAAGATGGGTGTGTGGGATACAGAGTTTAAATAAAACTCTTACATTCTCCCACTTGACCCATACGCCCATAAAATAATATATTATGTTCATGGGTTTATCATAGGAAATTAACTATACTGTGCAAATTCATTTCTTGAAACCTTTATAGCTCAAAATACTTTTCATGAGTTCTGTAATATCAATATCAAACTAGCTACCAATGCGAGTCATGGAGGTCCTCTGTTATATGATCAACAAATTCCCTTCCATGTACCACAACAACAGTAACTTAATTTAACATGATCTTTAATTGGGATAATTAAGACTAATATTGTAATGCCTTGGGTTCCAATTCATGTCTATTGTAGACATTATCTTGTCATCATTCATCCACACCATTTAATGTATATATAAAGTGGAAGGACAAGAAAACAGAAACAAAATAACCATAATAGATATCATTAAGCGTCCAAATAGAAATCAAAACATCTACAAGCTCATTAACATGTTCATATCATAAGACCCATTCTATCAACATGTTCTTTAAAATGCTTCGCTACTAGACCCTTTGTCAATGGGTCTGCTATCATAAGCATAGTGCTAATATGTTCTATGGACACTGTTTGTTTTTGTACTTCCTCCTTAACGCTTAAGTATTTGAGCTCCATGTGCTTGGCACCTTTAGAATACCTATCGTTTTTGGAGAAAAATACTGTAGAGGAATTATCACAATAAATTCTCAGCGGCCTGGCTATAGAGTCGACAACTCCAAATCCTGAGATAAAGTTCCTCAGCCATAAACCATGTACTGTGGCCTCAAAGCACACCACAAACTCAGCCTCCATTGTAGATGAAACAGTGATTGTTTGCTTCATACTTCTCCATGAGATCGCTCCACCAGACAACAGGAAAACATAACCTGAAGTGGATTTCCTGCTATCAGAGCAACCAGCAAAATTAGAGTCTGAGTATCTAGTTACCTCCAAACTATCAGTTCTTCTGAAGGTAAGCTGGTAATCTTTAGTTTCTTGCAGGTATCGCAATACCCTCTTTGCTGCTTTCAAATGAGACATCCATGGGTTACTTTGGTAGTGCCCAAGCATGCCAACTGCAAAACTAATATCTGGCCTCGTGCAAATCTGTGCATATATCAAGCTCCCCACGACTGAAGCATATGGGATTTTTGCCATCTCTTTACGCTCCCACTCAGTTTTAGGACATTGTGATAGGCTAAACTTATCACCTTTCGATATTGGAGTGTCCAGTGATGAACAACTTTTCATGCCAAATCTCTCAAGAACTCTTTCTATGTAACTTTTCTGAGACAATCCTAACAGTCCTTGTTTTCGATCTCGAAAAATTTTGATTCCGATCACAAAGGATGCCTCACCCATATCTTTCATTTCAAAGTTCTTAGAGAGAAAACCCTTGGTTTCATAAAGTAAGCCAAGATCACTACTAGCTAACAAGATATCATCAACATACAGGATCAGAATTATAAACTTACTCCCACTGACCTTTAGGTATATACATCGATCAAAAATGTTTTCTTTAAATCCAAAGGCAGTAATGGTATCATTGAACTTTAAGTACCATTGTCGGGAAGCTTGCTTAAGCCCGTATATCGATTTCTTAAGCCTACATACTAGGTGATCTTTGCCCTTTTCTGAGTAGCCTTCTGGCTGCTCCATGTAGACCTCTTCATCCAAACTTCCATTTAAAAATGCTGTTTTCACATCCATCTAGTGTAACTCTAAATCATAATGAGCTACCAATGCCATAATGATTCTGAAAGAGTCCTTTTTAGATACTGGAGAAAATGTCTCTTTGTAATCAATGCCTTCCTTCTGAGTGAAACCCTTGGCAACAAGTCTGGCTTTATACCGTTCAATATTTCCTTTTGAGTCGCGTTTGGTCTTAAAGACCCATTTACACCCGACTCTTTTACTCCCTTCAGGCAATTCAACTAGATCCCAGACTTGATTCTGATCCATGGATTTCAACTCTTCTTTCATGGCATCGATCCATTTATTAGAATCACTTCCCTTTATGGCTTGTGAAAATGTTAGTGGATCTTTACTTGTCCTAATGTCAAATTCAGATTCCTGGAGATACACCACATAGTCTATTGAAATAGCATGTCTCCGATCTCTCAGAGATCTACGTAAGACAACCTGTTCTGGTGACTCCAAACCTTGTTCATCAGTGGTATTATCATTCTGAGATGGATGATCACTTATATGTTCCAATGTGTCATCGTAATGATCAATTAGAGGAACCATTATCTTTTCTGAGGATGTAGGTATAGGGACATCTACCCTTACTTTCTCAATGATCATATCTCTGGGTTCAATTCTCCCATTGATCTCGCCAAATTCAATGAATTTGGCATTTCCTGTTTCCACTATTCTCGGACTGTGATTAGGACAACAAAACCTATACCCTTTGGATCTCTCTGGGTACCCAATAAAGTACCCGCTTACTATTCTAGGATCCAATTTTCTTTCATGTGGATTGTAAAGTCTTGCTTTAGCTGGGCAACCCCAAACATGCATGTGCCTTAAACTTGGTGTCCTACCAGTCCATAGCTCCAAAGGAGCTTTTGGAACTGACTTACTAGGAACTCAGTTTAAGATATACATTGCCATCTTAATAGCTTCACCCCACAGTGATTTGGGTAAGGTAGAATTGCTTACCATACTTCTGACCATATCCAATAAGGTCCGATTACGCCTTTCAGCAACACCATTCTGCTGTGGCATCCCGGGCATCGTATATTGTGCAACAATGCCACGCTGTTCAAGAAGTTTGGCGAATGGGCCAGGATTACAACCCGATTCATCATACTTTCCATAGTATTCTCCACCTCGATCCGACCTGATGATTTTCACTTTTTTATCTAATTGCCTTTCCACCTCCATGAGAAATACCTCAAGTACTGAAACAGCTTGAGATTTCTCATGTAGCAGATAGATGTATCCAAAACGTGAAAAATCATCTATAAAGGTGATAAAATACTTTTCTCCACCAAAACATTCAGTGGAGAATGGTCCACATATATCCATATGAATTATTTCAAGAAGCTCCGTACTTCTTGTGGCACATTTCTTAGTATGTTTGGTTTGCGTTCCTTTAATGCAATCCACACACACTTCAAGATTAGTAAAATCAAGATGCGGAAGAATCCCTTCTTTTACTAATCTCTGTAACCTTTCTTTGGAGATGTGCCACAATCTTTTATGCCACAAGTCAAAAGAATTTTCATTCATCATGTTTCTTTTCATTCCAATACATGTTTCATGGTACTGAGTATAGGTATTTTTGACAAATGTATTATCGAGGCACAATCGATAAAGACCATAGGAAAGAAACCCATAACCAATAGATAAATTATTTCTAAATAAATTGAAACTACCATTATGGAACAAAAAAGAATAACCATTAGTATCTAGTCTGGATAAGGAAATTAAATTACGCCTCACAGAAGGCACATATACCGTGTTATGAAGGTCTAAATAATGACCGGTACTCAAAACCAAACGAAAAGTTCCTATGGCTAAAACTTCAGCCTTATTCTCATTTCCCATAAAGATGAATTGCTCACTGGGGTTTGGTGTTTGGCTTGTAAGGTATCCCTGCATGGTTATGGAAACATGAACATTAGCACCTGAATCTAGCCACCAAGAGTTAGTGGGAACATTTGCAAGATTTGATTCAAAACATACAAAGGCAAGTGACTTACCCTTCTTTTCAAACCAAGCCTTACGTTTCGGACACTCAGCTTTCATGTGTCCGTGCTTCCCACAAAAGTAGCATTTGCTACTATTATACTCAACCTGATTAACTTTCCCAGGCTGCTTTCCTTTCGGTGGTCCAGTTCGTTTCATTTTGCCATAATGGTGCTTTTTCTTTCCAGCTTCTTTGGTCACAAAATTAGCAGAGTAATGTCCTTGTTGTTTCAGCCTCGCTTCTTCCTGAACTACCATACTTGCCAACTCATTCACATTTCATTTATCTTTAATAGTATTATAATACATCTGGAATGGACCATACTAAGGTGGCAATGAGTTCAGGATAAATTGAACAATGAAGGATTCCTCTACTTTCATTCCCAGGGTTTGCAATCTAGCGGCAATATTTGTCATTTCAAGGATATGCTCTTACATTCCTTTAGCACCATCATATTTCATGGTGGTAAGTCTAGCCATAAATGTTCCTGCTAAAGATTTATCTGCAGACCGAAACCTCTCCTTAGCATTTTTCAAAAAAAATTGGGCTTCCTCAGTACTAGGGAGTGAATTTTTTATATTTTCAGCTATGGTCATTTTCATGAACATTAAGCTCAGCCTGTTGGATCTCTCCCATTGTTTAGATGACTCTCTCTGATTTTTGTTACTAGTCTCAATGATGGGTGGTGGTTTTGGACTCGTAAGTGATGAGTCCAAGTCAACGACTCCTAAGGTGAACCTGACTCGCTCAACCCATTCAGAAAAATTAGAGCCATTCAAAACAGGAACAGATGAAGTCTGTGAGTGTAGTGATGTAGGTACGCTTACTGCAAGAAATTTGTCACGTAATGCTTTGAGTTATAACTTATAAACAATAATCAGAATTTAAACAATTATGGATGAACTAATAGTGTCATCAAAACCCTCCTTTGGGAGTAGATCTTAATACACAAACTGTTCTCACCAGTATTAAATTATGTGGATGAACTAGTTGTATCATCAGAATTCTCCTTTGGGAGTAAACTCTAACATACAAAGTGTTCCCTCCCACTTTACTTTTGATGGATGAACTAGAAGTGTCATCAAGACCCTCCTTTGGGAGTAGATCTTGACACACAAAGTGTTCACTCCATCATATCCACCTTACTATAGGTTTAATGATTTGTCATCAAAATTAAGAAAATCTTGTATCTTTGGGCAACCAATCTTTTCTTAAATTTTAAAGTAAATCATTTACCCTATATTGGATAAACAAATATGCATGTCATAATAATAAGAGTCAAAATAATCAATTCATACATATATAGCATGTACATAAAATTTAATACACGTATTTAACAATAATAACATGCATAAAATTTAATTTAATACATGCATAGACCAATAATAACATGTATAGAAAAAATTAATTTAATACATGTATTTAATAATAACAACATGTATATAACAGAAAAAAATAAATTTCAAAATTTTTTTTTAAATAATAAAATATTAAAATATAATTTGACCAGTCCGGGTCTGGACCGGTCCGATCCAATAAACCGGGCCTAAACCCGGTTCAGTGATGAGCCAGTCAACCCAGAACCTGATCTGGGTCTACTATACAGGGCCTACAGGCCCAATTTGATTTTTTTTTCTTTTTCTTGCGGGCTAGGCCACATTAGTGGCCCTTTTTTTTTTTTTTTTTTTTTTCTCGGGCTGGGCCAAGGCCCACAGCCCAAGCCTTTTATAACTTCAGAAAAACCCTTCCAATTTCATCTTCTACCTTAATCCATTCCAGCGCCGCACTCTTCTTCACGCAACACCGATCACCTCCTTCGGTTTTGACGCAACGGTGGTTGTCGTCGGCGAGAAAGAGACAGCATGGCGTCCCTAGTTTCCTCCCGCCGCCAAAGTCCACCTCCACTTACGGGTTTCCCCTCCCCCTTTTTTTTTTTCTTTTATTGTTATTAGAGCAACACCGTCGTGTGCCACGGCCAGTGGGCTTTAGAGCTCACTGACACCATCTCAGAGGCGTCGCGGAGGAGGTTTCCAGCCTCCTCCTATCGCCGACAGCACTTACCCAAGATGGGTTTCACAATCGGGCAGGGGTTTTGCACTTCTCAGCCCCTTTACGGCAGCACCGAGTTGTCGGTGATTGGGCTTCTCAGCCCCTTTACGCCGGTGTCAAGTTGAGCCACCGTCCACTACATACGACACTCTGGCCACACCCAACGACTATGCATACAAAGCAGCTCAGTCAAATGGTTTTTCCCATAACCCTCAACTTCTTCTGTTTCTTCGAATCAGACCCTCAATTTTCTCCACAGAATAATACACAACATAGAAAAAAAAAATTTTGAAGTGACATAGTATATGCACAATACGGGATAAATAAGTATACTGAGACCCGAAATGCATCAATGAATGTCAGTGTATGTTATTTCATAATACACAGAATCAATAAATTATTTAAAACATCGTCGAAAAATTTCTTTCTCAGATCGTAAAAAAATATTTTCGATCTTTCCCAATATGATAAAATCATAATACACGAAAGTACATATTCACTATATATTTATTGAGATCATAAAAAATCTACAACCTAAAGCTCTGATACCACATATTAAATAATTTTAACATGAACATTAATAATTGGATCTTTGATTTTCTATGATCCACAATAATAAAACAATAGTAATTGAACACGTACCTTTCTCTATCTGTTTGATGAAGAAATTAATCTGACTATGAGAGAAGGATCACCCTAGCAACGTAGCCTCACAAGTGCCTCCCGATGGCTAGAGACACTCTTATGTTGTAAGTGAGAACCTTTTAACCCCTCAGTGCTATTTATAGATTTCTAGCAATCAAGAAATCTAAGAGTTTGTGTTTGACTGTGATTAGAGATATAGAGTTAATCTTATCTCTTAGAAGTTTCCTTATCCCATTATAACTCATCTTGAAACTGATAAGTTTTGAATTATTTCAAACTCTATCAAAATGGGTGTGTGGGACACAGAGTTTAAATAAAACTCTTACAGCCCAGCCATCGAAAAGCTATGGACGAGGTGCTCTGTTTTGCACCATCGAAAACAGAGGAATTCTTCCACCACCGTAAGTCATACTCCGAGCTACTGCCAACCACTTCGGAGATCAAACCTTCACCGTCCAGTGAAGTCTAGCGCCACCGTCCAAAGCTCCCATGTATGCCGCATGATGCGTAAACCTTCTCCTCTCCGTCCGTACCTCTCGGCTCGCTCTCTGTATCTCACTCCCATTACACAGCAAGCAGATGAAGAAAGAAGCAAAGAAAAATGAAAAGAAGGAAAAAGAGGAAGTGCGGCACTGGGCAAGGAACGGAAACGAAAAGAGAAGCAAAAGAAAGAAAAAAAAAATAACAGGAAGAACTGGACGCATGCTGGGCAAGAGACGAAGAAGAAAAAAAGAAAACATGAAAGCGGAAAAGGAAAAGAATGCCAACGCTGGGCGAAAATTGTCGATTTGATGAAAGCAGAAAATAATAACAGAGCAAATGAAGCAGAGGAAGAAGATGCAGAAAATACTGTGTGTACTTTTGATAGACGTGCCTCTTAAAATGCAGTAATCCATGTATATATATACATTGCAAAAAGGAATAAAAGAATCTGATCCTAACAAACTTTAGTACAGAAAATCATAACAGAATGACAGCTCATCCATTTGGATTTAATCTAGAAACTTCTCTTGATTCCACATTCTGCTGATGAGGTATAGCTGAGCTGTGAAGGCCCGTGTCTTGCATTGCTGATGTGTGTTGCTGCTGTGTACATTCTAACAAAAACGAAAACGCACTCACGCTGGGCAACCCGAAGATGGACGCAAGCAGAAATGAAGAAAAAAAAGGCTTTTCGTTTGACGGACTTGCGATGCTGGGGGAAACCGAAAAAAAAAAAGAAATAAGTTTTCACGAAACTCACTTACGCGAGAAAAAGAAATCATGCTGAAACGCAACAATGGACTCAGGTACACGCGAACAGTTTCGTTTGGCCTGAAATAAAATGCCAAAAACACAAGCTAAAAGAAAAGAGAGAAACTTTCGGTTTGGAGGCACGCGAGGACACAACACGAGGAAAAAAAAAAAAGAATTGTTTCAGTAGAACGGATCCACACGCGGAAAAGAAAAAAAGAAAGAAAAGGAACTACGCGATAAAAAGTTCTTCGGTATAAATGGGAGGACGCGGATGAAGTTTTGGGCAGTGGGAGTTAGCGTGGAATTCAGTCTTTCATTTACTCTTTATTCTCAAATTCTTTGAGTTACTCTAGTGAATAATTTCTTTGAGTGATTATTTTATTTGGAGTTCACTTTTAATTTTAGTGTTTATTTTATTTAGAGTTCAATTTCAATTTGAATGTTTATTTTATTTGAGAGATCACTTTATTTAGGAGTTTAGATGTTTGGGTTGAAGAACGCACTCTCCATTTTCAAATATTTAATTTATTCCTTACAATTCTTGCTTTTATTTAATTTCATTTTGATGTTATTTATTTTGTTGCTCCTTTAATTCTTGCTTATTTAAATTAATGTCATTTATTTTTTTTTTACACCTTTAAATTCTGCTTATTAAATTTAATGTCATTTATTTTCTTTGCACCTTTAATTCCTGCTTATTTAAATTAATGTCATTTATTTTTCTTGCACACTTAATTCCTACTTATTTAATTTGACGTCATTTATTTTTCTTGCTCCTTTAAATTTCAGTTAATTAATTTCAGCACTTTTAATTTACTGTTTCGTATTTCAGTCTTTAACTTTTTATCGCTACACTCAAAAATCTTGAAACATAAATCTAGTCCATGACTAGTGCCCTTTTCATTTTCATTGCACTTTTTCATTTATTGTACATATCACCACTTTTATTTTATTTTCTCTTTGTAAATATTTTCACCATTTCACACGAGTTTGATTTTAAGAAACTTTTCCTGAAGAGATGATATAAGAATTTTATTCCTTATTCAAAAAATCCCCACAACTTCCTACTATTCACACTACACTCCACATTTTTTTAATTTCTTTTATTTTTTTCTTTTATCAAATATTTATTATATGAATAATGAATAGAAATTTTGAAATAGTTTAAAAAGAATAAACTCAAAAAAAATTTAAAAAAAAAATTTAAAAATTTAAAAATTTAAAGAAATGTGGAGTGTGGTGGAGGTTGTGTAGCAAACCTCTTCCTTATTATTACGTAACACTCTCCTGCACTTGGGATAGCTTTTGTGTTGCTCATTTTTTAGTGAGTCAAGATTTTGGCGTTTTGGTGCCATTGCCAGGGAAAGTTGCTTGGCATGAATTTAAACTTGTTATTTTTATTTTTATCTTTATGTTCATTTTTTTAATTTATATTCACTGTTCTGCAATTTAAAAAAAAATCACCTACTACTCAATCGCCTGAATCTTATTTATTCTATTTGGACTGATGTTTCATGTCTTGGGTGAGAGACAGTTCAAATAGATTGTGTAGAGTTGCATTGAGTACTGAGAGTAATATACACAACTTAGAGACAGATACATGTTCTGTCTCTTCTTCAAGCGAGAGCATTTTAACTGAACAAGCCATGGCTGCACCTGCATCGCGCACTTTTAGAGAATATTTGCAGCCCACTCACACCACTTAACCTTCATGCATTGTATTACGTAATGATACTCCTAATTTTTCTATAAAGTATGGTATGATCTCAGTAATACCTCAGTTCCACGGGATGGATTCTGAGAGTCCTTACCAACATCTGACCGATTTTGAGTTGGCTTTCACTACTTTCATCAATATGACCAATACTTATAAATACATTAGACTTCGTTTATTTCCTTTTTCTCTAAAGGACGAACCAAAATTTTGGTTTAATTCTTTGAGATCTAATTATATTTCTAGCTGGTCTGATATGCAGTGTGAATTTTTACAGAAATTCTTCCCTTTTCAGAGAACTCAATTGTTACAAGAGAAAATCAGCCAATTCAATCAAAGGCCTGATGAAACTTTCCACATCAGCTAGGAAAGGTATAAGGATTTGATGAACATCTGCCAACATCACGGTTTTGAATCTTAGATGCTGGTGAATTATTTTTACATCGGTCTCACTCCAAAATGCAAGCAATTTGTCCAAACCATGTGCAACGAGGAATTCTTTAGCAAGAAACCTAATGAAGTACCATCATTTTTCAACTATCTTGCTTAGAGTGCCCAACAATGGAACACTCGAACTGATCGAGTTTCATCAACCACACACCCACTGAGGGCTATTACTGGTAGAGGCAAATATGAGTTAAAGGAGGACACTGATGTTCAAGCTAGAATAGCTACATTAACTAGAAGATTGAAGGTTATGGAGATGGAAAAGGCAAAGGCTATGAAAGCCATAGAGGCATGCTCTTTATGTGTTAATTCAAACCACAAGACCCAGGACTACCAATTATGCCAGTATTTAAGGAGAATGGGTCTTAACAGATGCAATCAGCTAACCAGGTTAACAGAGCACAAAATCAACATTTCTCCAATACATATAATCTTGGATGGAGGAATCACCTAAATTTCTCATGGAGGAATGATCAGCTTCGCCGGTCTCCACCATCTTCTCAGCAACCATTTCATCAGGTTGTTCCTCAGCACTAGTAGCAACCATATCAGACTTCTTAGAGCTATCTTTTTGCAACACCTCTAGGATTTCAACCCCATGTAGCTGCACAGAGTTCTCAGCCTCAATCATCTGTGAAAAAGTCTCTAGACGATAGTATGACACAAATGGCCAATACAATTCAGCTATTCATGCATAACTAGGCCACCACAAACAATCAAAACAGTCAGGCCATAAACGAATTGCAAGGCACCATAAATAAGATGAACACAATACTGAGCACTTTAGAGAAAGGGAAGATTTCAGCACAGCCTCAACATAATCCTTAAGTATACCGGTAACAACCACAACAGGTACATAATGTCTCAATGGAAGTTATTGAGATAGCAAAGGCCATTCTTACTTTGAGAAGTGGAAATGAAGTCCCCCAACCAGAGGTGACTATGGATAGACAGGAAGCTGCTCTTACACTTGAAGATGTAATGGAGCCTGATGAAGCTGAAAAAGAACCAGACGTGGTGAGACAAGAGTCGAAGAAGCCTGTAATTGCAGACGCTGAAACAAGTAGAGGGTACCAACTTGTGGTTCCCTATCCTCAAAGATTGGCAGCTGGCCAAAAGAATAAATACCACACTGAGATTCATGAAATCTTCAAGCAAGTGAAAATTAATATTCAAGCAAGTGAAGGTTAACATTCCACTCTTGGAAGCCATACAACAAGTCCCTTCATATGAAAAATTTTTGAAAGACTTATGCACGGTGAAAAGGAAGCTAATGTAAAAAAAAAAAAAAAAAACTTTCCTAACAGAGCAAGTTAGTGCATTGATAATGAATGAGACACCTCAAAAGTTTGGAGATCCCAGCTCTCTCAACATTTTCATCATGATCGATGAGTCACGCAATGGGAGAGCTCTACTTGATTTCAGGAGTAGTGTGAACTTGCTACCATTCTCGCTATATGAGCAGTTGGGACTGGGGGAGCTAAAAAGACCTCCATCATGCTATGGTTGGCTGATAGATCAGTCAAGGTGTCGATGGGGTATTGTTGAAGATGTGCTTGTCCAAGTAGACAAATTTTACTACCAAGTGGATTTTGTAGTACTTAATATGCAGCAACGAACCTCCACTATTTACCATGCACCTGTCATCCTCGGATGCCCATTTCTTGCTACCTCTAATGCATTTATAAAATTTTGAAATGGAGTACTGAAGCTCACATTCGGGAATATGACATTGAAAATATATGTGTTCAAAGCCTGCAAGATGCCTAGTGGATGTGACAATTCAAAGGTACATGCAGTTGATATGGTATATGATTTTGATATTTCAGAGCTGTTATCAGCATTTGATTCCGAGAGTGTATTTGAGGATGACTCACAAGACCAATCTGAGACTCTTGTTGAGACAATTCTTTCATCATTGGAGTTGAAAAATTCAGAGGAGCAGTTGATAGAAACAAACGGGTCTTCTCAGTTATCAGATATGAGTTACATGAGCAGTTGGCATAGGCCAGTCTTTGAAGATCTTGATTTACCAGAAGTCATGAAGTCATCAGAAGAAGAACTCCCCACACTGGAATTAAAGCCACTATCCAAGGACTTGAAGTATATTTTTCTGGGCCCAGTTGAGGGCACGTTTCCGGTAGTCATTTCTTCTCGGCTCACTTCGAAGCAAGAGCCTGATTATTGGAAATGCTAAGACAACATCAAGGAGCGATAGGCTGGACTATCGCAGACATCAAGGGCATTGATCCTTCAATAGGTACCCACAACATTTTTCTATAAGAAGATGTGAAACCAACTCGTGATGCACAGCAGAGGTTGAATCCCACCATGAAGAAGGTGGTGAAGGAATAGGTGTTGAAATTGTTAGCTGTGGGCATCATCTATCCTATCTCCGACGGCAAGTGGGTAAGTCCGACACAGGTAGTCCAAAACAAATTTGGTTTAACTGTTATTGAAAATGCTAATGGTGAATTGATTCCGACTAGGAAGGTAACGAGCTGGAGAATGTGTATCAACTACCGAAAATTGAATTCGGTTAGTCAAATAGATCATTTCCCATTACCCTTTCTAGATCAGAGAGAAAGTAGCTCGTAATTCTTTTTACCGCTTTTTGGATGGTTTTTCTGGCTATTATCAAATTGCCATTTGGTTTATCAAGAGAAGACAACCTTCACTTGACCCTTTAATACCTTTTCCTTTAGAAGAATGTCATTTAGTTTATGCAATGCACCTTCTACTTTTCAACGTTGTATGATGAGCATTTTTTCTGACATGCTTGATGACATGTGTGAAGTTTTTATGGATGATTTTTCTATGTTTGAAAAATCTTTTGATGTCTGTTTGAAAAATCTTGCTGCTATTTTAAAATTATGTGCGAAGAAAAACCTGATGTTGAATTGGGAGAAATGTTAGTTTATGGTCACTAGTGGTTTGGTACTAGGACATTTGGTTTCTGAACGCAACATAGAAGTTGACAAAGCCAAGATAGAATTGATATCTCAACTGCCTATTCTAAGACAGTGAAGGCTATTCATTCTTTTCTTGGCCACACTGGCTTCTATCAGCATTTCATTCAAGGCTTTAGTACTATTGCAAAACCACTATGTACTGCAAAATGATACTGCTTTTGTTTGGACTAATGAATGCCAACAAGCTTTTGAGATCTTGAAGGAACACTTAACAACAGTTGCTCCAATTATGCAATCTCCTCCGTGGGACTTGCCATTTGAGATTATGACCAACACTAGTGACTTCGCTCTTGGTGTCGTTCTTGGCCAAAGAGTAGACAACAAGCCTTCGGTCATATATTATGCAAGTCAAACTTTAAATTATGTACAAAAAAATTATACCACCACTGAGAAAGAGTTCATAACTATTGTGTTTGCCTTAGATAAATTTTGTTCTTATATTATTGGGTCTCCTGTTATCATTTTTACTGACCATTCTGCTCTCTAGTATTTGTTGCCATAGAAGGATGCCAAGGTCAGGTTAATTCGTCGGATTCTTTTGCTCCAAGAGTTCAACATCACCATAAAGAACAAGAAATGAGTCAAAAATGTGGTGGCTGACCATCTCTCCAGATTACCACCATCCTCCACCTCAAAAGTCATCCTTCCTCTTGATGATAGTTTCTCAGTTGAGCAGTTATTTGCAATTAAAAAAGCTCCCTAGTTTGCTAACATAGTCAGCTATTTGGTGATTGAACAAATGCCTTCTGAATGGTCCATCCAAGATAAGCGCCAATTCCTCTCTGAGATAATACATTTTTACTTTGATGATCTGTACCTTTTTAAATATTGTTCCGATCAATTGATTTTGAAGATGCATTCTTGATGATGAGTTTTCTTCTGTGTTAAGATTTTTTCATATGGGTGGGTGCATGTGGTGGTCATTTTTCAGTAAAGAAAACAGTTGCAAAAATTTTGCAAAGCGGTTTTTACTAGCCTTCCATGTTTAAAGATGCTTACAATTTTTGTAAGACTTGTAAGTCTTGTAAACAATTGGAATCCATTAGCAAAAGAAACATGATGCCTCTTTCTCCTATTCTTACTTTTGAAATCTTTAATTGTTGGGAAATAGACTTCATGGGACCTTTTTCGGTCTCTTTTGGAAACACATATATTTTATTGGCTGTGGACTATGTTTCAAAATGGGTTGAGGTCGTCGCTTGCAAAACAAAAAACCATCGTGTTGTTCTAAAATTTTTACAATCTCTGTTTGCTTGCTTTGGCATGCCCAAAGTCATCATTAGTGATGGAGGTTCTCACTTTTGTAGCAAATCATTTTCTACACTCATGAGGAAATATGTTATCACTCATCGAGTTTCCACTCCTTATCATCCCCAAACAAATGGGCAAGCTAAATTGGCAAACAGAGAAATCAAAATCATTTTGGAGAAGACTATCAATCCTAATAGGAAAGACTGGTCAATTAAGCTTCTTGATGCTTTGTGGACTTATATGACAGCTTTTAAAACTAAACTAGAGATGTCTCCTTATCGATTAGTTTATGGTAAAACTTGTCATTTACCTCGTTGGGCTATAAAACATGTTAACATATCACTTGATGAAGTTTCAAGGTTGAGAAAATTGCAAATCAATGAATTTGATGAAGCTCGTCGAGATGCCTATGACTACACTCAGCTGGCAAAGGAACGCATGAAAATTTTGCATGGTAAAAAAATTTGCCCCAAGCTTGTCACACTTGGCCAGGAAGTTATTCTTTACAACTCTCACTTACCTATTTTTCCTGGTAAATTGAAATCTTGTTGGAATTGTCCCTATATTATAACCAAAAATCATTCTCATGAGGTGGTGGAAATTTGGAATCCTAATAGTGGTACCCTTTCACTCTGAATGGTTAGTGACTTAAACCTTTTATTTCAATGTATGATCCAAGGGATGAGACTCTTTTTGTCCAGACACCTTGTAATTTTTTAGTGTTGTTTGTTTATTTATTTATTTTTACTTCTTGTGTTGTTTGTTTGTTTGTTTTCTTTTTCGTTATTTGTTTCTCTTTACATTGCTTTTCTTCTCTGTTAGCATTGTGGATACTACATTGTTCAGTTGGAGAGAGGGTATTGCATTTTGCAATCATGCGATGTCATGCTGAGAGACAACCTTTCCTCCATAAGCATTCAATTTGACACTGATGAATCATCAATGGTGATAGAACTTCTTTGATTTCTAGTTTTGGAAATATGGTGAGAATGAGTCCAAAATTAATTCTCATGGGATGAAGGGTAAAGCATTACAGGATATAACTATTCTTTTACTGTACATCTCATAGTTGTTTTCAGTTACATACCACCTGATCAGAATAGAGAAAAGTACACTGCAAGACTATTGAGTTCTGCCTTACAACAACAACAACAACAACAACAAAATGGATCTGCCTCAGTGGTAAGGGTGAACTTGGGAATGTGTGGATTAGGCATACAATCTTGGGTTTGATTCCCCACTGTGCGAATCCATTAAAAAAACTGCGAGAGATAATAAAGGGCAACTCAGTGAAAATTCCTGAGTAAAAGGCTATAAACAGTTACACAAGTTTTGGGAGTCGGGAAGTCTATAAATAAATGACCAACTTTCAAACAGAGTTGGCGTGAAACCTGCTAGACCCTTCAGCTTTGAGGTAGTGAGGATTAGTAATGATCAATCTTCAAGTGGAAAATTTTTAGGATGCTCAATGACACTTAAGGTATAAGATTGTCAACTTCCTAGAGTTTTGCCTCAATCCATTGTGGAAAAGATACTGAGTAGTCCCTTGAAGTTGCTTACATTGACCTGAATTTGTGAGAAGTAACATCACTGTGATTGAGAATTCAAGTTGACTGGTTGGAGTTCTTATGTGTGAAATATTGATTGATATTCTGTTCAATTCTATTTCACTATTTTTGCTAAGAGACTAGCAAAACGCTAGTTGGAGGGTATGATTAAGCTGAATTATTGTATATTTTATTTATCTAGAACCAATATATTTTTAATTATTTCATTATTTTATTATTAGTTTTAGATAAAAAATGATTAAGAGGCATAATCCAAATTGTGATTTAAATTGATTAATAGTATAGTTTATGCTTGATTTTAATACTTATGATTTAATTTGAAAATATTTCTTCACATGCACAACACACTTTTAATATTTTATTCTTTTTTTTTTTTTTTGTCTAGTTTAATTTTTGTTTTTATTTATTTGTTTTATTTTTTGTTTGTTTTGCTGAACCACTCCATGCATTACCACCTTGCGCCGCCATCATCACACCAAGCACTACCTCTACCCAGCTCCATCACAAGTCCAGGAAACAACCAACAAGCCACCGTCACCCAGCGGCAGCAACCTCCACGCTACATCACCTCTGCCCTGCCTCCTCCTGCGCAGCACCGCGCTGCCAAGCTCCACCACCCAGCAGCAGCTAGCACCACCATCCACTGCCACCGTGTGTTACCACAACATCCTCCATGTAAAACCCACGGTCTCCTCCATAGCATCTCCACCGACCTGCTGCAACACCCCCAGCTGTCACCTCTGCCCAGCTAGAAGCACCGCTACTGCCCAAGCTTCTCCACATGGCGATCACTTCTTTCACTTAGCCACGGCTCTGACCTCCACGCTGCACTGCATCCGCACGTCCAGCAGCACCACCGTGAGCCTCATTCACCAACCGAGCAGTCCCACCGTAAACCACCAAATCAGTGCTGCCGTGAAACTGCCACCCGTTGCCTAGCTGCACTGCATCCACACGAAGCCAGCGCCACCAGTCGAACCACTCCATGCACGGCCATGCACCATTCCTCCGTAAGTCCAGCAGCCTCGCCACTCCGAAGGAAAAGAATGCCAATGCTGGGTGAAAATGAAAACGCACGCACGCTTGGCAACCCGAAGACGGACGCAAGTAGAAATGAAGAAAAGAAAGGCTTTTCGTTTGACGGACTTGCGATGCTGGGGGGGAAAAAAAATACGAAACTCAAGCACGCGAGAAAAAGAAATCAAGCTGAAACGCAGCAATGGATTGAGATACACGCGAACGGTTTTGTTTGGCCTGAAATAAAATGCCAAAAACACAAGCTAAAAGAAAAGAGAGAAACTTTCGGTTTGGAGGCACGCGAGGACACAACACGAGGGGAAAAAAGAAAAAAGAATTGCCTTCGGTGGGACGGATCCACACGCGGAAAAGAAAAAAGGAAAGAAAAGGAACTACGCGATAAAAAGTTCTTCGGTATAAAATGGACGACACAGATGAAGTTTTGGGCAGTGGGAGTTAGTGTAGAATTCAGTTTTTCATTCGCTCTTTAAGCTCAAATTCTTTGAGTTTCTCTTGTGAATAATTTCTTTTGAGTGTTTATTTTATTTGAGATATCATTTTATTTGGGAGTTTAGATTTTTGGATTGAGAACTAGTCATCATTTCCGAACATTTAGTTTATTTCTTATAATTCTTGCTTTTATTTAATTTCAATTTGATGTTATTTTTTTTTTTTGCACCTTTAATTCCTACTTATTTCCTTTAAATTCTGCTTATTTAAATTAATGTCATTTATTTTTCTTGCACCTTTAATTCATGCTTATTTAAATTAATGTCATTTATTTTTCTTGTACATTTAATTCCTGCTTATTTAATTTGACTTCATTTATTTTTCTTGTTCCTTTAAATTTCGGTTAATTAATTTTAGCACTTTTAATTTACTGGTTTGCATTGTAGTCTTTTACTTTTTATCGCTACACTCAAAAATCCAGAAATATGAATCTAGTCCATGACTAGTGCCCTTTTCATTTCCATTACACTTTTCCATTCATTGTACATATCACTACTTTTATTTTTATTTTCTCTTTGTAAATATTTTCACCATTTCACACTAATTTGATTTTAAGCAACTTTTCATGAGTAGACGATCTAGGAATCTTATTCTTTATTATTACGTGACACTCTCCTGCACTTGGGATATCTTTTGTGCTGCTCATTTTTTAGTGTGTCAATAAGAAAGGTTTAAGCTTTAGTTGAGCTATTGCGGAGTATATCCCAAAAGTCATCAAAAACACAAAATGGATTGCAAGGCAAGCTAACATTCCTTTCTTGTATTATAATTGGTCGGGACTTGGAATATTAGCAAAAAAAGTGGCGACTATTATTGAACCTAATATGATGGTCAATGATGCCTTGACTCATCAAGGTTGGAAAGAGCAACTCCTACAAGATCTCCTACCAACACAAGTAGCATCATCCTTATTGGGAAAGACAATACGAATCAGAGATGGAGAAGACGTACCTGCATGAAAATTTTCTTCTAATGGTAACTTTTCTATCTCAACAGCCTGGGATTCATTAGGAACCATGAGCAGCAATGGGTATGAATAAGTGTATTCCAAGCAAGGTTCATATCCTTGTGTGGAAGTGCTTTCATAAAGGGCTCCCTTTTGATACAAACATCCAAAACTTTCACATACACTTAGCGTTAGGTGTGACTACTGCCCAATTCCGGCAATAGAATCCTTAGACCATATTCTTTGTATTGGGCAGCTTGTCAGCTATGTTTGGAATCATTTTAGGACCCAGTTGGGGGTGAGATGTTTGGATAATCATGGGTGGAATGAAAAGTTTATGCCATGATATCAAAAAGCTCATATGCACTCTCAACTGGGCATTAACATTGTCGACTCCATTCTTAAATTAGCTAGAACCTATGGGTTAGTAGACGTAAGGAAATGGAAGGAAAAAAAATAGAGAAGAATGTGGTCTGTCATCAGATCAAGCAAATGCTCCATGAAGCTATAGGGATGATGACTTGGGTAAAAGAGTTATAGCCTCGAGATGAACTCATTAACCATATGGGATTGCCATTTTTTTCCCACCAAAGTCAATAAAGTTAGATATAGATGGAAGTAGCTGAGGAAAACCAAGGCAGTGTGGTGGAGGTGGGATTCTTGGAGATGACAAATGATCATTTATTGTCGCATTCTCAACCTTTCATGTGGTGGTCGTTGCCACTTTTATTTAGCGATGAGGTGTAATTATGTGTTTCTTGACAGATAGTGTGGAAGTTAGAAAACAAAACAGAATACCTCAAGCACGACTTATTGAGTTGCTCCACAAGTTTATTCAACCTGAACAAATAATCTAACAAGCCTCAAGCGTCTCCTCTTAGTGGTGAAGTGTACTATGTAAAATAAACTAGAATTACAGTCAACATATCCACAGCCTAGACATTTTTCCAAGAGAGAATAAAAGATAGAGATTCTGTACTTTTTCAAGATTGTCCGAGAATCATCTGATGGGGGTTATATATAGCCCTCCTTATGCATCACATACAATTGCCCTTAAAGGCCAGCCTTTAATCACTGCAATAAAGTGGCCGTTGCCACTTTTCTTCTCAAGCATGTAACGCATGGCCATTAAGCAATGTGTTACATGCCGTTACAATGTAGTAGGGGTTTGCCTATATGGGTGCCCCTCCATCTCACATCTCTCACTCGCACACAATGGGCGTGATCCCAAACCTGCATCTCTTTAACATTCTTAATCTTGTTCATAGAAGTAAATAGGTTGTGCGACCACCAAGCACACCTGTAAAAAGAAAGGTGGAAGCACTATACCAAATCTCTCCCAGAAAAGACCAGCATAGCAATATCTCTAAAGTGTCTTGTCATATCCTATACTCATTCGATCGCATTAGATCAACCATTTTCAAACCCTTTTGAGTTCAAAAAATTGTGATCAATGCTTGACTACATTTAAATCGTTTCGATACAACCTTAGTCACTATAATGTGTAGCGTCATAGTTCAACGTCGACTAACACCACCGAAGATACGATGTCGAATAGTCTTCTCATTGCCCTCAGGTCCTTCAACTTTGGTCAAACCGCTTTTCCAACAATGTCTCTTTAGATCGTATCAATCATGGCCATAGACAACATGCTAAAGTAACAGACGTCACAACCTCCATCTTATGACATAATCAAAGGCAAATAAAGGACACTTATAAAATATAAAACTCACTCAGTGAGAAATAAGGGAACCATTTACTCACATACTCATTCGGTTGAATAAGCACATGTAGTATGAAATACATGCTACAGTAGATTTATCTTCCTCAAATAATGTATGTATATATCAACACTGTACAAATTTTAGTCAAGCCGCTCTTTAAGCATCTAACCCGAGTTCCTCCATTTGCTCACCTCCAAGGCATAAGAAAAGATCTCGCATTTGGTCAACCACAGGCTACATGGATTGTGGGGTACCCATGCATGGTCATCTTAATACAATAGACCTCATCTTAGCTCCCATTAAGGCAACATATCTTTGTGTCAACCAACTTATCTCCTTGGACAGGTACCTAGGGACACAATGTCTCATCTTCACTCACTACTCAAGCGCCGTAGGCAATTACTCGTGTGAGTAAGCTGATTTAAGCCTGTTAACAACTTATGTATGTGTATTCGAAAAACAATACGATAAAGACAAAAACTGAATATAACCATATTACATTAATATCATGAATGAAAGTTTACATCTCAATATCAATTGAAACATAAATTACATTCACAATCTTCGCAGTCCTGGATTCCTAACATGAGCCATAAAAACATTTCTTGCTATAGGCTTTATCAGGGGATCGGCAACCATGCAACTCATAGAAAGGAGTTTCAGAACCACTTCTTTTTGCGCCACCATATCTCTGATGTAGTGATATCTAATATCTATGTGTTTTGTTCTTCCATGATACTTTGAGTTCTTATCATATGTGAGAGCTACTATGCTATTGTAGAATATCATTATCAAATCTTAAGTATCCGTGCCAACGTCTACATGCTTGAGGAACTTTCCTAACCAAACATCTTCTTGAACTACTGCTAAATAAGCTATGTAGTCTGCATCCATGGTGGATAAGACTATACAGGATTGTTTATTGCTGCTCCATGTAATGGGGTCATTGTTGAGTAGAAAGACATACCCAATAGTTGATTTGTGTTCATTTAGGTCACTACCCCAATCAGCATCATTGTAACCTCTCAGCTGCAAATTTGAACCCTGATAGCATAACACATAGTCCGCAAATCCCCTAAAATATCTCAAAATCCTCTTAACTACTTTTTAATGAGCCAGTACGGAATTAAATTGAAATCTACTCATCAAGCCAACTGCATAGCATATGTCTGGCCGAGTATACATTATTGTCTACATTAGGCTGCCTACAACATTAACATAAGGGACATGAGCCATCTTTTCCATTTCTCTTTGAGTCTTAGGATACATCTCTTTGGACAAGATCTCACCTCTAGCAATACGGGTGTCAATGGGTCTACATTCTCTCATTTGGAAACGCTTGAGAACTTTCTTTATGTAAGTCTGTTGGGATAAACATAGAAGTTTCTTTGATCAATCTCTGTAAATCTTAACTCTCAAGATGTATTCTACTCACACATATCCTTCATCTCAAAATTGAAGGATAACTACTCTTTTGTAGCAATTATCAACCCTCTGTCATTTCCAGTCAATAGTATGTCGTCAATATACAATGGCAACATAATGAAGCTCCTTTTAGACACAGACACAATGGTCTTCTGTGATCATTGTAAACCTATTCAAGAGAATGTCTCGATGGAATCTGAGATATCATTGTCTAGATGATTGCTTTAAACTATATATAAATCATTTGAGCTTGCACACCTTGCGCTCTTGACCTTTGACCACAAAGCTCGTGGGTTGATCCATATAAATTTCCACATCTAGTTCTCCATTGAAATTGTCTTAACCTCTATCTGATTGAGTTCCAAACCCATGTACACTACTATAGCTACAATCAGGAGAAACGAGGCAAATCTCACTGGTGAAAAAGTTTCCTCATAGTCTATACCCTCATGTTGGGTATATCCTTTCTACACTAAGTGAGTTTTATACATTTCTATTGATTCATCCGACTTGCACTTCACCTTTAGAGCCCATTTATTCATAATAGTCTTGTGCCCTAGCAATAGATCTACCAGATCCCAACCTAGTTAGTCCTCATAGACTCTATCTCATCATTTAGTGCTTTCATCTACTCATTTTTAGTAGAAGACAAGAAAGCCTCATGAATTGTCCTACACTCATCGTCATCTTGCAAAACTACTACAAAAGCTTCCCCTTCAATCTCAAAACGACAACGGGGAACACTTTCACGTGTGCTTCTTTGGGGTTGAGATTGTTGTGGTTGATTAACAAGTGGTGTGCTCCCACTCGGAGGCAAATCACTCTCACAATGTGTAAGAGCTTGAGGAATTTCTTCCTCATTCTCAACTAAACCCCTTAGAGTGCCTTCCTCTTGACACATAATTCCATGGAGTTCCAAACTCCTATCAATCTCACCCCTTCTTGGAAACTCATCCTCTATAAAATTCACATCTCATGACTCAATTTCAGTCAATATTCCATCAGATTGTTCACATATTAGCCCATACCCTTTACAGTGTTTTGAGTACCTTATAAAGATACAATTCTTTCCTCTAGTACCTAACTTCCCATATTTATGGAAAATATCATGTAAGTTACTCAATTTTGGTTTCTCACCAGTTCATAGTTCATATGTGGTGACAGATACTGATTTGGAGGGCACTCGGTTAAGAAGGTAGGTAACAGTCAAAAGTGCATCCTTCCAAAATGAAATTGGTAGGTATGTTTACACCATCATTGACCTAAACATCTCAAATAGTATTCGATTTCTCCTTTTTGTCAAGCCATTTTGTTGTGGCGTACTTGGCATCGTCAACTGTCTTTTAATTCTTTTTCATCACAGAGTTTTTTAAATTGCTCAAAGAGATATTCATGTTTGCTGTCAATCCTCAAAGTTTTTAAGCTCTTGTCTAACTGATTCTCAACCATTCTAAGATATTGCCTAAAGCACTCCAATGCTTCAGACTTATGGGAGATTAAGTAGACATGCCCATAATGTGAAAAGTCATTTATAAATGTGATGAAGTAGACACTTCCATGTCTTGCCCTCACACTCATTGGACCACAGATGTCTGAGTTGACTAATTGCAATGGAAAAAATGTCCTAGTGGCTTTTACAAACGGTTTTCTCTTAGATATTCTCATAAGACAATGTTCATACATGGGCAACGTGACCTTAGCGAGTTTACAAGAACAGCTACTCAAACTACTGCAACCTCTTAGGCCAGTCTACAAAGATGATTCTTTTAAGACCATTACAGTTTATTTTTCCTATCCCATCAGTGCATTTATAGTACTTACTAGGGTCACTGCAATTCTTTCAACCTATTATTCACAATTGTAATACTAACTAAGACTACTTAGTGGGAACTTTCTATTTTATCACTAAAAAAGAATGAAGGTTAATGTCTAAACATTCAAGCCTAAAATACAAAATTGATGAAATAAGCATATATCCACATGTTCATTTCACACGTACATGTAATTACATTCAATCCAAAATATTAAATAAAAGATCACATGAAATATAACAATATGGAATAACATTAATATATATATATATGTATCTAAACAAATAAATCATACAAAAAAAATCAAAGAATAAAATGTATAATAAATACATTTATAAACCCTACCTAAACCAAGAGAAATTGCAACCCAGTGTCGCGCCCAGCTTGGTTTTATGAGGTGGTCATGGGTTCAAAACTCAGGTATGCCATTTTCTTGTTTTATTTCTGGGGAAAAAAAAAAAAAAAACCACTTTGTGCTTGTAAACACTAGGCCACTAAAAATTAGCCCAACGCCTTTTCTTTCCTTTTTTTTAAAATAAATAAATAAAAGAATGGTGGGGTAGATTAGTTTTCATAACAAATATTGTTTATGGTAAATATTTAAAATAATAATTAAAGTGTTTTGTATTTGAGTGATGTTTGAGAATAAAATATTTGAAAATACTTGAGAACAATTGTGTTGCCAAATGGACCAACATCAGTACCGTCTTAAGAAGAATCCTCTATCTCAACTAACAACATCAGTACGGTATAACAATCCTTGCTCTAAATCAAGAAATGTATTTAATTATCAAAAAAAAAATCAAGAAATGTATCTATCTTTTGTCCTTTTGTTTTGACTGTACAAATTTCAAAAGAAACTTCTTCCCCTTTGTACCAAGTGATACTTATAAGGAATGATGACAGAATTCAAGCAGCCGTGCTTCAATCAAGCTGCACAACACAAGATCTCAGCAACGTTCCCAAGTTATCTCAGCAATCTACTCAAGTCAACTATTGTCTATACTTGGGACGAAAATCAATCTATCAGCTGTATATAGTAGTCTGATTAGCTGTGTATTTAATTTGTATTTTCTGTATATCATTCTTTCTATATTTTGTACACTTTCCATAGATGGATCAGCTTGTATATGCTACTATAAATATGGAATGGAAGCACACTCTCTATCTCAACTCGTGAGATAGTAGTTTCTCATAAACATCTTTATGGTATCAAGAGCCTATACTGGTTGATAGAGAACTGTGTTTTTTTTTTTTCTATCTATGGCTTCCTCTGAAATCTCTAGTTCCTCTACCAACTCAGACCCTTATCCTTACCCAGTATCACAAAATGTCTCCAATTATGTATCTCTCAAATTGAATTCAAGCAATTTTCTGCTTTGAAAAACACAAATACTAAACATACTAGAAAGTTATGATCTTCAGGAATTCATAACAGGTGATGTTTCAGCACCATCACAATTTCTTCTAGGTGACTCATCTCAACCTAACCCGTTGTATCAAAAGTGGCGCAGGTCTGATCAATTAGTTAAAGGCTAGCTTATAGCTACACTCTCTGAAGAAATGTTAGGCATTGTTATTGGTCTAAACACAGCCTCAGAAGTGTGGAATGCTCTTGTTCATGCATTTTCAAGAGTTTCCTCTTATCGAAGTCTTGCTCTTAAGCACAGACTCACCCCCATTACAAAAGGATCTGATTCCTTAAGTGATTACCTAAGGAGGTTTAAAACCATTTGTGATGAACTTGTTGCTATTGGCAAACCAGTGGCAGAACACAAGAAGTCTTGGTGGCTTCTCAATGGCCTTGGCTAAGAGTTTGAAGTTTTCACAGCAACTATGCTCAGGTCACCAGTTCCAGCTTACTCAGAAGTTGTCACCCTCTTGGAGAGCTACACAGATAGGTATAAAATTGATGCTAACCCTTCACCTGTGGCCTTTTATGGACAGAAGTCCTACAAACAAAAGAAATCAAATGCAAATCCTAGATCCTTCACATCAAAGGGTTGTGGTTTTGTACAAGGACAGACCACTAACTCCAAAACAAAGGCTGAACAAAGTTTTAACAGTCACTCTCATGGCTCCCCTTCCAACTTCAAATCTGCAAACAAAGAAGAAGTCATCTGCCAGATTTGTAACAAAAGAAAACATACTGCTTTAAGGTGCTTTAATAGGTTTAATCATTCTTTCACAAATGATAGCCTCCCTCAAGGTTTTGCAGCATTCAAAATGGAAGACAACTCTGAAAATTCTTCATGGCATCCTGACACTGGTGCTACTGACCATATGACTACAAATGAAAGTATTCTTCACTCATTGACTCCTTACAAAGGTCATGATGGTATAATGGTAGGTAATGGGAAGGTATTATCTATCACACATGTTGGTCAGGCCATGGTTGGCCCCTCTAAATCTCAGATTATCTTAAATGATGTTCTTGTAGTACCTGCTATAAAAAAAGACTTATTGTCTGTTAGCAAGTTAACTACTGATTACCTTCTAAAATTTGAGTTTGATAGATATGGTTTTGTGATAAAGGGCAGGGTAACACAGAAGATAGCGGCAACAGGAAGGAACCAGAGGGGGCTATACACTTTTGATGCTGCCTCAAGTTTTCAAAATAAGGAGAGCTTCTATTCCTCCAGATTTCGATCCACAAATAAAGTCCAATGGCACCAAAGGTTTGGACATTCAAACTCAAAAATTTTAGACTTTCTTTGTAACAAAAAGTTTATTAATTTTGAGTCAAAACAAATTTCTAAACAAATTTGTACTAGTTGTCAAATGGGGAAAGCTTCCAAGTTGCCTTTTCTTTCTAGAGACAGCACTGTTAATGTTCCTTTTGCAAAAATCCATTGTGATCTATGGGGACCAGCTCCTACTCCTTCAAGGGAAAAGTATAAATTCTATGCTATTTTTGTTGATGAAGCTATAAATTTTTCATGGCTGATTCCTCTCAAACATAAATCTGATCTCCATTCTGCTTTTGTTCAATTTCACATGCTTGTACAATGTCAATTTGATGTCAAAATCCGTGTCTTCCAAACTGATGAAGGAGGTGAGTTCAATGACACCAAACTCCTTGCATACCTTCAAAGTCATGGCATCCTTCACCAAGCTGTCTGTCCAAAAACACTTGAATAAAATGGAAAAGCAGAAAAAAAAAATATAGAAGTATCACAAAGTTAGGTTTGACTATGATGTTTCATGCCAAACTCCCACCTAGGCTTTGACTAGACTGTTTTTCTACTGTTGTTTTCTTGTTAAACAGATTTCCAACTCCTGTGCTTAACATGGACTCTCCTTTTTTCAGAATTTATGCTAAACACCCTGATTATAACATACTTCAAACTCTTGGGTCTAGATGTTTTCTGTATCTTGGAGAATACAGGTCCAATAAGCTTGAACCAAAGTCTTTGCCATGTGTTTTTATTGGCTACAACAACAAACACAAAGGCTACATATGCCTTTATCCACCAACTGGTCGTTCACCTCACGAAATGTTGTGTTTGATAAATCAGTCCTCCCTTATTCTGAACCAACACTACTCTATGACTCTCCCACAATTGAGGGGGAACTTTCAACCTTCACTGAATGGCACCAGGATAAACTTAAAGAACCTACAAAACAGCCATTGCCTTATGCTTATGCTTTCCCTTCAGCCATTCAAACTGAGACCACTTCTATGACGCCCCGACTCCCACGTGTAAAAAATCTCGGGAATCGTGACGTCAGGATGATGACAACACGGGTCACACATCCCAACGACAAGTGTCAAGTGTGTGCAACATCCAAAAGTGCACAACAATACGCAGCGGATTAATAATATTTAAGTCACTAAGTACCAAAATTTTTAATACACAAAGATAATCAAAACACAGTATACTGAAAGTTATACAGTCATCCACGAAAATATAATAAAGCCGAATACATACGCATGGGAAACAAATCCCACAACCAAAAATCAACAGCAACCACATGCCACTTAACCACGGAGCCGATCTCTAAGGCTCGTCATCCTCGTCCTCACCTGCACCAAAATCTACGGTACCAAAAAGGGTACCGCAAGTAAGTAATAATCCAAACGATCTTTAAGATTAAAATACATTTAAGCAACCAACATGCATGCATATGAGAAAATATGCACCAACCCCAAAAATATTTATTGGACACTGTAGGTGGGAATCGCAGGCGGGACAACACCACCATCTCTGCTTACCACCATCCCTACGTGTACACCGTAGGCGGGAATCGCAGGCGGGACTATACCACCGTCCCTGCTTACCACCATCCCTACAGTTCCTTTCCACACAACGCCAAAAACCCAATGGATCACTGTAGGCGGGAATCGCAGGCGGGATAACACCACCATCCCTGCTTACCACCATCCCTACAGTCTCCTTTCATTTTCCCACAAATGAAAACCCAGTTCTCATTAAACACAAAATATGCGTGCACATGCAATGTACAAATCCAACAATAAATTCCAATAACCAATACGACAGTAAATTCCACAATCCAACCAGATCACAACAAAACCAATCACAGACATAAAGACCATGTCAGTGCAAAAATATATTAAAACCTTAAAAATGTTTGGAAAAATACTTACAGCGCTTTAATATATTTTTCGGAGGATCACGGAGCACTTGGAATCACCAAAACAGGAACTTCCACAGTGTAAAAACACTGTGGCCGAAACACAGTGAAACCCAAAATTACCCGGGACCAAACGAAGACTTGGGAATGATAGGGTAGAGCCTATGGAAGGTGGGGAAGCTAATGGTGTCGAAGGTTGGCCGTGGGTGACGGCCGAAACGGTGGTTTTAAGGTCTAGAAACTCGAATCGGAGAGGGTGCTCGATGGGACAACTCTGGCGACGGATCGGAGCTGGGGTTGGGTCCAAATGGTTGCTTGAGGGCCGGTGGTGATGTGGTAGAGAGATGGTGGCCGGAGGTGGCCGGACGGCAGCGAAACGAGGAAGAGAAGCCCCCGGCTTGGGCGGCGCGTGCGAGCAATTTTCGGCGAGGGACGGGCTGAGATCAAAGCTGTGGGGTCGCCGGCCGGTAGGGAAGAGAGGGAGAGGGGTGGTGCCGGCCACAAGCGGCGCTGGGTGGGGAAGGGTGTTCGGCCGAAGAGAAAGGAGAGAGAGAGGGGGAGGCAGCTCGCGCGCGGGAGAGAGAGGAGAGAAGAAAGAGAAAGAAAAAAGAAAAAGAAGAGAAAAAGAAAAAAGAGAAGGGAAAAAAAGAAGATCCAGCCTTTCCAACTTGGGCTTCGAAAGTGATCCAACGAAAACGATTTTAAAACCACTAAATAAATAAAATAATTCAAACTCAATGAAATGCTCAATTAAAACAGTAAAAATATTAAAATCTAAAAACAAGCCAATTTAAATTAAAAATCAATTTAAATCCAAAACAATAAATAATATAAAGAAAATCCATTAAAATAATTTTCACAACTTAAAAAAAATATTATAAAATAATATTTAAAACCCCCATAAATTTAAAACAAGAGAATAAATTTTTAAACAAATTAAAATAATCCTCCTTTAAAAATACACTAAAATCTGGGATGTTACAACTTCCCTTTCATTTCCTATGGTTTCTAGCCCTACTCCAAAAATAGATGGTATGTCCCTCTCATCACCACTCATTTCTGTTCAAGCTACTGAGCAGCCAACTCCTCCGCAACATCCTATGCAAACAAGGTCTAGGTGTGGCATTCACAAACCTAATCCTCATTATGCAAACTTGTATGCACTAGCACCTATTCCTTCTTAACCAAAGTCCATCAAATTTGCACTCAGACATCCTGGTTGGTCTGCTGCAATGGAGGAAGAACTTGCTGCTCTTGCAAAAAATGATACTTGGGAATTGGTTCCAAAAACTGAGATGATGAATATAGTTGGTTGCAAATGGGTCTATAAAGCTAAAAACTAAAGGCAGATAGCACTTTTGAGAGACTTAAAGCAAGACTGGTTACAAAAGGTTTTAGTCAAGTTAATGGGGTGGACTTTACAGAAACTTTTTCACCAGTGGTCAAACCTGCCAGCATTCGAATAGTCCTTACACTTGCCATTGTTAAACACTGGAAACTACACCAATTAGATGTTAAGGATGCATTTTTACATGGCTTTCTTAACACTCCTGTTTACATGGATCAATCACCTAGTTATGTAGATCCAAATAGATCTCAGCATGTGTACAAGTTAAACCAAGCATTGTATGGCCTCAAACAAGCTCCAAGAGATTGGTTTGACAGGCTAAGTGACTTTCTTTTATAGCTTGGCTTCTACTCAAGCTCGGCAGATCCCAGTATTTTTATATGCCACTCAGATCAAGGGCTCCTTATTCTTCTACTCTATGTAGATGACATGGTAGTGACTGGTGATAATCCAAAGAGAATTCAGTGGTTGATATCTCAGCTCAGCCAACAATTCTCAATCAAAGACCTGGATTTTCTACATCATTTTTTGGGAATACAAGTTCTTAGAGTGGGTACTAATCTCTTTCTATCTCAGCACAGGTACATCATGGACTTGTTAACTCGAGCCAATATGCATGAATGCAAACCCTTGGCAACACCTATGCCTTCCAAAGCTCAGCAACCTACTGCTTCTAAGGAGTTGCTTCATGATCCAACAACTTATAGAAGTTTTGTAGGTGGTCTGCAGTACCTCACATTCACCAGACCAGACTTTTCATTCAGTGTGAACTATGTCTGTCAATTCTTGCAAGCACCAACAATGCATCATTTCCAACTTGTCAAAAGGATCCTCAGATACTTGAAAGGCACTGCACAGCTAGGCATTCACATCATGTCCAGCAGCTCAATCGACTTATATGGGTTCTTTGGTACAGATTGGGCAGGTTGCCCAACAACAAGGAGATCCACCTGAGGCTATTGCACTTTTCTTGGAAGCAATTGCATCTCTTGGAGTGCAAAGAAGCAACCAACAATTGCAAGATCAAGTGCAGAGGCAGAGTATAGGGCCATGACAGCCACTGAGCTGAATTAACCTGGATTTCAACTTTACTCAGAGACCTTGGAGTGCCATTACTGAAAACACCCTTTCTTCACTGTGACAACATGAGTGCCTTGTATATGACAGTCAATCTAGTTCTACACGCTAGAACAAAGCACATAGAACTTGATTACCATTATGTCAGGGAAAAAGTGGCACTTGGCTCCTTGGAAACAAAATTAAAAGTGACACTTGGTTCCTTGGAAACAAAATTTGTTACCACTCTTGCTCAACTTGCAAATATCTTCACAAAACCTTTGCTCAAAAATCAATTCAAGCTTTTCCGTGACAAACTTGGTCTTTGTTTTCTTCCACAGCCAAGTTTGAGAGGGAATCTAAGGAATGATGATAGAATTCAAGCAGCCGTGCTTCAATCAAGTTGCACAGCACAAGATCTCAACAACCTTCCCAAGTTTTCTCAGCAATCTACTCAAGTCAACTAATGTCTATACTTGGGAAGAAAATCATCTGTCAACTGTATATAGTAGTCTAATTAGCTGTGTATTTAATATGAATTTTCTATATAGCATTCATTCTATATTTTGTACACTTTCCATAGATGGATCAGCTTGTATATGCTACTATAAATATGGAATGAAAGCACACTCTCTATCTCAACTCGTGAGATAGTAGTTTCTCAGAAACATCTTTAATACTATCTACCGTGCTTCGAATGTTGAGATGCTGGTTCCATTTGCTGAATAAATTGCATTGTTGCGAGATGGAGAATCTGCTATCGATAAATCTGCATAGAAGCCTGGCTGCCTTGGGATAGGCAATAAAACTTCACTGCTTAACATTAGAACCACAGAAGACATGTTTGGTCTATCTTCAGGTCTATGCTGCACACATAACAGACCCACTTGAATTAGTCTAAACACTTCAGATCGTGTGTGTGCATCACCTACTGCTTCATCGATCAGTTCCATTGCTCGATCTACAATCCATAGTCTCCATGCCTGAAACAAATTAAAAACCATATTTTTGTGAGTTGGGTTTCCATTAAATATGCACATCTTGATCTATTACAATATATTATCTTAGAGTGCGGAGCTTAATTTACTCTTATTATGAAGATCCCAAAGGCGATAACACTAGCTACCAAAGGAGATAGATATTTTATTTATTAGAAATCGACACTAATTAGAAATATTATTTAATTATTATCTTAGTTATGCATAATATTTTTCATTTCATATATTTACTTATACCTGCGGTTTGCACCCAACAAAATATAGGTTTGCAAGCACAAATTTTTCTCTAATTAAGTCATATTCTGCTATTCTCCATTACCGGTGACTTGTAACTATTATAAGAGCATCACATACAAAGGCATCTCACGAACTTGGTAGTGAAAGGAACAACACTGTTAATAACAGGTTTTGTTTAAAAATATAAATCAGTAGAATGCCATTCTACATGCATACATGTCCAAGAAGATTGAGTTGGTGGTCTGGATGGCAGAATCCCCTGTTCTTCTTCCCACTCAATATCTCCAATACTAAAACTCCAAAGCTAAAGACATCAGATTTCACAGAGTACTGCCCATGCACTGCATACTCGGGAAACATGTAGCCACTGCAAAATATTATGTAAGGACAAGGAAAATGAAGTTCATAAACAGTTCAAGGTTATCTATAAGAGAAGATTAAACGTACTTACTATGTTCCAACAATCCTATGGGTCTTGGACACAATTTGATCTCCCGGAAATGATCTAGCCAGCCCAAAGTCAGAATTTTTCGGATTCATTTTAATATCTAGTAAGATATTGCTAGCTTTGAGATCTCTATGGATGACCCTCAGTCTAGAATCTTCGTGAAGATAGAGAAGCCCTTTGGCAATGCCACCAATAATGTCGATGCGCTTACGCCAATCTAGTAATTTGCTCCTTGCCTGGTCTGTCCAAGTTCACCTTCATGTTAGTACTAACCTTGCTCAATTCTCAACAAAATTTTCATTAACCGAAAAAGATAACCAAACAAGAATTTCTTGCTTTAGAAGGATTAGAGCTCAAACCAAAAATAAAGGACTCCAAGCTTTTGTTAGGCATGTATTCGTAGATCAAAATTTTCTCATTTTCTTCCGTGCAACACCCTAGAAGCTTTACAAGATTGCGGTGCTGAAGTTTGGCAATTAATTTGACTTCATTTATGAACTCATTAGGTCCTTGTCCGGAATTCATTGAAAGCCTCTTCACTGCTATCACTTGCCCTTCTGGTAATGTACCCTGAAAATCAAGAGGTTAGGAAATATATGCGTTCCAAAAAATAAACATCACATATGGTGTGGATATTTTGGGTCTACCTTATACACAGGTCCAAATCCACCTTCCCCCAGCTTGTTGTTGCTTGAAAAGTTATTAGTGGCATTAGCAATGGCTGTCAAATCAATTATCGGTAACTCCATGTCTTCCTTCAGGCCTTCATTTTCACAATCTCTCTCCTGTCTTCTCTTTGCCATTCCTGGAATATTAGGAACTGAATTGGGCGGCCCGATTTTCTTGAACAGGAGCTATTGAATGCAAGCAGCCAACCATCTACTCGGATACATTTCTGAGGTAAGAAGAACTATAGAAATTTCTTAGCCTTAAAAATATAGCTTTACCTTTGAAGCTAGACTTCTTCTTCCGTATGTATGAGATCAATCCAAGTATTAGAATTCCATTGACTAATACTACAGCGCCGGCTATGATTCCTGCTCGTTTTACCTTTCTGGTTTTCCCCTTTTTTCCATTATTTTCTGAAAACGAAGTTAGAGTAGACTCAATCTGCATATATCTGACTACTGATCAAAACACGTACAAATTTTGAACATGCTGACCAGGCTATATAGTTGTCCTAGTTATCCTCTATTCATTGTAAAAGAGCAAAATTCAGTGCAATTTGTTTAAATTTTTTAGAAGGAAAATAGTAGTAAGAAGTACCTAGTTCTGAACTGGCCATCTTTATGTATAGCTCTTGCCCACCCTGAGAGTACACAGCAATGTCACTCAGTTTCCCGAACCAAAGCAAGCAGCCACTCCCTTTTCCCCTAATATCTAAATTGGAATATGCTGTGCAAGAGCAGTTTTTCAAGCACAATCCCTCGCATTCATCGAGGTTAAAGGTCGCACTAAACCAGGAAGAAGATGTGTCGGGCAAATTCAACTCCGTGTACTTGCGGAAGCCATCTCCAATATTGCATACCAATGGAGTCCTTCGAACACATCCATCAGACCAATCTACTGATTTCCAATCTTTTGGAGACTTGGGTAAGAATCCTTCCAAGCATGCACATGCGGGAGACTTATCGACATTGCAGGTAGCGTATGCACCACAGAATGCATAATTTTGACACGCATCTGCCTGGGATGCGGCGTAAAGCTCCCAACTGCGTGTTCGATCCACCCACATAAACCGCTGCGCAACGCCAGATGGGTTTAACATATTTCTTGAAAAAACGGAAGTGTTTACGAGATTGTACTCGAAATACACCTCGTTCTGATTCATCACGAATTCATACTCGAACACTGGATTCCAACTTGAGCCCGGATATCCGGTAAAACGAAGACCATTCCATGACCCTGCTCTAGCCTTCATCGTATTCCCCTTCATAAGAACCATTTGCGGAAGCCCACGAGGATCTAACCTTATTGAAAACTCACCTTGGGCAGGATCTTCGGCGCTCTTCCAAGATGATATGACTCTATCTAGACCAGTCACCAAGTTCCTTCCAAGCTTCATTTCCGGTAGGAATGTGTCACAAGGATAATCAAAACTCTGCCACAAAAATCTCTCTGGGTCATCAACATTTCCATCTTTCACAACAAGATTTCCAGTATCCAGGAGTTGTGCAACTGGATTTTCTGCTGTTCTTGATGTATTAGTTGACCAAACAATATTATTTATGCTATTGAGAAGGGCAAGAACTCCTTCATTGGTGACTGTTAAAACTCCGGAGTGATCTTTTAGCGGAGTGTTTCTGTTAGCCACCCATACGACCGTCCCAGAAGATATCACGTACCATATTCCGACGTATCGGCTTTTCGAACTGCCTGGGCTGAAAAACCCCATTTCAAATGTCCCACCGGCTGAAACTAATGTGTCGCCGTCTCTGATTGATTGACTGGAAGGAAGAGTGTCCAGCGCAATGGATGTTTGTAAGAGGGAGAACAATAGAGAGAATACAAAAGAATGGGTACAGGGCTCGACCATTGGTTTCAGTTTTCTAATGCAGACAAGAAGAGATATATGCAGAGAACAGCAAGTCGCTTCTATGTATACACATCTTAGCTTTCGTCTTTTACTTCAGTCAGTTTCCTGGTTTTTGGTTCTGGTCGTAAACCGTGTCCAGTGCGTCTTGCTAGAAACGGCCCTTTGGGCGTTAATCGCGGGGCACACCTTTGACTTGTCATCTTTTACTTTTGGAAAATTCTGCCTGTAAGCGCACACCCATACGTGCACCCATCCAAAATAAAAAGTCAGAAAGTCAGCCTTTAATGAAAGTGAAACGGTGCGGATTTAGAGATCTGGTATAAGCGGCGGCAAAATGGTTTCGAATTTGTTTTCGACCGAATCAAATATGAAAACTTGATAACAAGTGAAAAAGAAGTAGAGAAGGCAAAAAAAAGTGTGCGTTTGAGAAGGTAAAAAACTGGTAAATTATGAGTATTGATTGAAATAGAATGTCAAACATATTACCCGCACCAGGAAGAATCCAAAAATCAAAACAAAAAAATGTTTCAGGTATGTGGATTTTAGAGTTGCAGAATACTGTGTAGACTTAGGATAGATTTGAGTAATAAGATGAGAATTTTTAATTTTAGATAAAAATTTAAAATATTATTTTTTTAATATTATTATTGTTTTAAGATTTAAAAAAGTTAAATTGAGATTTGAAAAAATTGAATTGTTTATTATATTTTATATGAAAATTTGAAAAAGTTGTAATGATGAGATGAGATGAGATTAGAATTTTATGTCTCATCTTATTTGCCAAACATATCCTAATGCAATGGAGTGAAAAGGAAAAGGATCCCATGAGAACCACAAAGAAAATGTTTCAAGTATGTGGTCGAGAATAAAGTAGCCTTTCAAATTTTTTTATTGTTTTTTGGTCTTGCCGATCGATTCAAAACAAGATATAAATTTAAGCTACAATTATTTTGTAAGAAGATGACTGATCTTGAATGAAATTAAGAGATTTATGAAAAATCATTAATCCAAGCAATCCCACCAACAATCTGCAATAGATAGAGAAGATGGAGATAAAAATCTGCAGCATATGGAAAAGATGAAGATAGCGATTTTGTGAAGTCACATGCAGATAAAGAGTTTCTTAGGAACGAGAAGAAGATGAAGCGTGTTTTCTTCCTTCTTTCCTTTTTCTTTTATATATAACATTAACATCTAATAATATCGTCTACGTCAACATCAGTACGCATATCGGTTGCAAATTCGCTTGCACGTAGCAATTCTTTTTCAGTTAAGATTCTCGGTTTGCCAATGTTTAGTTTTTCTTTTTGATTTTTTTAAATAAAATAATTTTAAAATGAAACTATGGTACGAAATCTATGGTACAAAATCAGTTCGCCAATCTTTTACTTTTTCTTTTTCAGTTAACATACTCAGCTCGCCAAGGCTCTCTATGGTACGAAGTCTGGACTCTCTCCCCGTCTCTTTTTCAGTCGAATGGTTGGTTTGAATATTAAGAATATTTTATAATATCTGTTAATAATAATAAAATAATTTATAAATAATAACAAAATAGTTTAAAATAAGATATTCTATTGAGTTGTATGAAAAAAGAGATAGAAAGCTCAATAAAAATATTATATAGTTAAAAAATTATTTTAATATAATTTTTGTTTTAAAATTTAAAAAAGTATGTGATTTTTTGTGTTTTGTTTAGAAATTTTTAAAAATTGTAATAAGCAGGTAAAGATTAGATATAAAAGTTAAAAATTAAAAATTAAAAAGTATTTTATGTTTAAGTGATATTTGAAAATAAAATATTTGATAATATCTGAAAATACCGGAGAACAATTGTATTCCCAAACGAGCACTAAAAGGAAAGGAAAACTCAGCCGTAGGTGTGTAGGTGTGTCTAGGGTTGCAACCTTTTAGATAAATTTTGAAACCAAACCGGTATACACTGGTTTTGGAAATTTAGAAACTGATACGAGGCAATTTATCATCGAAATTGAAACTTTCAATTTTTCTGATTTACCGTTTACACGTGTGACACAACATAAGTTTAGTATTATAATAATCTCAACACTAAATTTAATTGTTAGAATTTAGTATTTATTATTAACAATTACTAATTCATTAGTGTCTAACTTATTAGTGAGATTAATTCATTAATTATAAGATTAATATACATGAATAATAAGAATAAAGTTTCATATTATATTAATTAACAATCTCGCATATAACATATATAATAAAATATAAAAAATATTTTATATGTAATATATAATTTTAAACAAGTTGACGCCATGAAGAAGTTGCTGCCATCATGAACACAAGGATTCTATCATGAAGAAGGTGCTCTTTCATTGCAATCAAGTTCAAAACTAGATTAGTTTGATTTCAGTTAAGTTCTTTGGAAAGCCCCTCCCTACATTCATTTAAACCCCAACTCTAATCACATTGTATATGATGCAAGGCCTGTTGATGATAAATATTGATGTTTTTTAATAGCTATCAATTTGATTAATATCAGGCCAAAACTTCATAGGACAAAAGTAACAAAAAAATAATGCAGCTAGATGAATGTGGCATGCTTATAATGTAAGCAAATTGGACTCTGTTGATTTGCTCATTTATAAGGGTGTAAAGGACGTGTTTTATACCACCAACCATACGGATCACTTACAACAAATGAAGGGGCAGCACTAGTTGCCCTGGGGACACTCCGATGCCTAAGTCAATAATAGTATAAGAGTAAATGTATAAAGTAGCCAATAAATTTGTGATACGGCGGCGTGAAGTGAAGCATCTAAGGAACTAAACTACTTTATCTAAGAACAGATCTACTTGCTGTCGTGAAGTTGAGTTAGGGTTAAGTGTCGGTCATGGGCTGCCAAGGAATAAAGAAGGAGATGGATTGAAGATTCAGCGTGGATGTATTTGGGCTCGGTAGGAGGGGTCCAGTTATGTTAGTTACTTAGTAGTTACATTCAGTATTGTAAGGGCCTTTTAGCCCATATTAGAGTAAGGACTTATTAGTCATTTGAATGTTTTCTAGTATAATAGTTGGCACACTGCTCATGCCAAAAGTATCTGGAATATTATTCTGTTATTGTCCTTTGGAGGTGCTTTCCCTCGAAGAAAGCTTAGCTATCTGTTACAGAGAAGAAATACTACTATCACGTTCCATTACTCATCCATACCTGCATTACCTTTCTCATTTTACATTCCATTATCAAGTATTTTCTATTACAAGTGGTATCGTAGAGCCCAGATCCTGCTTTTTGTGCTATCAATGGTAGAAGGCACTCGTTTGAAGGACCTCCAGGAAGGCTTCAATTCCTTCAAGAAATCTACCGAATCCCAAATGAGCTCTTTCGGTGTAGAGCTCCTGGCTGTACGCAAGCAAATGGACACCACGATGCACTAGTTCACCTTGTTGGCATCAGATCTGAAAAAGGAGAATAAAAACCAGTCACACAAAATGAATGACAATGAAGACAATGCAAACCAGAGGATACCTCAGGCTGGTGATGTCCTACCAAGATCCGTGAGGCTTGACTTTCCCATGTTTAATGGTGATGACCCCCATGCATGGCTTTATAAGGTAAAACAGTTTTTTATTTTCCACAACACCTTGCCTGAACACCGTTTGAGATTAGTCTCCTTTCACATGGCTGGAAAGGCTTTGATATGGTTTCAAGGCCTTGATGAATCTGGGTTGTTGGGTGAGTGGGAGGAATTTGTCAATGCCCTACTCCTACATTTTGGACCCTGTAGTTTGGAGGACCCTATGGAACAGCTCACTAGATTAAGGCAGGTGGGAACAGTAGAGGAATATAAGTCTGCCTTTGAACTAATTGCTAATCGCCTAAGGCGTTTATTTGATATTGATAAGCTGAGTTGTTTTGTCAATGGACTCAGTGATGATATTCGTTTGACGGTAAAAATGTTCAACCCCACAAATCTGATTATAGCCTATCGCCTAGCCCGAATCCAAGAGGAAAGAGTAACCCTCAACAAAAAGCCTACCACATGCCCCCACTCTTCTCACAATACTGAACCAGCAAACGCCAAATACTAACCTCCCCAAACCTTCACCAAATACCAAACACCAACACAACCAAACACAGAACCCAACCATTCCTTCAACAAGGCTATTGTACCTGTCCAGAAAATCAGTCAAAACCAAATGAAACTTAGAAGAGAAAAGGGATTGTGTTACCATTGTGATTCTAAATGGCACCCTGGCCATCGCTGTAATAGCCCCAAGTTGTATTTGATTGAAGAAGTAGACGAGGACATTGAGGAGTTTTCAGTTGATACGGGTTAGTGTGCTTACCAGTCCACAGATACAGGGGTGGGTATAGAAGGGAAGCCCCTCCAACTGACCCCTGAGATTTCGCTGCATGCCATCATTGGCTTTATGAACCCTAAGACTATGAGGGTAAAGGGCAAGATTGGGAATCAATGGGTCGTAATTCTTATCAATTCAGGAAGTACACATAACTTCCTGGATCCAGCAATACTGTCTCGTGTTCACATACCTCTAGTCAATGAGGATAAAATCAGGGTTAGGGTGGCAAATGGTGAGATGGTGCACAATGAAGGCAAAGTCAGGGGGTGAATTTGTCTATTCAAGGGTCCTGTTTTTTGGTGGATATGTATGTTTTGGTGTTAGCGGGGTGTGACATGGTACTCGGCGTACAGTGGTTGCAAGGTTTAGGCCCAATCTTATGGAATTTCAAGGAATTAACCATGCAATTTACAGTGCAGCAAGCTGCTGTCCAGTTAAAAGGACTCACTGGTAACACTTGGATTGAAGAGGGACCCATAAATAAGGGTAGCCGAATGGAAAGCAAGGGCATTCTCTTGCATTTCATTGAACAACCAGCCAAACACACACACAACCAAATCCCAGAAAATATATAGAAACTTCTTAACACCTATCCCGACATTTTTGCCACCCCAAAAGGCCTACCCCCAAACCATTCACATGACCATGCCATCAATTTACAACTAGGAACCAACCCTATTTCTGTCCGGCCTTACCGATATCCTTATTTCCAAAAGGATGAAATCGAAAAGATTATTATGAAATTGCTAGATTCAGGGATTATTAGGCCCAGTCAAAGCCCTTATTCATAACCTGTTTTGTTGGTAAGGAAGGCGGATGGGTCGTGGCGTTTGTGTGTTGATTATAGGGCATTAAACAATGCCACTATTAAGGATAAATATCCTATACCAGTGGTGGAAGAGTTGCCGGATGAACTTCATGGTGCTAAGGTGTTTTTAAAGCTTGACTTAAGATCAGGCTACCATCAAATAAGGATGAAGCCCGAGGACATTCCCAAGACTGCCTTTCGCACGCACGAAGGGCATTATGAATTCCTAATTATGCCATTTGGCTTGACTAATGCTCTTTCAACCTTCCAAAGCTTAATGAACCAGGTTTTTAAACTGTATCTCAGAAAATTCATTTTAGTATTTTTTGATGATATTTTAGTTTATAGCCAGGATGCAGTAACTCATTTGAACCATTTAAAGATTACTTTTGATGCCTTGAGGCAGCACCAGCTGTTTGCTAAAATGAGTAAATGCAGTTTTGGTTCCGATGAAGTATCGTACTTGGGCCATCTCATTTCTGGCCAGGGTGTACGGGCTGACCCAGAAAAGCTGAAGGCAATGTTGGAGTGGCCTACCCCACATACAGTAAAAGAATTGAGAGGTTTCTTGGGCCTCACAGGGTATTATCGGAGGTTTATAAAAGGGTACGGGGCTACCGCTGCCAAGCTCACTGAATTATTAAAAAAGGAAGGCTTTAAGTGGACTAGCGAAGCACAAGCTGCCTTTGACAGCTTGAAGACTGCTATGACTCAACCCCCTGTCCTGGCATTACCAGACTTTCACTCACCCTTTGTAATTGAATGTGATGCTTCGGGAGAGGCCATTGGGGCTGTTTTAAAGCAGGCGGGGAAACCAATAGCTTTTTTCAGTAAAGCTTTGAAGGGTAGGGCTGTGAGTATGTCGACTTATGAGAAGGAACTTTTTGCACTAGTTTCAGCAGTGCAAAAGTGGCGTCCTTATTTGTTAGGTCAGGCTTTTGTTGTCAAAACTGACCATCAAAGCCTCAAATTTTTATTGGAGCAGTGAGTAGGAACCACTATGCAACAAAAGTGGATTTCTAAACTGATGGGGTATGATTTTGTGGTAGAGTTCAAGAAGGGTAGAGAGAATGTTGTAGCAGATGCCTTGTCTAGGCAAAGGGAGAATATTACAGCAACATTATCTGTGATATCTCTACCTAGTTGGGACTGGGTTGATGAAATTAAGACTTTATATGCTGAGGACCCTACTGTACAAGAGTTATGGAAGAAACATCTAGCTGGTGACTTAAACAGCCCCTACACAGTGAAGAATGGACTGCTGTTATACAAAAACAGGATGTATATTCTAGCTAATCAGGGCCTAATTCAAAAGATATTGGAGTTAATCCACAGCAGTCCTATGGGTGGGCATATGGGGTTTGACAAAACCCTACATCGACTTAAGAGGGATTTCTATTGGCCTGGCCAGAAAGCTAATGTGAAGGCCTTTCTAAAAGAATGTGACGTATGTCAAGTGGTGAAAGTAGACAACTCCCTTCCCAATGGGCTTTTACAACCCTTGCCCATTCCCTCTAAACCGTGGACAGATATTACGATGGATTTTGTTGAGGTTTTGCCCAATTCGGGAAGATTTAATGCCCTATGGGTCATGGTGGACAGATTCACGAAATATGGCCACTTTGTTCCCATTTGTCATCCTTACACTGCTAAGGTGGTGGCCCAACTTTTTATGAAGCATGTGTTTAAACTTCATGGAATGCCACAGTCCATCATTTCAGACAGGGACCCCACTTTCACAAGCAGGTTTTGGAAGGAATTATTTTCCTAAGTTCAACTAGCCTTCAGTACTGCTTACCACCCATAAACGGATGGCCAAACAGAAGCAGTCAAGAAATGGGTCGAAAACTATCTAAAGTGTTATGTGGCTAATAGACCAAAAGACTGGGCTCAATGGATCGAGTTAGCAGAGTGGTGTTATAATTCTAGCATGCATGCATCTATAAAGTTAACTCCATTTGAAGCATTATATGGTTACACCCCACCAAAACTAAGCAATTATATAGCAGGCATTACAAGGTTGGAAGAAGTCAAAGTTACCTTGAGAAGCCGTGAGCAACTTTGGCACCTGTTGAGACAGAATATTGTTAAGGCCCAAGAGAGAATGCGAAAGTACGCAAACATTAAGAGAAAGGAACAAAGCTACCAGATCGGAGATTGGGTTTTCCTCAAACTGCAACCCTATCGGCAGGCTTCAATCAATCGGCGCCAAAGCCTCAAACTTTCACCTCGTTACTATGGGCCTTACCAAGTGGAACAAAGAATCAGCGAGGTAGCCTATCGTCTGAAACTTCCGAGCACAGCACTAATTCACAATGTATTCCATGGGTCCCAACTCAAGCCTAAGCTCAGCCAAGGAGTGCTACCACTAACCACACTTCCTCCTATAGACAGTAAGGGGATCATCAAGGCCGAGCCAGAGGAGGTATTACAGAGAAGATTGAAGAAGGTCAAGAACCGGCCTTTAGTGGAGATGTTGATCCGCTGGCAAGGGCAAACGGCAGAGGAAGCCTCATGGGAACTGCACCACCGTCTTTGTGAAGAATTTCCCCACCTTGTGGGCAAGGTGTTCTGAAGAGGGAGCGAGTTATGATACGACGGCGTGAAGTGAAGCATCTGAGGAACTAAACTACTTCATCTAAGAACAGATCTACTTGTTGTCGTGAAGTTGAGTTAGGGTTAAGTGTCGGTCATGGGCTGGAAGACCATGGGCTCGTTATTGGACTGCCGAAGGAATAAAGAAGGAGATGGATTGAAGAGGCAGCGTGGATGGTCTTGGGCTTGGTAGGAGGGGTCCAGTTATGTTAGTTACTTAGTAGTTACATTCAGTATTGTAAGGGCCTTTTAGCCCATATTAGAGTAAGGACTTATTAGTCATTTGAATGTTTTCTAGTATAATAGTTGGCACACTGTTCATGCCGAAAGTATCTGGAATATTATTCTGTTATTGTCCTTTGGAGGTGCTTTCCCTCGAAGAAAGCTTAGCTATCTGTTACAGAGAAGAAATACTACTATCACGTTCCATTACTCATCCATACCTGCATTACCTTTCTCATTTTACATTCCATTATCAAGTATTTTCTATTACAAAATTAAGTGAAGAATTTGTTACTTCCTGTAGGCTATTTATAGATGTTATTTCCTTGGAGTGATAAAATCAAATTTGCCTTGAGAAACCTTTTCTTTTTAAGAGTCTGAGTCTATCTCTTATTAGGTTTCTAAGTCATCATTAGGAGTTTGAGTCTCTTCTTGACTTTATCTCTTAACTAAAATTGTGGAGGTTCAAATGTCCCTTCCAGTTACCCCGCTAATTTTCTTTGTGCTGGCACATGGAAAATTAAATACTTTGTATTCTTTGTACCTGCCTTTTACCCCGCTGGCTCGTGGGTGTCTACTCGCTTTTGTTTTCCCCTACCCCTTTGAAGGTCCATACTAGTTAGTGTATGAGTGTCTCCATGCCCTTGTGAAGCCTTAAAAGTTCTTGAGAATTTTCAAGTCAATAATCTGTAAAATCAATTAGAAAATTGGTCATTGGTTTCCTATTCGGTCTCTGGTTTGTTGTTCGGTCCCAGGTTTGCTATTCGGTCCTTGGCTTTCTGTTTGTTTCATGCTAAGGGGTGAGGGGCTCAACTTAGAGAAATAGGCGGGAGATGTACTTGACCACATTAGGCCTGAGCATGGAGTTTGATTTTGAGTTTGTTTATTTGTGTGAATGTTTGCCTGAGAGATTGTTTATTGTTGGTGAAGAGTACATATTTCCATGATTGGTTTTTTTACGTGTATTTCTGTGATCGTTTTTGCTTTAGTTGGTAGTAATAGATTTTTTGCCCCTTGGTGTAAATTTTTGTTGGTGTTCTCGTTTTGTTGTTTGCTTGTAGTAACTCACGCTTAAGTAGTTAGGGTGTCCTTTGACCCCCTAGGTCCATCTTAGGCTGTTGCTGAGCCCATCAGCCCGTTCCAGAAAGTAACCCACTCGAGACGATTGTAGAGCCTGGTGGCTCGTTCCCCAAGATAACCCGCTCGAGGCGGTTCTAGAGCCTGGTGGCTCATACCCGAAGGTAACCAGCTCGAGGCAGTTGTGGCGCCAGTATAAACACTCGACATTTGCTGGAGAATATGTTGTACGTCGGGCTGTCTAGAGAGTTGCCCGTGTGTTAGGCTCTTGGGAGGTAGGGCAGTCCCTGACCTTTCTTGTCTGTTAACTTGCATAGCGAGTGTGTAACTCGACTTTTGGTGGCTAATTTTGGAGAGGGTAGTGTGGTCTTCTTACCTTCAGGCCCATTCATTTGGAGAGGGTTGTGTGGCCTTCTGACTTCCACGCCCGTTCGTTGGCAATCTTTGGAGAGGGTCGTGTGGTCTTTCTGACCTCCATGCCCGTTCGATTGCATCGTGAGTGTGTAACTCAACTTTTGGTGGCTAACTTTTGGAGAGGCTCGTGTGGTCTTCTGACCTCCACGCACGCCCATTCGATGGCGATCTTTAGAGAGGGCCGTGTGGTCTTTCTGACCTTCACCCCGTTCAATGGCAATCTTTGGAGAGGGTTGGGTGGTTTTTCTGACCTCCATGCCCATTCAATGGCTAAACCCGTTCTTTGAAGAGTTAAGCCAGTGGTCTTTCTGGCTCAAATATCCCTTCTAAGGGGTTTAGTGTCTGCTCATATAATTAAGCTTCTCATTTTACAATGTAATTTAGTGTCTACATATGTAGGTTAATTAATCAATATGTCAATTTTTGTGAGCACAAATAAACAATGTCTTTGAGCTATCACAGCTGTCAATTTATGTTATTGATCACTATAAATTCCTTCCCTTAAAAAATGTAAGATTGTGGTCATAAATTGCTTATATTTGAAATTATCAGATATATCAAACACAACTCATCCAGATTATTCAAGCTACATGAAGGCTCACAGTCGAACTTATTTATTTGATTTCATTTAGGTCTGTTTGGCTTTTTTTTTTCTTTTTTTGTTAGGCCTAATATTGAGCAATGCCACATGCATTCTTTCCACATTTCAACCCTTGTCACCCATGGGTAAGTCATGTTGTGCGAGGCTGAGGTAGGCCACCACCGAAGCGTAAAGTGCCTACAATAGAAAAGGTTGCCATGAGGTTGAATATGAGATGCAAGAAGACAAAGGACCCCAGTGATATAAATAAATGGGGAAAAAATTCCCCAACCAAGTTATACTTGATTACTTATTTGTAATAGTCACTTATTCATTTATGAAGAAATTTGTATTCAGCATTGATTATTTTTTTTTTAAATTAATACTGCTTCTCATTAATAAGGCAAAAGAGTATTACAGATGCATGTCAGTCCACAGGACTGGTAGAACACATTCGGGAACAGACTCCCACCATACAAAAGTTTTTGGTACATTCCTTGAAAATCTAGCTAGTTTGTGAGCAGCCTGGTTTGCTTCTCTATTGATATGATTAATAGAACAACTAAGGAACCTGCCCTTTAGCTCTTGAATATCAGTTATGATGTTACCGTAGCTGGCGTTTGAGGGATTAGAGCTAGAAAGCTCTTTGGCCAGCAGTAGGGAATCAGTTTCAATGCATAGGGGTGGTTGACCGAGGGAGATGCTGAACTATAGGCCTCTTAGAATCGCTAGTAATTCAATTTCCAGAGGTTCCATGACCGCTTCTTCTCTTTGACTTACTGCCATGAGGACTTTACCTTCCCAGTCTCGGGCAATGATTCCAACTCCTGCTTTGTTCTCAGCATGAAAAACTGCCCCATCAACATTGAGTTTTATGGAGCCTTTTGGAGGGGGTTGCCATTGGGAAATTTTCCTAGCTTTGCTGATATTTAGATCTTTAGAGGCTTTGAAGGTCCAATGGAGTGAGAGGGCTGAGTTAATGGCTTCCTCGGGAGAGAGTTGTTTCTCTTCGAAAATCCATAGGTTCCTACGATACCAGCATGCCCAGGCTATCATGAAAAGCCACTCAAGTGCCTCACTGCTGCATGATGCCTTTACTCTATGAATCCACTCCCTGATGTCACTAGGAGGAGCCTCTGTGTGAAGTTGTGGTAGAAGCTTGGCCCACATGTGAGGAAGCATGTTACATTGAAACAATGCATGAGCTGTCGTTTCTGCTGCTGCTGAGCACAGTTGACATGTTTCATCTTCAACTACCTTCCTTACTTTCAGGTTGCATCTCGTGGGGAGGGCTTCAATGCAGGTTCTCCAGGCGAATACCTTCACCTTTGGGGGCACTTTCATTCTCCATATTAGCTTCCAAAGTTTTTTGTTGTGGTTGTTTAAGGAGCTTTCACCTTCTGTTATAGGTCTAGCCTGTTATAGGTATTCAGCATTAATTATTGATAGTAGTTAATATGAAGTATTCATCGTGCCTTTATTTTTTTAAATATAGCCATGTGAAACCACAAAAGGAGGTGGAATGGACGAATATTTAGATTCCTGATGCAGCTAACTTGCAACAAGGTTATATTAGGGCTGAGCACCGACCAATTCGAAGTTGGAGAGCCCAACCTCCGACTCCGACTCCGACTTTGTCGAAGGTTGAATCCAACCTCCGACTTCGACTCCGAAGACTATGGACTCCAACTCCGACTTGTCGGAGTGGAGTCGGATTTTGGGACTTTTTTTTTTTGTCTTTTTTATAATCATATTTAACCCACTTTTCATTAAAAAAAAAAAAATTGTATGGTCTTTCAAGTTTCAATTTTCTCAAAATTGCAATCTAAACTAAATAATTCACTTTTGATTATAACAAAAAATACAACTAAATAAAACAAGTAACATACTAACTTACATTCAAAAATTAGAAAGAAAAAGAAAGTCCACTACAATAAACATCCACATCCATATCCACATCCAACTAATCATTACAATAAACATCCACATGCACCACACCTACCATCCATATCCACATCCAACTAATCACTACAATAAACAAAAGAAACATTTACTTATCCACATCCACCACATGCACCACACCTGCCATCCACACACCCATTATAATAATATTTACTTCTCACTACTACAATAAACATTTTCTAAGTTTCATTCTAACAACAACAAAAATCCGAAATGTTGTAAGTGTGAACTAAATTAAATGGTCCCAACAACATTTAATTTAGAACTTCCAAATGCACCAAAATAAAATAAATTACAATCTTCCAAATTACAATCTTCTAAATGCCCAACAAATGTTTTCCTTCCAAATGTTCCAACTTTCAAGTTGTGCCTGAAGAAGAAGAAAAAAAGAAGAAGAAGAAAGAAAGATTAGTAAGGAAAACAACCCAACTTTAAGTAAAGAGAATTTAGCATGAAGCATTTAGTATGTTGGATAGTAACTCAAACCTCAAAGGCTCAATCTATCAAATTGTCAATCATCTTCACGAAGTAAGTTGGCCATACCAGTGATTAATTCTACATTAAGATATTAAAGTATAAGAGGTTAGTATCACAAGATGTCAAAATCAACATATATAAAAACTTAAAAAAAAACCTCTAAATACATTACCTGAGTCTAACTTATAGCTCTTCGGATCATCAATGACATCCATATAATTTTGACTCAAGCATATAGGAGTGGACTTCAACCAGTTTTGCATGCACACAAGAGCTTCTACAGTTCTAGGATTCAAATAACTCCTAAATGGATCCAGGACACTGCCTCCTGTGCTAAATGCCGACTCAGATGTAACGGTGGTAATCGGAATGGCCAAGATATCTCTTGCCATTAAAGCAAGAACTGGAAATTTGCTTGAGTTAACTTTCCACCATACCAAAATTTCAAAATTCCGCATAGGAACCTCAACATCCTCCAACAAATACCGCTCTAGTTCAGACTTACAATCCATCAAGGATGCTGATTTTCAGTCTTTATGGAATCCAAACAAAAAGTCCAAGGGATCATCACCAATACAGGAACTACTACTACTCCCCAATGTCCCCATTGATGCACTATCTTCACCACTCCGATTCTGAGTTGACTTAGACCCAGTTGCGTTACCACCATAAAACTGATTGAGCTGCATTATTGCATATTTTATACATTTAAAATCAATGTATTTTTAATTATTTTATTATTTTATCATTGATTTTAGATGGAAAAATGATCAAGAGGCAATAAATCCAAGTTGTGATTTAAGTTGATTAAAAGCATAGTTTATGCTTATTTTTATAACTTATGATTTTATTTGATTTTATTTCCTCACATGCACAACACACTTTAATATTTTAGTTTAGTTTTTCTTTAATTTTTATTTAATTATTTATTTATTTTTCTAATTTTTTTTTTTATTATTCTGTTGGTTTTAGTTTATTTTAGTTTATTTTATTTTATTTTATTTTATTTTATTTTATTTTATTTATTTTTCTACGCAGGCTAAACGACATGTCGTTTGGTCTGCAAAACAAACGACATGTCGTTTTTCACTCGATTTGTTTTTAACGTCTGAGCTGAACGACGTGCCGTTTCGTCGAAGGACAAAAATGACACGTCGTTTTCACTCGTCTTCAACCTCTCGACGTGCAGAGTTTCGAACCATGCATGCGGATCCTCCACGCCACCGTGCTCCTCCATCACGCAGTCCACCGTGAACCACCATCTTGTTCCACCTGTAACCACCAGTCCGAGAGCACTCCATCACCACGGAGCAACTTCCTCCGCACGGCTTCCACCCGTTGCCTAGCACCAACGCATCCGAACACCGCAGTGTTTCAGACAACAACACCGCCACTGAGCTGCCCCATCTGTGCCCAGCCACTTCGGCCTCGCCTGCACCACCTAAACTCCTGCACAACACGTGTGCATGCCCAGCTCATCTCTTCTGTTTTCATATGTCCGAAACAGAGCATTCCAAGCTCCACCACATTGCATGATGCCCACGGCTCCACCTCCATCTCTCTCTCTGAGTTCCCCATTCCGAAGCCAGCTAGTTGACAAACACAAGATAATAAACAAAGACACGGCATGGGATAAAAAGCTAGGAGAGAAACAAAGTGGAGAATAATCGGTTCAGAGCTAGCTGGAGTTCGGTGGGGAACAAGAAGCAAACATGCACATGCCGAAAGGATAGAGAAGAAGAGAAAGAAAAAATAAACAGGTCCGCTCGGTCGGTTTCGGTGCAAGCCGGAAAGAAAAAAAAAAAAAAAAAAAAAGAATGAGTGGGTTTCGACTGGAAAGCCGTGGAAGAAAGAAAAGAAGGAGAAGAAAAAAAAAATATGCGGAAAGAAGAATCATGGATGAAACGCATGCACGCGGAGCGAGTGAAACGCAGTGATGCCGAAAGGAGAATCACGGACGAAACGCATACGCTGGGACGAAACACTGAAAATGAAATAAATGAAGAGAAACAAACAAAGACAGACGCACATGCAGGGACAAATGGAATAAGCTTTTGGCTTGAGTGGGAACATGGCAGCTAAGTAGTGTTTATTAGAGTCCTTTTTTATGCCTATATAAGGCTTGTAAGTAGATGGAGAGATGGTGGTCGATGTTAGACACCCAGTAGAATAGCTTAGGATTAGTCTATAGTTTTTCAGTTTTGGAGAAAGCGCAGATGAAGTGAGGGAGTTCGGTGATGCAGTTGAGAGCCTAATGGACCAACTGTTGTTACCGAGCTGTCCTCCTTCATCTGTATTCTCCACTTTTAATTTTATTTTTTTCATTTTAATTTATGATAATTTATTTTCTTGCACTTTAAATTATTGTCATTTATTTTTCTGCACTTTTATTTATAGTCATTTAAATTTCTGTCATTTATTTTTCTGCAATTTTATTTCTTGCAATTTATTTTTATGTCATTTAATTTTCTTGCTCATTTAAATTTCAGTCATTTAATTTTCAGTAATTTAAATTCACTGTTTTGCACTTTAATTTCTTTACTTTTCATCACTGCTTCTCAACACTCAAAGCCAACCAAACATGAATCTGGTTCACGACCAGTAAATTTTCTTTTTCATTGCACTCTTTCATCCATTGTACATATCATCACTTTTTATTTTTATTTTCTCATTGTAAATAATTTCACCATTTTACACGAGTTTATTTTTAGCACTTTCCCTGTGGAGACGATCTAGGAATTTATTCCTAATTACTACGCGACACTCTCCTGCACTTGGGATAGCCTTTTGGCTGCTCATTTTCGAACGAGTCAAGTTTTTGGCGCCGTTGCCAGGGAAAGTTGCTTAAATTTAAACTCGTGATTTTTATCTTTATTTTCATTTTTTTATTTACTATTTTTATTAAAAAAAAATACCATGTCAGCGTCCAGGATTTCCTGGCATGATGAAGTGATACCGACACGCGATTGCACAATGATCGTAAGTGTCCGCTTTGGCAGAGTAGTTATCTTGCCGGTTATCCCATTTGTTTGGCGGTATTTCTTTAGGGATATTGAGTCTTAGAAAACCCGTTTTTGAATGAGTCTTTTCTTTTTCTGTTTTTGTTTCATTAAATCCAAAAAAAAAAAATTGTGATTTGAATGCTCAAGACTAATTTTATAGAGTTGGAAATAAAGAAAAAAACAAGTTTTATAATAAGCCAGCAAAGATTAAACAGCTAACTGACCCTCTGTTTCTTGTAAACATTGAACCTCTACTGTTAACCGTTGCTGTTCACTTTGTAATTGTTCCGCCTTTCGTTCCATCTCTTCTATGCGTGGTTGAAGTGCTTGAGCAAATTGGTCCACATATCCCCACAACTCCTTATTTTCACGTTTTAATATTTCTTTTTTTTTTACATTTATTTGCAAGCTTATCTTGCAATTCAGAAATCTGAAGTTTAAGTTCGTCAACTTCATTCTCTCGTGAAAGAAATCTCCGGGACATAGCGTTAACGGCAGCAGCATACTGGGAACCCAGCATTCTCGTTCCTGCAACCACCTCAACATCGGATCGGGTAGAGAAATATATCTCTGCCCCGACCATGGCGTTGACGGCCTCAGGACAGAGGAATACTGGTTGAGGGGTAGATGGTTCCTGATTCAAATCAGGAGTATTGTTAGCAAAATGTTGGCTGGCCATTTGATAAGTGAGAGATTGAAAGGAGTTGTGAAAATTGAGAGAAAAACGAGAAATATGATAAATGCAGAGATTGTTCTGTATTTTGAAAGGGTGGAAATGGTCTCTTATATAGAGGCCCGAAGCATTCAAAGGCTTAGCGAAGATCGATCCAAGAGGGACCCAGAGCAGAGCTCGAGGCCATCAAGCAATTGTCCGTTTGCAATTTACAGCATGATCTGGACCCAGGACAGAGCTTGAGGCTTAAAGTGTTTGTCGTATTGGTTCCATTGCACGAGATCCAGGGCTCCGTGATTTACGGCAGCTGTCGGACTCCGGGATTTATGACACTTGTCGAATTTCAGATTTTACTGCAAATGGATGAACGCTCATTTGACTCTTGCTCAGTTGGCAGATCATCTCTGTTTCAAACTTGATCCAACTTAAGTGTTCCAGTGCTAAGAACACTTAACACTTAGCTGGAATGAAATGTATAAAAAAATTTCGCAAGAAAATTTTTCACCCCAAGCATTTTCCACTGGACCAGGAAGTTTTTCTCTACTCTCATACTTACTTAAATTTTGTTTCTGTTATTGCGTCCCTTTGTTTATTTTGTGTTATTTCTTTTATTGCCTCCCTTTGTTTATTTTCTGTGTTGTTGTTTGTTCATTTATTTTTCTTTCTTTCTTTTCTTTACATGTGTATGATGAATTACATAATTGTTTATTTTCTAAGTTGTTGTTTGTTGATTGTTTCTCTTTCTTTATTTTCTGTGTTAATTTTTCTTTTATTGCTCATCTTTTCTTTATTAGTATGTGTGCATTGGATTACACAATTTTGCCTTAATGTGATATGCACTGTTATACACATCATTGACACACTCCATTTCTATCAACCAAAAAAAATAAAAAAATAAAAATAAAGAAATTTGAGCATCTTGGTGGTGTAGTTGAGCGGAATTATTTTATGAAGATTTATTTTCAACCCTGAGCATAGAACATAATTCTTGATCATCATATTTTGCTTGATGTATGACTTGAAACACCAGGATGCTATATTTATTGAGATAGACTTGGCATGATTTATATATAATGAAGGGAAAATCTTAAAAGATATTTTACACATGCTTACACTTGTAGTGTTCTTCATTACTGTTCATTGATTTAACACTGGAGAAGTAAACTGCAGGACTACCGAGCCTTTTAAAAAAAAAAAAAAAAGAAGAAACATGGATCTGCCTCAGTGGTAAGGGCGAACTTGAGAATGTGTGGATTAGGCGCACGGTCCTGGGTTCGATTCCCCACTGTTCGAATCCGTTTGAAAAAAAAAAAAGATAAAAAATAAAATAAAAATTAAAGGATGAAGCAGTGAGCTTTCCTAAGAAAAGGGTTAGAAACAGTTACCCAAACTTTGGGGGTTGAATGTTCAACCTTTAAACAGAGTTTGCGTGAAAACTGCTAGTCCCTTAGGATTTGAGGTAGTTAGAATCAGAAATGATTAATCTTAAGGTTGAAAAATCCTATGACGAATCATGGCGAGTAATGAAGAACAATTTAGCTACACACACATCTGAATTCTGAGATTTTTTCCCCAATTCTTAATGAAAGATTGTTGAGACAATCTTGGTGAATATAGCTCATGGAGGTTGATAGTCAAGTGTCGCATTTTGTGAGAATTCATTGTTATGTTTGATTGCTTTTGTTTGAATTTCGAGCTTTATGCAATATTCATCTCAATTAATTTTCACTATTTTGCTCAGAGACTAGCAAAAGGTTAGTTGGGGGTGTGATTGAGCTGCATTATTGCATATTTTATACATTTAAAATTAATGTATTTTTAATTATTTTATTATTTTATCATTGATTTTAGATGGAAAAATGATCAAGAGGCAATAAATCCAAATTGTGATTTAAGTTGATTAAAAGCATAGTTTATGCTTATTTTTATAACTTATGATTTTATTTGATTTTATTTCCTCACATGCACAACACATTTTAATATTTTAGTTTAGTTTTTGTTTAATTAATTATTTTCTTTTTCTAATTTTATTTTTTTATTATTCTGTTGCTTTTAGTTTATTTTAGTTTATTTTATTTTATTTTATTTTATTTTTATTTAATTTATTTTTCTGCGCAGGCTAAACGACATGTCGTTTGGTCTGCAAAACAAACGACATGTCGTTTTTCACTCGATTTGTTTTTAACGTTGAGCTGAACGACGTGTCGTTTTGTCGAAGGACAAAAACGACACATCGTTTTCACTCGTCTTCAACCTCTCGACGTGCAGAGTTTCGAACCATGCATGCGGATCCTCCACGCCACCGTGCTCCTCCATCACGCAGTCCACCGTGAACCACCATCCTGTTCCACCTGCAACCACCAGTCCGAGAGCACTCCATCACCACGGAGCAACTTCCTCCGCACGGCTTCCACCCGTTGCCTAGCACCAACGCATCCGAACACCGCAGTCTTTCAGACAACAACACCGCCACTGAGCTGCCCCATCTGTGCCTAGCCACTTCGGCCTCGCCTGCACCACCTAAACTCCTGCACAACACGTGTGCATGCCCAGCTCATCTCCTCTGTTTTCATACGTCAGAAACAGAGCATTCCAAGCTCCACCACACTGCATGATGCCCACGGTTCCACCTCCATCTCTCTCTCTGAGTTCCCCATTCCGAAGCCAGCTAGTTGACAAACACAAGATAATAAACAAAGACACGGCATGGGATAAAAAGCTGGGAGAGAAACAAAGTGGAGAATAATCGGTTCAGAGCTAGCTGGAGTTCGGTGGGGAACAAAAAGCAAACATGCACATGCCGAAAGGATAGAGAAGAAGAGAAAGAAAAAATAAACAGGTCTGCTCGGTCGGTTTCGGTGTAAGCTGGAAAGAAAAAAAAAAAGAATGAGTGGGTTTCGGCTGGAAAGCCGTGGAAGAAAGAAAAGAAGGAGAAGAAAAAAAAAATATGCGGAAAGAAGAATCACGAACGAAACGCATGCACGCAGGGCGAGTGAAATGCAGTGATGTCGAAAGGAGAATCACGGACGAAACGCATACGCTGGGACGAAACACTGAAAATGAAATAAATGAAGAGCAACAAACAAAGACAGATGCACATGCAGGGACAAATGGAATAAGCTTTTGGCTTGAGTGGGAACATGGCAGCTAAGTAGTGTTTATTAGAGTCCCTTTTTATGCCTATATAAGGCTTGTAAGTAGACGAAGAAATGGTGGTCAATGTTAGACACCCAGTAGAATAGCTTAGGATTAGTCTGTAGTTTTTCAGTTTTGGAGAAAGCGCAGATGAAGTGAGGGAGTTCGGTGATGCAGTTGAGAGCCTAATGGACCAACTGTTGTTACCGAGCTGTCCTCCTTCATCTGTATTCTCCACTTTTAATTTTATTTTTTTCATTTTAATTTATGATGATTTATTTTCTTGCACTTTAAATTTCTACACTTTAAATTATTGTCATTTATTTTTCTGCACTTTTATTTATAGTCATTTAAATTTCTGTCATTTATTTTTCTGCAATTTTATTTCCTGCAATTTATTTTTATGTCATTTAATTTTTTTGCTCATTTAAATTTCAGTCATTTAATTTTCAGTAATTTAAATTCACTGTCTTGCACTTTAATTTCTTTACTTTTCATCACTGCTTCTCAACACTCAAAGCCAACCAAAAATGAATCTGGTTCACGACCAGTAAATTTTCTTTTTCATTGCACTCTTTCATCCATTGTACATATCATCACTTTTTATTTTTATTTTCTCATTGTAAATAATTCCACCATTTTACACGAGTTTATTTTTAGCACTTTCCCTGTGGAGACGATCTAGGAATTTATTCCTAATTACTACGCGACACTCTCCTGCACTTGGGATAGCCTCTTGGCTGCTCATTTTCGAACGAGTCAAAAACCCTACATATTGTTCATATAAATATTCCATATCCCTCTTAAGGAGTACAACAAATTCATCACCCATCTCATCCCCCAATGTTTTCTTGAACCAATATGCTTGAGCAACCAATTTGTACCATGGATCAAGAATGGCAGCAACAAACAACAATCGATTTATTTTTTCAAAATTACCCCAATATTTATCATACTTTGTCTTCATTCTCAAAGCCACTGAACTCAAGCATCGATTACTATTTTCATAAAAAACATTCAAATTTTTATGAATATTAATAAGCTCTTGGACATACAAATTTGATGTGACATATAGTGTACCAGAAATACGCAATGTGACATTATAAAATACATGAAGAAACTTTGAAAAGTTTCTTATGGTCTCCCAATCATCCAACCTAGGAGCTCTGAGACCCTTTCTCCCATGCCCATTCTTAGATAAATAAACTCGTGAGTAGGGATCCTCATCAAGCAAAAGTTGGAAGGCTTTTTGATACTTCCCAGCCACGTCCAACATAAGAAAAGTTGAATTCCATCTAGTAGGCACGTCAAGACACAAGAAACTAGAACATGGCACTTTCGACCTATCAATACAAGACTTGAAAGTGGCAAGTCTTTGGGGGAGAAGACTTCACATACTTAATCAAATTTTGGACTCTTATGATCGAGTCATCAACATCTTTCAAACCTTCACTCACAACAAGGTTTAAGATGTGTGCCGTACACCTCATATGAATAAACTCATGAGCTGCAACACTATCCTCACTTCCTATTTCCCTTGTTCTCAACCAATCAATAGCGGAGTCGTTAGAGGAAGCATTGTCCACCGTAATTGTGAGGATTTTGTCAATGCCCCAATCAAGCATACATTCCTCTAACTCCCTCCCAATCATTGCCCCCTTGTGGTCGCTAATCTGAACAAATGAAATGATCCGTTTATGGAACTTCCAATCACTATCAATAAAGTGAGCAGTCACACACATGTAATTAATATTTTGGATAGAAGTCCAAGTGTCGGTGGTCAAGCACACTCTTTGTTTGGTGGTCAAAAACATTTTCTTCAAGCTATCCTTCTCTTTCAAGAATAGCCTCATACGGTCACACATTACGATAAATCAAGAAGGAATTGGAAACCTAGGATCAAAGGATTTAGTGTATTCCCAAAACCCTTAGCCCTCAACAACCCTAAAGGGTAACTCATCCACTATCACCATCCTAGCAATGGCTGCTGGATTTTTTTCTCATTGTACTTGGTCATCCCTAAGCTCTTCTCCCCTTGGCCTTCATTTCTTACTTCCAGGACCAATAATGTTTAAGTATTGTCCAACTTACTTTGGGGCAAAGTTGGATGTGTGTTTTCATGGCCGAAGTGTCTTGCCTTTTGGGATGGCATTTTCATTGCCTCCCACAATGGTTACAAGTAGCTATAGGCTCTTCGGGATCACAATCGGGCACTCTTGTGAAGTGGACCCATACCAAAGACCTATTCTTAGGAAATCTACTACCAAGTAGAGGGCGAGAGTTAGAACAGAAGGCACTAGGAGTGCCTATTGAAGAGTCTATTGGTCCACTAGACTCTTCAACTATGGGACTGGGAGTATCAATAGGTTGTTCTTGGATGCCAAGACAAGATGCAGCTGTGGATGTACGAGGGCTTATGTCTTCTATATTCATGATTTGAGAACTAGAACACAACAAACAAACAAAATAGTACAGTTAAGACAATCACTAAAACAACCAAACACAGCCCCAAAAGCACAATACAAACTCATTAACTCAACTTGTGGCTGATTTACAATCACTAAAACAGAAATATATTTGAGAAAATATATTTTCATCTTAAACAGAAAAACAGGAAAAAAAATGCATTAACTCACTAAAACAACCAAACACAGCCCCAAAAGCACAATACAAACTCATTAACTCAACTTGTGGCTGATTTACAATCACTAAAACAGAAATATATTTGAGAAAAATAGAAAAAAAAAATGCATTAACTCACTAAAACAACCAAACACAGCCCCAAAAGCATAATACAAACTTATTAACTCAACTTGTGGCTGATTTACAATCACTAAAACAGAAATATATTTGAGAAAATATATTTTCATCTTAAACAGAAAAAAAAAAAGCATTAACTCACTAAAATAGCCAAACATAGCCTCAAAAGCACAATACAAACTCATTAACTCACTAAAACAACCAAACACAGCCCCAAAAGTACAATACAAACTCATTGACTTAACTTGTGGCTGATTTACAATCACTAAAACATAAATATATTTGAGAAAATATATTTTCATCTTAAACAGAAAAATAGAAAAAAAAAGCATTAACTCACTAAAATAGCCAAACATAGCCTCAAAAGTACAATACAAACTCATTAACTCACTAAAACAACCAAACACAACCCCAAAAGCACAATACAAACTTATTAACTCAACTTGTGACTGATTTACAATCACTAAAAAAGAAATATATTTGAGAAAATATATTTTCATCTTAAACAGAAAAATAGACAAAAATAAAAAAGCATTAACTTACTAAAACAGCCAAACATAGCCTTAAAAGCACAATACAAACTCATTAACTCACTAAAACAACCAAACACAGCCCCAAAAGCACAATACAAACTCATTAACTCACTAAAATAGCCAAACACAATTTATTCAAATCCTCATCCCTAATTGATAAACATTAAACAGGATAAAGATGTTATTCAAGTAGAAAAATTACAAACCCCTATCAATGTAATTTCACAAACCTAATCACAAAACACAATTTCACAAACCAAATCACAAAACCCAATCAAAAGTAAATTTCGGATTCAAAAAACCCTAATATCACAGATTCACAAATATAATCTATCATGATTTTGAAATAATTTCACAAACCCAATCACAAAACCCTAATATCACAAACACAATAATAAACACAATCACAAAAAATCCTAAATTTCAGATTCAAAAACCCTAATATCACAAAACTGAAAACCTAATCACAAAAATCCCAATATCACAAAACCCAATCACAAAAACTCTAATATCACAAAACCTAATCACAAAAATACTAGTATGTAATTTCAAAAACCAAAAAAAAAAAAAAAAAACTTACCTTTGAGGGGGCAGACTCAGCAAAGAGACAAAGGCCGAGAGATTTGAGAGACGAGAGAGTGACAGATGGGAGAGTTGAGAGTGAGAGACGAGAGACTGGGACCTGGGTAGCGAGCACACCGAGCAGTGTTGATGAGAGACTGGGTATTAGGTAGCGAGAGTTGGAGACAAGAGAGTGAGTTGTGACTGTGAGAGGCAGAAGTTAGAAGTAAATTAGAAAGATTTTAGGGTTTAGTAACTTAGTTATAGGGAAAACGGCGTTGTTTGATAATTAAATGTGTTTTTCAATGTGTTTTTTTAAATGATAATTAAATGGTAATTAAATATATTTGATTATTTTCAATGTGTTTTTTTTAAATGATAATTAAAATTTTTTTTGATGGTTTGGGAAATTGATAATTATAATTTTTATATATTTGTAATACATTTAATAGACTATAGTGATTTAGTATAACTATATATATATATATATATATATATATATATATATATATATATATATTTGTAATATATTTAATATACTATAGTCTAATATATTAGACTATATAATATATATATATTGATATATATTTGTAATAAATTTAATATACTATAATCTAATAGTATTAATATTAGCCTATTAGTATTAGTTATAGTGATTTAGTATAACTATAGTCTATATTAAACAATTAGTATTAGTTAAATAGTTATAGACTTATATATTAATATAGCTATATAACATATTAGACTATATAATAGTATTAATATTAGACTATTAGTATAGTTATATATTAGTATTAGTTAAATAGTTATAGACTTATATATTAGTATAGCTAAATAATATATTAGACTATTAGTATAGTTATATATTAGTATTAGTTATAAACTATATATTAGCATTAGTTATAAATGTTTAGTATTACACCCCTACTATTGGTATAGTACTATTACTATATGTTAGTGATAATATAGTATTATCACTAATACTCCCCTACTATTGGTATAGTACTATTACTTTTTTTTTTTTTATAGAGGAATTGATCTCATTAATCATAGTCCAAAACACTTACATGAACTTGACAGAACAAACAAGTGAAAAAAACTACATCATGTTGGGCATAGCTCAATGTCATAAACATCTTCTACACATTCTAGAGCAGCTTTGGCTAGGCTGTGGGTTGCCATATTAGCCTCAAGATAAGTGTGTGAAGCTGACCAAACCACAAATGATTCAAGTATGGATCTTGCATCTGCAATGAGGCATCCCCCCAAGCTCCAGTTAGGAGAATGTTGGTTCAGTATATCCACAACTTGTTTTGAGTCCCTCTCTAAAAGTATTCGCTTCAAACCAATTTCCTTGCAGAAAACTGTTGCCAGGATTAATCCATAGGCTTCAGCATCGAAGGCACTACCTTTTAGAGGTTTGTTAGCACGAAGAGCACCAATAACATAACCTTGATGGTCTCTAATGAGGACACCTATGCCAATCCTTCCTTCCCTCGATTGAACAGCTACATCCCAATTAACCTTAAAACTTCCTACCTCAAGTTTTAGCCATTTATGAACTCCTGCCAGGGCCTGTTGCTCAGCAACTACTTCCTTGTGGTGTGCCTCCTTATGGGAAAGAGTAACTATTACTATATGTTAGTGATAATATAATGTTATTACTAATACTATAGTGATATAATGATATTAATACTATATATAGTTATAGTGATTAGTATAACTATATAGTCTATATTAGTATTAGTTAACTCACTAATAGTGATATTAGTTATACTAATAGTTATAGTATTAGTTATATTAGTTATACTATATTATAGTGATTTATCATAACTATATTATATATTAGTATAAGTTATAGTGATTTAGTATAACTATATAATATATTAGTATAAGTTATAGTGATTTAGTATGTTATAACTATAGTCTATATTAGTATTAGTATAAATATTAGTATTAGTATTATTATATCACTATAGTTAATAGTATCATATAGTGATATAGTATTAGACTATTAGTATAACTAATACTATAGTGATTTATATATAGACTTAAAGTGGATTACTAACAGTATTAGTATTAGGCCATAAATGTATCAAATATAGTAATGTATATTAGTATTACTAATATATTTATTAAAATGAATATGTTGAGAATTTTTTAGGTCAAAAAATGTAATATTTTTAATAGTATGATATTTATATATAGTCATATACTTAACTATATTATTAGTCAATTTAGTCTATATATCTTATAGTATAAATATATTATTTAACTAGTATATCATTGAGTTTAACTAACTATATAAGATATAGTTGTATAAAACTTAAATGATTAATATATAAAAAAACACATATATTTTTCTAAAATATGTATAAAATCGGAGGCGGAGATGGAGTCGAAGTCAGAGCGGAGTGGAGTCGGTTCACCAACAAATCCGACTCCGACTCCGACTCCGACTTCTAAGGAGAAAAAAACTCTAACTCTGACTTGTCGAAGTCGAAGCAGAGTTGGATTCGGAGTCAAATTTTCAAATTTCTGCTCAGCTCTAGATTATATGATAGGAACACGACACATTGTCATAATTCAGGTTTATATTTACAGCCAAACATATTATAGTTTACTTGTTATTGTGTAATACCCAGAGCCTAGGCTCAAACCAGAAAGGAGGCCAAGCCCACGACGATGTCGTTTTGGTACTTCCCTGTCTGCAATTTTCTTGCCAAACCATTTCTTTTTCTTCTTCTTCTTTGCTTTCCTTTCAGTTTCTTCACTTCCAAAAATCCCTCCACCTCAAATCCATTTTTTCCCCACATCTCTCCGGTTTGCTTTTCTTTTCCATCAAATACTCAGACTCTCATTCACCCACGACGCCACTCCTTCGTTTCACTACCAGATGATCAAGTCATCCTCCAAACTTTCTCTCTCGCTCTTCTTTTTCTCCGTAATTTCTCAGTACCACCCCACGATCCAGTCACTGCTCAAGCCCTTCTCGGTTGCTCTCACTGCTATGAAACATAGAAGTGTTTTTCGTCCCATGCAAACCGTGTAACGAAGCCCTTCCCGTCCAGAAAGCACCGTAAACCAAACCATGCACACAACCACCCTTCCAACCCTTTCACGTCACAACCATGCACCATGGCTGGAAACAAGTGCGCCACTGCCCAGCCCGTTGAGAAACTGCTACCACCTTGTCCCCAGCCATCAACGGCAGCGCCGCCCCCATCTTACAGCACAACAATTCCGAATGTAAACCAACGTGCCGAGATCACCCATCTCGAACTCCCCTCAACCCACGGCCTCAACCCATGCATGGCATCACCCTATTAGCCACCCTGTGAAAGCTGCCCAGCCTCCACCTGCACGTAAAATCGACGCCACCACCCCTCACCTGACCACCATGGAAGCCCTAGCTCCTCCGCGTACCAACCCCGCAAGCCCTCCTCTGTTTTGCAAGACCGAAACGTATAGCACCGGCCTTCCTCCATAGTGAACCCCAGCGCTACCGCCCAGCTGCTCAACCTCAAGCGGGAACAACCAGAAGATGCCAGTCGCAAGCCCAGGTCCGCCGTGACCACCCCTAGGTAAGCCCACACCGAATTCCCCCGCTGTTAAGCTCTGCCTCTGTGCTCTCTCTCTCTCTCTCACCATTCTCTCTCTCTCACTCATCTTGCTCTCTTTCTCTCAGTGTGCCGCCATCGGGACAGCCACCGTCCATCTCAACCCAACTCCGCCACGACCTCCTTACCCCACGGTGCCGCTGCCTCTTAGTTTTCCTTAGGTAAGTGCTGCTGCCGCACTCACGTTGTTCCTCTGTTTTCATGATAGTTTACTTGAAATAGGAAATATTTTTGTGTCTCAGTTAACCTCGATGAGATGTACTATTACCATTTTGCCCCTTAGCATGATGTTTACAGATATATATTATTTTGGATGTTTAGGTTAATGGATTTATATTTTAATGAGTTGATTACGTATTTTGGGTTTGAAATCATGAGTTTTATATTACGTGCAGGTTATATTTTTTATTTGGACCTAGACGTATGAACTTATAGTACTAAGTCAGTATGCTTTTAACAGAGTAATTATAAGTTGTTTATGTTTCAGTTTTTATATATTAAACTCACTTCGTATGAGTTTTGTTTTAAATATAGATTAAATAAATATTTGCGATATATTATTAGTATTAATATATATTTTTTAGAAGTACATAGTAGTGCAAGATTTTTTATTTTGAACTCTTTAAAGAGAAACTAATTAGTATATTTCTATTAAATGATATATTTTCTCTCCTATTTTAATCGGTATTGTTTTAATGAGTCTTTAAACCAAAAATGTATTTTATGGCATAATTGTATTTTATTATTAATATTATTATGCAATTTTAGAAATATTTTGAGTTTAATAGTTATGTGGATATTGAGGAGTTTAGGTAGTGTTGGTATTTTAGAATTAAGAGGAATTTTAGATTTTTGAGGAATTAAAATAGGTACTTCAAGTGTAACATGAGATTATCTGTTCATTGGAGATTTATTTAAGTTAAATGAATTTCTATAGGTGACGATTGACAAATGTTCAGTACTATTGTGGAGAATATCTGAAAAGCTAAGAAGCCCAAGTAAGCGAGGTTCATATACTAGTTTTTGCATAAATTCTATATAAGAGAAAGTATTTTTTTGTCATGACTGGTGTAAACATGAGTTAGTTTGTGCATTCTATTTCTGAACTATGCAAAAAGAGCGAATATGAAATCTAAAAGTTTTTTGCTGTAAATAAATGAAGATGTTTTCATTATGTTTATTTCGAACATGTGAAATGATCTGAAGTTGTTCAGTATTCGGTTTGATATGATGTGGCATCTGAAAAACCTTGGCATGAATTTCTGATTCTGTATCTGAATATGATCTGGTTCCGATGATGTTCTGTTATGTTTCTGTTAAGGTCCTGCCACGGGTATAATGGCGGTTTATAACTCTACCATGGGGGGTGAAATATGGTATACGGCCCAACCACGGGTATAATGGTGGTTTATAACCCTACCACGGGGTGAAACATGGTATACAACCCAGTCACGGGTATAATGGTGGTTTATAACCCTACCCCGAGGGTTAAACATGGTATTTGTCCCGATGTAATGCTCCGATATGACATGAGGATGATGTCTTAGTATATGATATGCCGAAAGATTTTTGAATAAGAAAGTTTTTCTGAAAGATTCGCTCTAATGTTTTGTAACAAGTTTTGTTTACGCATTCTGAAAGTAAATATGTTGTTTATGCATTCTGAAAGTAAATGTTTGTTCTGCATACCAAATTTTATAAATGCTCATGTTTACATGCTAGTATAAGTTCTCCTCTTACTGAGTTGTTGATAACTCACTCCTTATCTCCACAATATTTTTCAGATATTTTGATGGTTCAGTTGAGGATCAAGATTATGAGGCATTGGGTGAGATGATTTAAGTATAGTGGATTTAGCATGAAAAGTTTTTATGAGTATTGTCGATTTTTATTAAGAAACTTTATTGTGTTACGATGACTTGGCATTTTGGAAAATTGGTTATATTGAGGAAATTAGTTTGAATCGAAATTTCTATATGATATTGGGAATTTGGAGTCTATAATTATATTGTTAAAATATGAGTTTAAGTGATAGGAAGTAACTCTCCGACCCATGCGGGACCGGAGCATTACATATTGTGTCCTTTTACACCTATTAGCACATACCATTTAGAGTATTTTGAGTACCTTTTAAAGATACATTTATTTTCTCTAGTGTCTAACTTCTCATATTTATGAGAAAGATTGTGAACAACATCCATTGAATCCCATGGCCACAAGTTACTCAAATTGGGTTTCTTGCCGATCAATAGTTCATATGGGGTGGAAAATACTGATTTGGAGGACACTCGGTTAAAAATGTAGGCAGCAGTCAAAAGTGTATCCCCCCAAAATGAAATTGGTTGATTTGCTTGCACCATCATTGACCTAACCATCTCAAGCAATGTTGAATTTCTCTTTTCTGTCACGCCATTTTGCTATAACGTACTTAGCATCGTCAACTGTTTTTTTATTCTTTTTTCACCACAGAACCTTTTAAATTGCTCGAAGAGATATTCATGTCCGCTTTCAGTACTTAGATTTGTTAAACTCTTGTCTAACTAATTCTCAACCATTCTAAAATATCGCCTAAAACACTCTAATGCTTCAGACTTATGGGAGATTAAGTAGATATTACCATAACGTGAAAAACCATCTATAAATATGATGAAGTAAACACCTCTGTGTCTTGCCCTCACAATCATTGAACCACAGATGTCTGAGTGGACTACTTTCAATGGAAGAAATGCCCTAGTGGCTTTTCCAAATGATTTTCACTTAACTTTTCCCATAAGACAATATTCACACGTGGGCAACGTGACCTTAGTGAAATTGCCTACTAGGCATTCTCTTGCTAACCTAGTCATTCTTTGTTGCCTTATATGGCCAAGCCAAGCATGTCATTTATATGAATCCAAATTATTATATGTAGACAAAAAAGTAATAGACTATTTCATACTTGAATAATCTAAATCTATTATCATAAAACCGTTTGATAGAAAAGCACTACCATAAAAAATATTGTCCAAATAAAAGGAAACTCCATTGTTTTCAAATGCAATCTGAAAACCAAGTCTTAATAAAAATAACTTCAAAAAGTAAGTTTCGTCGGATCTTAGGAGCATATAGTACATCATGAAAAAATAGAGTGCAGCCACCCCACAGCTCCAGGTTGTAGGTACCAAGTCTCAGCACCTCTATGCTAGCTCAATTCCCTACCTTGATATCACGACTCCCAGATGGAATCCGACGATACTCCACACAACCGACTCCATCTCACTCTATGTGCTTGTCACTCCTGAACCAACAATCCACACAAGATAGGAATGAGCAACCATCATATGGCTAGCTACAAAAACAATGCGATAATAGTCAGAATGTACCTTTTTTAACTTAGTGTAGTCACAAGCGAAGTGGTCTTTCTTTCCACAGTTAAAGCACTCTGACTTTGACTTGTTCTTCCCGTGCTTGCCTCTCTTACTATGCTGAGAAGTTCCTGACCCTTTCTTCACTTCTTTAGCAGTTACCCCTATCTTGGACTTCTTGTACTTAGGCCTAGATGCCTTGCACGAACCAAACTCGGCTATATGGGATGAATGTTTGGGATTAGCAACCTCTAAGGACTCAGCCTCAAGCTCTAAGTGATGTGAGACATCATCAAAGTCTTTGATATTCTCATTGTGCGTCAAATTCTGGCTCATTATCTCCCAAGAACTTGGCAGTAAGCATATCACTGCCTGGACTTGTTTCTCATTAGCCAGGTTGTTTCCTGATGTCTTGAGTTGGCGGATCATGGTCGACATTGCCCTAAAATACTATTTCATTGTATAGTCAAAGTGCATCTTATAGGAGTCAAACCTCATAGTCAATCCGAGCAACCTCGTGGCTGAAGTTCTCCAAACTTCATCTTTAGTGATTGCCACATGTTTTAGGCAATGTCATAGGTTTTGAACTCAAATATGAGATCATTGTGCTTGCTACTTAACACGATAATACGCACACAACGGTTCTTTTTTGCCCATTCAATATTGGCTTCATGATCTCTCTTGTATTGGTCCAAGTCCTCTTTCTTGGGCTTAGTTAAGGAGTGAGTTAAGGCCTCCAAGACCTTCTGCTCATCTAAGACATATTGCATCTTGCGATGTCAAATATCATAGTTCTCTCCATCTAATTTTTTCCTTTGTTCAAATCAGCAACTATACTCTTGAATGCCATTTTACTACAAAATGCACAAAAAGGGATATCACACACACATCTGAGAAATCTGTCGCGTCCATCTAAGCTAGAAGAGAAGCAATACAAACACGTCACAAGATCAAAAATTCGCTATGCTTCATATCTCTTGCGCCACAATTTTTGAACAAATTTAAAAAATATATGGGAGATCAAATCCTCCTTAATCTCAACCATAATCTCACTATCTTAAGTAGTCATATAGTCCTACTCACATGTAAAGACAGATCCTACAAAAATGGTAGTAACCTTTTAAACCAGTCTACAAGGACAACTACTCAGACTACGACAACCTATTGGGTCAGTCAACAAAGATAGTTCTTTTAAGACCATTACAATCCATTTGTCTTGTCCCATCAGTGCATTCACAGTTCTTACTAGAGTCATTGCAATTCTTTCAGCCTATCATTCATACTGGCAATACTAATTAAGACTACTTAGTGAGAACTTTCTATTTTATCACTAAAAAAAATGATGGCTAATGTCTAAACATTAAGCCTAATATACATAGTTGATAAAATATGTAACGCCCTGTCCCGGAGGGTTCAGGGAGTTACTTCCTTTCACTTAAAACATATATCACAGCAATATATTTATAGTGTGATATCCCATATAATAAGGATAAAGGTAGGTGGTATATGTGATCCCACATTGCTTAGAAAAGAAAAGTTCTTACTCTTTATAAGGTTCCAATGAGACTCCAGTTGTATCATTGACTAGTCTTTTGGGAATATAGTGGTTTGGACTTTCCATTGGGGCATTACAAATGGTATCAGAGCCTATCCCAACCAAAAATGTGGAACTTGAGCAATGCCACATACAACAGACAGGCCCGACAAGTGAGGTGGATTGTGATATCTCATATGATAAGGATAAGGGTAGGTGGTGTATAGGATCTCACATTGCTTGAAAAGGAAAAGTTCTTGCTCTTTATAAGATTCCAATGAGGTTCCAATTGTATAGCTTAGAATATTGAAATTTGGTTGAAGATGTTTTTCAAAGGGATTAGACACAATATTTTATATCTACGAGGCTCTAGCTTTAGGTGTTTGATGGGTGAGTATGTGTTTTGGAAGCGAGAAGTTTAGGAAAATTATGGTTGAAAGTAGATTTTCTAAGGATTCAAGAATTTGTGAATTGAAGTTATTCAAGACTTAAGTTTGGAAATTTTGATTGTACTATTATTCAGAGTTTTAAATATTATTTTGGGAGTTCTCTTCTAGTTATTTGTGAGGTTAATCTAGAAAATAAAAGTGGGATTATTATTAGGCTTTAATTTCATTATGGAAGTTCATATTTTTTACTCGAACTAGACCTTGAGGTGTATGACGTTTGACACTAGGTGTGTGAATATGGATGCCAAGAGGATTAGGAGATATTTAAGGCACCGGGCACAAAGCCTGGGAAAGTTAGAATTTTGGAATGTTAGGTTCGACATAATTGTTGAGGATTAAATTAGGCATGAAAACACTTTGCTTAAGTGCAGTAAATTTCGAGGATGAAATTTTTTTTAAGGGAGGGAGGATGTAACACTCGGGCCCAGAAAGAAATTCATGTTCGAAATTTTTTTAATATCGATGAAAAACACACTTGGATTTTAACGAGTAATTCTGGGAATAGGTTACGGGCCCCAAAAAATTATTTCGGCTATAGATGAAATTTTTATTGGGTTTGTTAATTAGGTTATATTCAGCTAATATTTTATGGACCAAACGTGATTTATTTGATTTGGTTTTCGGCCCGACAAGTTATGTAATGAATTAGGCTAGTTGAAATATGAGTCGAGGCTAGTAGTATTTAGAATATATTCGACCGAGGAAATACAAATAAGCTACAAAGATGTTTTGGACTGCTTTAGCTTGTCAAAACCAAGTTTTGTTAAGCCCCCCATGCCACGCACGTTTCCTTTCTATTTCTTTTTCATAGGGTTTCAACCACCTATTTATAAGGTATCATCTCATGCACGTAGAACCTCCCTCAACTAGGGTTACTCTTGAAGTCAGTTTGCTCGCACGTTCCTATCCCCACGACATTCACAGCAACAATTTGTATAGGAGATATACATTCACGTGCAGGTTTTCTCCCTCTCTTTTCTTTCTCTAGGGTTTCTAGTAATCTAGATACATATATATATAAGTGGAGATCCTCATCATAGCATATAGAAGATAGCCCTTAGCACTCCGCCGCTGCACCTAACTGAGAGAAAACAAAGCCAAGGCAGTACTCCCTCCTGCCACTGCACTACCATTCCACCTCCCATACGCCTATAATAGCTAACCGCAAGCACACAGCCCCTTCACATCATGTGTCGCCAGACATCCCCACCGAAAGTAACCTCCACTGTTGTATATGTCCACGTCGTAACCTCCCACGAAGTTGCACCCTCACAACCTCCCCGTAGCCCACAGCCTCCATTACGTCCAACAACCTCGCCACTCCAAAGTCAAGCCAACCACAACTCTGCTCCTCCCTCAGATCACCACTGTGCCCAGCCCACACGAAGACATAACCACCCACACATGGGGCAACACCACCACAAGCCTTCAGCCCGTTGTCCCCTGTTTTCCCACTCCCGAAATAGAGCATTTACCTTCCTTTTGTGAGACACTACAACCACCACAACCGAGAACACCATCACGTTGAGACCCCACGAAAACCACCAGCAAAGACCTCCTATCACCCCCAGTCAGCCGCACGCCACCTCAGTCTCACGGCGAGCTTCATCTCATTTGTCACGTTTGGCTTGCTCATCCCATTACCTCTCTCTCGCTCATCACCCACTCTCTCTTACTAGTGCTTAGCCACTCATATTTCCGTCGTGACCACCGTCGTTCACCGCACCCAGCCGTCATGGCTCCACTTCTCTCAGTGAGTTTTTGTTCCTCCGTCGCACAGTCTTGGCCTGGAAAGTCTCGAGTTCTTTTATTCCATATTTTTTCCCACGAGCCATGCAAGTTGATTACCCAAAACACCCTTGTCTTTTGAATGTTTCATAATGGGTATGATTTTATATTAAACCTATTTTACGTAGGTTTGATTATAGTATACGAAGTTCCCTTTTAAAAAGAAAAAGAAAAAAACTAATTAAGTCTATTTATATTAAATGAAATTTTTACTTTCCTATTTTAATCAATTTTGTTAAAATTATGTTAACAGAAATTTTTTAAACTAGAGATGTATTTTATGTGGCATAGATGGATACGGTCCTTCCACGGGTTAGAATTTTTGTTTATAATCCTACCACGGGGGTTAAACATAGTATACAGCCCAACCACAGATGATAATAGTGGATACGACCCTTCCACAGGTTATAATGGTAGTTTATAATCCTACCACGGGGTTAAACATGGTATATGTCCCAGTATGATGCTCTGATATGATGAAGATGAGGTGTCAGATTTTGATATGCCAAAGGATTTTTGGAAATAAGAATGTTTTCTGAAAATTTCATTTTGATATTTTTGATAACATGTTTTGATTTTGTATACTAAAAGCAAATGTTTCTGATTCTACATTCTAAAAGTAATTTGTTTTGTATTCTAAATTCTGAAAATGCTGATATTTACATACTAATATATGTTTTCTGTTTACTGAGTTGTTGATAACTCACCCCATATCTTCAAAATATTTTTCAGATAATTTTGATGCATCTGCTGAAAATCAAGAGTATGAAATGTTAGCAAGGTTTGATAATCATAAAGGAATAAGTACCAGAGGGTACAAGTTTTTATTGGAGATTCCTTTTTTAGTAGGTTTATGATTTTATGTTATTTGGTATTTGGAGTCATGGATATTTCTGAATCTTTATGGAGTTTTTAAATTATTTTATTGAAATATTTATTTGGTGTGGTGGAGGAACATATATATTTTATTTGAATAAATAGATTTGTATTTTGATGGAGAATTTGGACTATATAAACATGTTTGAGAGGTGGTTTTAGGTTACAAAAGATAACTCTCTGGACCATAGGGAACGGGGCGTTACATATAGACTCTGAATTCTCAATATCATAGAAAAATTATTGTTTCAAACCAACTACCACAATATAATCAACATCCTAAAATATCAAGTCATCAGAACACGACAAAATTACTTAATAAAATTCCTCAATACTCATATAAACCTTCTATGCTTGATCCACTACACTTGAACCATCTCACTCATGCTCCATAATCTTAATTATCAGCTGAAATATTTAAATTATCTGAAAAATATTGTGGAGATAAGGGGTGAGTTATCAATAATTCAGTAAGCAGAGAATATATGCTAGTATGTAAACATGAGTTTTTTCATAGAGTTCAGAATGTAAAACAAAATATTTTAATTTTAGATATGCAGATCCAAAACATGTTATCAGAATATCAGAGCGACAGTTCAAAATGTTCATATTCAGAAATGTTCTTAGGCATAACATAACTAAACATTATCATCTTATCATAACATATCATATCAGAGCATCATATCGTATCAGAGACCATGTTTTACCTCGTGGTAAGATTGTGCATTCTACGAAGAGCCAAGCAAAACATAAATCACCATGATATCAAAGCGATTGCACTCAGAACAAAGACCCCTATTATATCCCGTGGTAGGGTCAGAAATCACTATTATATCTCGTGGCAGAGTCAGAGGTCACTATTATATCCCGTGACAGGGCCATAGGTTACTATTATATCCTATGAGACGGCCAAATGTCACTATTATCACCATGACGGGGCCATATATCAGAGCAAAATAGAAATAGAATCATCGGATCATGACCAGAAATAGAATCAGAAAGTCATGCCACATCATATCACAACATAGTATTTAAACAAATTCAGATCATTTCACATATTCAAAAATAGATTTAGAACATCTTCGCATCACATGCACAAATTTTTATAAATTTTGTATTCGTTTTTTTTTGTATAGTTCAGAAACAAAATGTCAAAAAATTGCTCATATTTACACTAGTCATGACAAAAAATACTTTCCTCTTTTATAAATATTTCATGAGTAATGCAGAATAAATAACTGAGGTTATTTCCACATTTGTTTTCAAAACATATCATGCACATTTTTCATATAATCAATCTCAGTTCATTTTTTTTATGCAAAATCTAGTATAAAAACCTCGTTTACTTGGACATCTTAACTTCTATGAACTTCCTCACGACAGTGCTGAAAGAATATCAATCATCACCTATAGAAAAGTAATGTAACTTGGGTAAATTTTTAATTGAACTCGTACTTCCTAATTGCACCTGAAATACTTAAATAAACTATTTTCCTAAAGATCTAAAATTCTCTTAATTCTAAAATATCACTACTTCCGAAATTAATCAATACCTGCTTAATTTCTATGACTACTATACTCTACATTATTTCTATAAAATAAAGTGCATGACTAACATATTTACTCAAATAAGACTAAGCCCGTGTAAAATATATCTCCAGTTTATTAATCACTTAACATAATTATAACAAGATCTATTAAAACAAATAGCGAAATTTCATTTAATAAAAATAGACTTAATTAAATTTAAAATGTTCAAAATAAAATTAAACACGCATTACTTATTACTGAAATCCAATTATAAAAATTTAATAATATTTAATATAATTTTAAACGTTCATTATTTTTTGTAATAATCCTTGTCCTTAAAACAAGGCTCACACAGAGCAAGTAAAAAAAATAAACCCAACGTAGAACCAACCAAGGGTATTTTAGGACTTGATCATAATCATGCATGGGCTCTATGGGAAGGTTGGAATTAAAAGCCTTATGAAACTATAAACACCCCAGACCAGCCTTTACGTGCAAACAGAGAGGTGAGTGCCATACCGAGAGAGAAATGAACATGTGACGGCACAAGGAGAGGGGCTGAGGTCGACGGTGGTGAGTGCGACGGCCGAGCAGGCGCTGAGAGAAAGAGAGAAAGTGAATAGAGAGAGAGAGAATGGAGAGAGAGCACCGTGAGAGAGACGGAGAGTGAGAGAAAGAGAGAACACATGACGAAGGTACAAAAGCTTACGGTAGTGTAATGGTGATCGACCTAGGCAGTGTCTCACGGCTGGACTATGGTGCACGGCGGCAACTGGCTGGGAAGCTTCAGCCGTTGGCAGCGGAGGTGCAACGGTTGACTCTGTTTTTGTCCTCCTAAAACAGAGGCTCTCGATTTAAAACGTGGTGTTGGTGCAACGATTTGCGGATGTGTTTCCGAAACCAGAAACTGATCTACGGTCGCTCTATGGCTGAGGTAGGCAGCGACAACTGTGTAGTGGCTTAGACCTAGGTAACAGGAAGGTTGAAGGAGGCAAGTTAGGTTGATGATGGATGCTACGGTAGTCTGACGTGCAGTTTTTTGTTTTGCCGTGAAGCGTGGTGCGGTTTTCGTTTGAGGACACGGAGTGGCTGACGGTGGTTGAACACAGCTGGGCTTCGTGTTTGGTGTGGAGGACGTGCAACAGTGGCTGGGGAAAAATAAAGGGATGTTGTGCGTGGAATTTTTTTGGTTTACGGTGGGTGATGCAACGAAAGGGAGAGACTCTAAGAGAGAGAACTAAGAGCATGAGAGACATGGATAGCGAGAGTTTGTTGAGAGAGAACTTGAAGAGAAAAACAGGTTGAAGAGGCATGGGGGGTGGAACTCGGGGAGGGAGAAAAGGGGGGGAGAAGGATTCGAAAGAGGCAACCGTCAAGGAGAGGGAGGGAAAAAAAGGAGATTCATTACCTAAACGACGTCGTTCACCAAAAGGGGCGAGTATTTTCACGGGCAGAGCCAGGTTATGGGCCTGGATATTACAAAATAAGCATATATCCCCATCTTCATTTCACACATACATATAATCACATTTAATCTAAAATATTTAAAAAAAAAATCACATGAAATATAACAATATGGAATAACATTAAAAAACGAAAACATGTATCTAAACAAACAAATTATGTAAAAAAAATTAAGAGTAAAATGTATAATATATATATTTATAAATCTCACCTAAACCAAGAAAATTGCGCAGCCCAGTGTCACACCCAGCTTGGTTTTACAAGGTGGTCCTAGGTTCAACACTCAAGTATTCCATTTTCTTGTTTTATTTCTGAAAAAAAAAAAAAAAAAAAAACTTTGGGCTAAGAAACACTAGGCCACTAAAAATTGGCCGAGCACCTTTTCTAAAAAAAAAAAAAAAAGAATAGGCCGAAGGGCTCAAGCCCATTAATAGGCCGAAGGGCTCAAGCCCATTTCAGATGACATGTCATCTTCATCTTGTTCCTTCCGCTAGGGCACTGTTCATATGAACAGAATGCACACACATTGCAACAGCCGCCACCACCGAGACACACTAGGCATCCCTCTAGCACCTGGGTGGCACTGCAACACCATAGTGCATGCTGCACTACCAGTAATAACCTCAGTTATTTGTTCTGCATTATTTATGAAATTATGTATAAGAATAAAGTATTTTTTGGCATAACTAGTGTAGACATAAGCTATTTTTGCATTTTGTTTCTGAACTATGCAAAAGAGAGCAAATATGAAATTTTGCACATAAAATTATATTTTTGTAATATGATTCTAATTTGTTCTAAAAATGTTTTGTACTCTAATATGATATGATGTGACTTCTGAAAACCTCTGACATGACATTCTGTTTCTGTTTCTGTTCCGTTCTGACCTTACCACAGGTGTAAAATTGTGGCCTCTATTCAAGTTGGTACCAATTTTTCTGTTTCCGGTGCACCCATTTTGGAAGCTAAAGTGGTTTTCTGCGTGATCTTCCTGTGTGCACACTTGGGCTTGAGAATAATAAGGGGAAGATTCACATTCTGTTTCTGCTCAATTGGTTGCTAGAGTTTGCACAACCCTACCATGGGGGTTAAACATGGTCTCTGTTCTGATATGATAAGATAAGATATGATGTTTCAAATTCAATTTATGTCATACCAAAAGGATTTTGATAATGAATATTTTTTAACTTTCGCTCTGATATTTCTGATAACATGTTCTGACTCTGCATTCTGAAAATAAAAAGTGTTTTGTTCTGCATTCTGAAGTCTATAAATGCTCATGTTTGCATACTAGTATATGTTATTTACTTACTGAGTTGTTGATAACTCACCCCTTATCTCCAAACATTTTTCAGATAATCTTAATGGCTCTGCTAAAAAGTAAAAGTAAGCAGTGTTAGAGAGGTTTGATGTTCATAGAGGAATAAGTGTCCAAGGGTACGAGTACTGAGAAATGCTACACAACCTCCTACTATTCACCCACACTCCACACTCCATACTTTTTAATATTTTTTAATATTTTTTTTAATTTTTTTTTTGAATTTATTTTTTTTTAAATATTTCAAATTTTTTATTCACTATTCATAAAAAAAATATTTGATAAAAAAAAATTAAAAAAAAAAAGTGGAGTGTGGAGTGTGGTGAATAGTAGGAAGTTGGGAAGATTATTTCTTTTGAGTATTTGAGGAGTTGTTAATTTATTTTGTTGAGAATTTCTTTGTTGTCCCTATGAAAGAACATGGATATTTGTGTTGAATATTTTATGGAGTTTCTGAATAGGTTTGATAATTGAGTTGATATTGAGTAGCTCAGTTTTCTTAACAAAGATTGTTTATAGTAAATATTCAAAATAAAAAATAAAAAGTGTTTTATATTTTAGTAATGTTCGATAAAGAAATATTTGAGAATACTTTAGAATAGTTGTGTTGCAAAACAGACCATGTCTAAAGAAGAATCCTCTATCTCAACAAACAACATGAGTACGGTATAACAATCCTTGCTCTAAATCAAGAAATGTATTTATCTTTTCTCCTTTTGTTCTAACTGTACAAATTTCAAAAGAAACCACTCCCCCGTTGCACCAAGTGATGGTATCTACCGCGCTTCAAATGTTGAGATGCTAATTCCATTTGCTGAATAAGTTACATTGCTGCTAGATGGAGAATCTGCTAACGATAAATCTGCATAGAAACCTGGCTGCCTTGGGATAGGCAATAAAACCTCACTGCTTAACATTAGAACCACAGAAGACATGTTTGGTCTATCTTCAGGTCTTTGCTGCACACATAACAGACCCACTTGAATTAGTCTTAACACTTCAGATCGTGTGTGTGCATCACCTACTGCTTCATCGATCAGTTCCATTGCTCGATCTACAATCCATAGTCTCCATGCCTGAAACAAATTAAAAACCATATTTTTGTGAGTTGGGTTTCCATTAAATATGCACATCTTGATCTATTACAATATATAATCCTAGAGTGCGGAGCTTAATTTACTCTTATTATGAAGATCCTGTTATCATGTAATAACACTAGCTACCAAAGGCGATAGATATTTTATTTCTTAGAAATCGACACTAATTAGAAATATTATTTATTATTATCTTAGTTATGCATAATATTTTTCATTTAATATATTTACTTATACCTGCAGTTTGCACCTAACAAAATATAGCTTTGGAAGCACAAAGTTCTCTCTTATTAAGTCAAATTATCCTATTCTCCATTACCGGTGACTTGTTACTATAATCAGAGCATCACAATACAAAGGCATCTAACGAACCTGGCAGTGGGGAACAACACTGTTAATAACAGGTTTTCTTTAAAAATATAAATCAGTAGAATGTCATTCTACATGCTTACATGTCCAAGAAGATTGAGGTGGTGGTCTGGATGGCAGAATCCCCTGTTCTTCTTCCCACTCAATATCTCCAATACTAAAACTCCAAAGCTAAACACATCAGATTTCACAGAGTACTGCCCATGCACTGCATACTCGGGAGACATGTAGCCACTGCACAATATTATGTAAGGACAACGAAAATGAAGTCCATAAACAGTTCAAGGTAATCTAGACGAGAAGATTAAACGTACTTACTATGTTCCAACAATCCTATGGGTCTTGGACACAGTTTGATCTCCCTGAAATGATCGAGCCAGGCCAAAGTCTGAAATTTTCGGATTCATTTTAATATCTAGTAAGATATTGCTAGCTTTGAGATCTCTATGGATGACCCTCAGTCTAGAATCTTCGTGAAGATAGAGAAGCCCTTTGGCAATGCCACCAATAATGTCGATGCGCTTACGCCAATCTAGTAATTTGCTCTTTGCCTGGTCTGTCCAAGTTCACCTTCATGTTAGTACAAACCTTGCTGAATTCTCAACAAACTTTCATTAACCGAAGAAGATAACCAAACAAGAATTTCTTGCTTTAGAAGGATTAGAGCTCAAACCAAAAATAAAGGACTCCAAGCTTTTGTTAGGCATGTATTCGTAGATCAAAATTTTCTCATTTTCTTCCGTGCAACACCCTAGAAGCTTTACAAGATTGCGGTGCTGAAGTTTGGCAATTAATTTGACTTCATTTATGAACTCCTTAGGTCCTTGTCCGGAATTCATTGAAAGCCTCTTCACTGCTATCACTTGCCCTTCTGGTAGTGTACCCTGAAAATCAAGGGGTTAGGAAATATATGCGTTCCAAAAAATAAACATCACAAATGGTGAGGATATTTTGGGTCTACCTTATACACAGGTCCAAATCCACCTTCTCCCAGCTTGTTGTTGCTTGAAAAGTTATTAGTGGCATTAGCAATGACTGTCAAATCAATTATCGGTAACTCCATGTCTTCCTTCAGGCCTTCATTTTCACAATCTTTCTCCTGTCTCCTCTTTGCCATTCCTGGAATATTAGGAACTGAATTGGGCACGATTTTCTTGAACAGAAGAACTATTAAATGCAAGCAGCCAACCATCTACTCAGATACATTTCTAAGGTAAGAAGAACTAAAGAAATTTCTTAGCCTTAAAAATATAGCTTTACCTTTGAAGCTAGACTTCTTCTTCCGTATGTATGAGATCACTCCAAGTATTAGAATTCCATTGACTAATACTACAGCGCCGGCTATGATTCCTGCTCGTTTTATCTTGCTGGCGTTCCCCTTTTTCCCATTATTTTCTGAAAACGAAGTTAGAGTTCTACTCAATCTGCATCTATCTGACTATTGATCAAAACTCGTATTAATTTTGAATATACTGACTGGGCGATATAGTTGTCCAAGTTATCCTTTATTCATAGTAAAAGAGCAAAATTCAGAGCAACTTTATTTTTTAATTTTGTAGAAGGAAAAAAGAAATAAAAAATACCTAGTTCTGAACTGGCCATCTTTATGTATAGCTCTTGCCCACCCTGAGAGTACACAACAATGTCAATCAGTTCCCCGAACCAAAGCAAGCAGCCACTCCCTTTTCCCCTAATATCTAAATTGGAATATGCTGTGCAAGAGCAGTTTTTCAAGCACAATCCCTCGCATTCATCGAGGCTCAAGGTCGCATTAAACCAGGAAGAAGATGTGTCGGGTAATTTCAACCCCGTGTACTTGAGGAAGCCATCTCCAATATTGCATACCAATGGACTCCTTCGAACGCATCCATCAGACCAATCTATTGATTTCCAATCTTTTGGAGACTTGGGTAAGAATCCTTTCAAGCATGAACATGCAGGAGAGTTATCGCCATCGCAGGTAGCGTATGCCCCACAGAATCCATAAGTTTGACACGCATCTGCCTGGGATGTGGCGTAAAGCTCCCAACTGCGTGTTCGAGCCATCCACATAAACCGCTGCGCAACGCCAGATGGGTTTATTATATATCTTGAAAGAACAGAAATGTTTACGAGTGTGAAATCAAAATACACCTCGTTCTGATTCATCACGAATTCATACTCGAACACTGGATTCCGAGTTACGCCCGGATATCCCGTAAAACGAAGACCATTCCATGACCCCGTTCTAGCCTTTATCGTATTCCCCTTCATGAGAACCCTTTGCGGAAGCCCACGAGGATCTAACCTTACTGAAAAATCACCTCGAGCAGGATCTTCCGTGCTCTTCCAAGATGATATGACTCTATCTAGACCAGTTACCAAGTCCCTTCCAATCTTCATTTTTGGTAGTAATGTATCACAAGGATAATCAAAACTCTGCCACAAAAATCTCTTTGGGCCATCAACATTTCCATCTTTCACAACAAGATTTCCAGTATCCAGGAGTTGTGCAACTGGATTTTCTGCTGTTCTTGATGTATTAGTTGACCAAACAATATTATTTGTGCTATTGAGAAGGGCAAGAACTCCTTCATCGGTGACCGTTAAAACTCCGGAGTGATCGTTAAGTGGAGTGTCTCTGTTAGCCACCCATACGACTGTCCCAGAAGATATCGCGTACCATATTCCGACGTATCGGCTTTTTGAACTGCCTGGGCTGAAAAATCCCATTTCAAATGTTCCACCGGCTGAAACTAATGTGTCGCCGTCTCTGATTGATTGACTGGAAGGAAGAGTGTCCAGCGTAATGGATGTTTCTAAGAGGGAGAACAATAGAGATAATACAAAAAAATAGGTACAGGCATCGGCCATTGATTTTCTAATGGCTATCTCCTTCTGTTTGGGAAAAGTAAAGTGTTTGTATGTTAAATGAGCAAAAACGAGATATATGGAGAGATATATGTTAAATGAGCAAATTGCTCATATATATATATATATATATATATATATATATATTATAGGAAATATGTTATAGATAGTCACATAATATATTTCATAATATATATTTTAAAATGAAGATATTTTTATAAAATAATGTTACTTTTCTAAAATATTTTACTAAACTATCTATCATTTAAAATATGATTGTACAATGTGTTATAAAAAATCACGTGTATTTATCATTTTTCATATAGAGACGAGTCAATAAAGGAGATGCCGCCCGACAGAAGTAAGCAAATACAACATAAAAAAGAGGAAAAAAAAAAGATATGGGGTCAATGATTTGACCCCACCCATTTTCTATAAAAAAAAGTTGCATGATACGGTTTGATATAGTATAATAAACAAACAGTAATACTATGAATAAAAGTTATAGTGAAATATTTTGTGCTACATTCGCTGATTTGGATTGGTTGAATGCAGTTTCATCATTATTGGTTGGAAGAAGCGAAAATTTAGAAGAATAGCAAGTAGAAAATGCGTCGAATTGCCATTGGACAACTATCAAAAACTGTGGACGCACGTGGTCTTCATGCGCCACACTTGAAGCATGGAGGTTGGTCGAATCTAAAAGATTTTAGGACCCTAGCCCCAAAAATGATGTTTGTGGTTATGATAGGCTCTCCTTAGTGTGATGGCGCTTGAGATGTACGCACATCTCTGTTTGACATTCTGCTTCAGCCTTTCGAAGGATTGGCAACTGGGGAGTCCTCAGCGGGGCACATGGCGGTCGTGGGAGGCCGAAAAGCAATAGATCAATGCTTCTCCTTGCCATGAATGGAAAACAAAGTAAAAATCAGAAGAAAAGAGTTGGACAATTTCGAGACAAACTTGATTGGAGGAGGGTGGGTGGAGCCGAAGCTCAACTCCCCTATGGGCGAAGAAGATGGGATGTTTAGGTTTTTGGTTGAAAGCGAAATTACCTGGAGAGAGAAAAAAGGGTTAATCAAATTTTTACCGCAATTGAACAGCAAATTGCTTCTATGTGTACACATCTTAGCTTTCGTCATTGACTTTAGTTTTCTGGTTTTTGGTTAATGCTAGCTGGTCGTATATTGGGCCAAGTAGCCTCGTGTCGTGTTTAAGTTCTTTGTATCTTGTTTAACTACAATAAAGATTGCTTATGCATGTCTCTTTTTTTTTCCTACTTGAAGTCCTTAAGTTGAGAGAAAAACATGGATCTTTTTCTTATTTTTTTGAAATTTATGAAAAGAGAATTATCTACAACACAAATTCCATTCAAATATCATTGAATTGGTCAGGGGAAAGACTTTCAGAATGAAAATATATTGATCCTTAGCTCTTATTGTTGGATTTTGTGGAGCCTAGTTTTGAACTTAAGCAAAGGTAAATAGAGAGTTTACTCAACATATCGCTCAAGCAAACTTCAGATAGAGAATTCGTTCGATACTTACTCGTCATTTGCTCAACAGTTGATCAAGCGAATAACCCAATAATTGTTTTTATTAGTATATCTGCCACATACCTTTATATATATGTATTGTGAACAATATCACCGCAAAAAGAAAATATTGTGATAGAAGATAAACAGAGACCGATCATATAGAGGCAGCCTTGAAGAGAAAAGAGATAGTGAGAGAGAAACTTTGTATTTCTACTTTCCTCTTAATAAAATTCTCTATAACTCTATAAACATAGGCACGTTGCTAAACAATGACGTCATTTTATACTTAAAAATTAGTTTTATATATATAATATGTATATATAATTATATATTAATTGGGCTGGGCTGAGATGAGGTATAATGCAAGCGGGCCTGGGCCCAGCCTACCCCTACTGCATCAAATGCTATGGGTGGGGCATCTTGCCCCGCATGGTGCAGGTGTAGTAGCCCTCGCCCCCAAGCGGGGTGGCGAGGGGCAGCGGCCCACTGCCCAGTCCTAATAAATAGAATAAAAAGATAAGAAAAATAATTTTAAAAAAAAACAATACAAATTTTATTGTGGGTTGGGATCAGGTAGCTTAATTTTCATATCAAAAATTGTTTTAAAAATGAGAAATACTACTATGTCGCTTCAGTTATACTGTTCATTTTTCCCTATTGATGTTGCACTACCATGTGGTATCATATGTTTTATTAAAAAAATTAAAAACAGAAATATAAAAGAGGTAGAGGGATTCTATTGTTTCAGTTTTCATCTTCTTTTGTTTTCAGATACTCTTTTTTTAGTATATATTTATTTTTATTTATTTTGAATTTTTTAATAAATCACGTGGCACTATATTGTGATACAACATTAATGGAGCAAAATGAACGGTATAATTGGGACAATATAATAGTACTACTCTTTAAAAGTACATAAACAATAGATGTACTTTTTAAAAGTGTCAAAGTGCTTGTAAAAGAAATTTTTTGTATGCAGTCCGCACTTGGGGACTATCCACGCACAACTAGAAACGAATTGTTTCATCAATGGTGAAAATGCTATCGTTCCATTAAGTGGAGTAAAACACATGAAAGAAATCAGGCTAAACTCACCATCTGCTTTAGAACTCTCCATCTTTCCAAAATTGTCGTCGCCTTTGTCAGCCCGAGAGCATCGTCCCCTTCCTCAACTCGACGTCAGCCCGTTCCTCAATAAGGTGAATTTTTCAATAGAACCATACACTGCTTTGAGATTCTGGAACCTTGTCATGATCCCATATCGACTAAGTACGAGATTGGTTGGTAGTTTATAAGTCTCTAAACACCCTTCTCTTCTAAGCCAATTTTCAATGGTGAGTTCTACCTAGTGGATTCATAACAAATGATATCAAAACCACCCCACATTTAAGGTCATGTTGCGACGGTTGCAATCATGTGGCATGGGGGGTGATGTCGGCATGGCAGTGTTCATTCGGAACTAGAAAATACCTAGTGCGCAACCAGACTGTGTGAGCGTCGGGACTGTCGTGGACGTTGGCTGCAGAGCGTGGTGGTTGTTATGATCCCACATCGATTAAGTATGGGATTGGTTGGTGATTTATAAGCCCCTAGGCACTCTTCCCTTATAAGCCAGTTTTCAAGAATAAATTCTACTTAGTAAGTTCATAACAAACTATAAATTTTTAAGTGGAAACTAAAATTTTTGTTATTTATGTTCTCTGTAACTTTGGGATTCTGGTTGGTTGCTTGGAAAATGGGGGTGGGGGAGCAAATGGACATGGATTGAATGGTGAATTTTTGTTTTTTGTCCATCAAATATTTGCTTTTAGGCTCACTTGTTTTGTAAACTACAAGTCTGCTAAAAAATAAAGTTCTACCAAGATAAAACATAGCCCAAAAGAAAATTTCAATTAACAATTTGGTAGGAAAAAAAATCAAGGAATTTTTGGAAGCCAATGCATGCCTACTTGCCTAGTGACTTGGAAGCATCTAATAATCCTACTAGAGTCCCATTTACAGCAAGCTTGTATAATTTAGATAAGACCAAGAAAAGCAAGCTTGTCGAGTCCCATCCTCAAGCAAATTGTGTACTGTCGACTCGTATAATCAAATGGAAATGTCAGGAACATTACATAGCTCACGTCTGCATCCACTTGGACAAAACAACAATAACATAGATTAAATGCACTGAACCATTTATCAATTTACATTCAGTTGAAGGTATTTAAGGGCAATATATATAAATATATATATATATATATTATCTGCAGGGAACCACGTGGCAGTTTCTACATCTTTCAATAAGCCCCACACTAATTAAGGCTAAGTGGTACTGGTAGATATATATAACATCAAAGTAATGGCTTTGATTAGGAAAAAAAAAAAATTCTTTTTTGGGGATGCTTTTTGGTTGCATTATATTGCAGTGTAAAGATAAAAATACAAAGCAAGTGATTTGGATTTTTTCTCATTTTATCTGATTATTATAATTTTTTTAAATTTTTATATAAAATAAAATAAAATATTTAATTTTTTTAAATATTTAATTTTTTTAACTTCTAATTTTTAATTTTCATTTAAAATTAAATTATCCCATTTCACAATATAAACCGCGTTTAAAGCATGCTTAATTTGACTTTTTCTATACCCAAAGTCAAAGATATTTTTCTGCAAAAGCTGATATTATATTTCAAGTGCCGCCAGTTGGGTAGACAAAAAAAAAAAAAAAATACACCCAGGTGCTTTCCTCCTCCCTGCTCTCTTTATCTCTCTGATGGACTCTTAGAAAGCTATTGCGTGTGGATCAATCATGATTATTATTTACAAAAGCCCTTAACTTTTGTGTTTTAACAACATGGTAGGTTTTGTTTAAGTCTCAATATTTGACCAAATAATATTGTACATTTCAATAACATTTTTCTCTTTTATTATTGGCTAATGAACCACAAGTGAACCACAAGTATGGCTATTTCATTTTGCCACTTCAACTATAAAAGTCTCATTCTGTTATACTTTAACATTTCTTGTTTGAAGGGTAGAGATCTTGCGATTTGCAATGTCTTCATCACATTTGTCATCCTTCTCTGATTGATTATTGCTGGAATAATACTCCATATGTTCATGCCGATCGAGAGCAACTCTCAAATTTGCTAACATCCCAAGAAATCCAAGATGACCTTTTTCTTCTAATTCAAAGTACAATAAAGAGGTCATTACTTTTAATTTGGTCACTTTGTTGTCAATACATGTGTTTTGCTGTTTGCTACAATGATTTTTACAAACTATTTGTTGCAGGGAAGATTATACTGCAACAAATTCTTATGGGCCGATATTGAAGTAAAAGAACAAAAAGTTGTAATGGAAAGAGATCTGGTCATCCAAAAGAGAGAAACAAGTTCAAAAGAGATAGGAAGAAGTCCAGCATGCTACTTAGCATATATTGGGAACTAACAATTTTAATCTCATGTTGGTTGCTACGATCAAGATCAATGGAAGATTAAGTTTGTATTAAGTACTTCTTTGTATGTTGTTAATAGGTTTATAGAATTTGTTAAGTTTTTTAGTGTTTGGGCTCAATGTAACCCAACTGTGTACCAGAGTGTTGAACTTTAATATTTATGTTATAATATGCATTGTAACTATGTTTTCAATGTAGTCCAACTATATTATGTGTTGCAGAAAATTGCAAATGAGTTTAATGGAAGATAGTTTTTTTGTTTGAAGAGTTTCATCTAACTGTTTGGCTTTTAACTATGAGATTTTTGTTTGTGTATTACCAGGAAATACAATTTGTGACACTCAGACTTGTAAGTGACATTCAGATTTGTATAATGGTTGGGACTGATCTAACATGCACCATGCACCACATTCTCAAACGGAAAAGTCACTCATCTATGTAATATATGTTCAGGACATTCAGAATTCATATTCACCTCCTTAGGATTGAGTTACTACAAAAAATTCCCATATTGGCATTTTTGCCATGCTACAGAATGCACCACCATATAAGGAGAGTAGTTAATACTAAAAATGGGCTGCATTTTGCCAAGTTACAAAATTCCCATATTTCGTGCACAATACAAAAAAGGACCATAATGCCACAACGATCGTCAATGCGCAAAACTACACACTCAATTATCCTCAAAAGCACCATGCTCTCAATTAGGACGCAGTGCAAACAGTGGAGATATGTAGGTGGCATAGTCCCATGGTAACCATGCATATAACTATACGTTGATCAATCTTAATATAATGGTCTTGATATTTCTAAAAATAATATTGAATAATTATCTATAAGAAGATTATAAATCAAACCAATAACATGGCTACCGGATAAGATAAGAATACCCGAGTGCATACAGCTAGCAATGTTGGCAAGCATTGCAACAGTATTGGTAGGTCTTGCATATGTGCTTTCTTTCCCTTTCTCCATCTAGTTGTACACCAAAAATCCATATTCAGAGAGGACAAGTAACAAAAAAATGAAACAGTGAACCATCTTGATATATTTAAGTACAAGAGGAAATTTAAAAAAAAAAAAATAAGCACATCAAGAAATATACAAATGTCTAGCGTGCATGTGTGGATGATAAAATGGAGCACGATATAGAAAAGAGGGATATCAACAAACTATACAGAAGGCACCCATTATTCATCATGGTGGGTCCCCCACTATGCAATAGAAACTTTGAATTAATTTCCTCCACTACAGCCTTTATGTTCAATTTGAAAGGAAATTTAATTCAAATTCAATCTTACTTCTGTGCAAACCAGATGCTTCCATTCCTTACAAACCACTGCTAGTACTCGACAGGAAGTTCTATAGAAACTACAAAACACAAGATTCTTTTGTTTGATAATTCAATTTCTGGGAAAAACACAAACGGCAAACCAAATTCATAGTTCTGTATAGCGAAATAAATGGAGAGATCTAATTATTTTATGTAGAGTTGCTAACATCAATTAATTAACAAATCTTTTCAACTCAGGTTGTCATACCCTTATAATGGTGAACTACTGGGTCTATCTGGACTGTAAAACAAGAAATATCCAGAAAGCCAAAAAGACAAAAAGCGAGTAGTTGATACGTACATGACTTTCCAACAGCAACTGCTGCCTCGACTCTCGGGTACCATGCCTCATCAATATATTCTTGGATTATAAGTCAAAGCAAGGGAAATTGTTAAACACCAAAGCAATGAAACCTAATGGAAAAGTCACCAAAAAGAAAAGGCAAAATCACAATCCTTTTACAATAAAGAGAAAGCAAAAAGCATTAAAGAACACAATGCAGACTTGGCTTTTATTTCTTCTGCTTTTTCAGTTTATTCCTTCATGGCATTAAGTAGTGTCTTAATTTATGCATGCTATGGTAAAAAGAGCAAATATAACGAGCTCAAATTTCGACCTTGACAAAGTTGAAATAACATTGTGATGTGAGACAGTTTCCAATTGTCAAACATGCAAGAACAGGACAAGTCAAAACAATTGTTAATGGTATAAACAACAAGTTCATTCCGTTAGAATAATTTTAAAATATGGGCTTCCATTTGATTGTATATTTTGTGTTCTCTAAAAACGGGTTAGATGTATAGCTTATAATCATACGTTGGTTAAGCCCAATATGTTGAGTGATCACTTGGATTTTTTGCACCTTAGTTGTATAGGATTATATCATATTTGATGTGGTAAATTGCGTATGTAGGCCAGGAAGCTTAAAGATTTTATTCAAAAAACTTCCTAAACCCTAATTAGGGTTAGAGTCTTTAATGGGAGGACTCCATAAGTTTTCTATATTAAGAGACTAGGTCCCCTCTCCTCCCTGTCTGTCTATTGGCTTGCCTCATTGAAGGCTAATATTTTTGTGAAGAGCAAAGAGGGGAAGCTTTAGCTGCTAATATTTGTGGGGTTTCAAGATTTGCATCCAAGATGTCTTTAACAGGTATATCTCCTCAACTATGAATTGATAATTGTGATTATTATTCTTGGCATGGCTTCTATCAATTTCAACATTTGGTATCAAAGCCTACATGCTAGGATCAGAATCCTTCATAATAATAGTGTCGTAAATTTTGTATTTTCATTTTTTCCAATACAACCCGAACACTCAAAATCCATTTCGTTGAAATCCATTTCTAAAAAAAAATTCTGAGGGCTTTTATTCCTCTCAATCTTCTTTTGATATATTAATCGGGTCTTTTGATTATGTTTTAAGGATGCAACTAAACTTTTTATTTTTGCACCCAATTTTGAGAAAAATCGGATTCCATATAAATAAATGAAAGACCGATAAAATTCATCAAAATTTTATCAAAACAAGTTTCTGGGATGTTGTCTACTTGTTTTAGATACTTCTATTTCATCCTTTTGTCTCTGATTTGAGTTTTACAAAAGCTAGGGTTCATACCCATTTTAAAGTTTGAAAAATCTAAATCAAAAGTTGATACCCATTTTAAATGTTTTAAAACACCATATATGTGTTTTTCGGGTTCTAATTGACTTTTTCCCTCAATAAATTTTGATTTTTGATCCAAAATTGCAAGAAATTGAGAGAAACCCATTTTGTAACCTGTTTGACCCGAATATGGTGACCCACAACCCGACATAAACCCGGCTGGAGGTTGACGATGGTTTTTCTCTAGCCGAGATGAAGCCCACGCGCTGCAGGTGGCGTGTGCAGCGCATGAGCCATTGGGAAAAATTCTTTTTGTTCGGTTCTTTCTTTCTTTTTTTTGTCTCTCAATCACATTTGAACTTTGACTTTGATTGTGACAAGTTGATGATTATGATATTGTTGCATAATTATTATTTTGTGATTGAATTTTCATGGGCATTAAGACTATCCTTATTTTCCCATTAAAAGAAATCTTTTGAAACAAAAGTGGGTGCTAGCTGCCAAAGTAGCACACTCATTGATATTTATTCATTTTTCTAAAAGAAAAAGGGGTATCATCACATTTTTTAAATTATTGCACGCAATGCCCAAAGGAGTTATCGTGTGTGATATTTTAGAAAATGGAATGAGGTAGTTAATGAGATTGCATTGGTCTAGAAATCTCCTTCTACCTAAAGGTGATAGTATTTCGAAAACAAATGTGATTTTGTTGATTAGTTTCATGATATGTTTTAAAAGTACCTTGTAGCGTGTTGTTTTGTCAGCCCAAAGGTGACTTTACAATGATGCACCTAGGCTCTTACCATAATAAGGCTCATATGGTTTCGAGCTTAATTACAGACTATCTAATAAATAACTCATGTTAATTAGATAGATATATTATCATCCATTGATTGCATGCATTATGTTTTGGATGATATTAGATAAAATGAATTGTTTCATGTTTCCGCAGTTTTGAGTGCCTCCTCTCTTTCAAGCCAATTATCTGCTACTGAAACTTTGACTGGGAATAATTATGTGAGATGGAAACAAGACGTAGAAATAGCACTAGGCCTTTTGGGTTTGGATTTTGCCTTGGAGGAGCAGCTTTCAAAACCCACAAATAAGAGCACTTATGAATATGTGGCTGAGTATGAGAAAAGTGGGAAAGGGCTACAAGCTTTGTTTGAAGATTATCAAGCGTTCTATATCCAATTCCATTATAGGTTCTATTTTGGACAACGACAATGCCAAAAATTTTGTGGACACCATAGGACTGAGGTTTTTCAAGTCTGATAAAGCTGAAACTGGAGACCTGGTGGATAAACTAATGAGTATGAGATATGATGGTACAGGTAGAGTTAGGAAGTATGTTATCAAAAGGATGCTGCAATTATACCTCCATGTTAGATTCAAAAGCACATCAAACAATTCAAGTATAGAATTCAAGCATAGAATTCATATCAATTATAACATTTTAGCAAGAAATTAGGAGAGACAGAGGCAAGGAATTCAAGCATAGTACATATAATAATCCATATCAATTCAAGCATAGAATCCTTTTTTTTTTCGACTATTTATTAAGATTTCCTTATTCCAAACCATTTTAACTTTCTTTCCCTTTCTCTAGCTTTTGGGTCGTCTTTGTGGTCTTTTAACCAATCAATCACGACTTCCCACCTCAAACATCATATCTTTCTAGGTCTTTTACTTCTTTGATCAGAAACCTCATATTAGTTTCCTTTATTCCTTTTCATTTCTTGGACAATTCCATCATAAGCTTTTTGGTTTTTCATTGTTGCAAGGCAATTTCATCTTTTCACACAGCAACCTTCTTCACCCTAGAAACATTTTTTTTTGATTTTTTAGAGCTATTAATCTGAGACAAACATTAATCCATCAATTTGCAACTTACTCAAATCTTACATAGCATCTGTACAATATCTTACACTTTGCAACTTACTCAAATGAGACAAACATTAATCCATCACATACTTGGCATTCAGGCCTAGTGTTTTGATACGACAACTTGATCAAGACCCTTAACCGCATCATAATTAATGCATGTCCATGTATTTCGATCATTTTGTCAAAATGATTTTAAAATCTGAAATTTTTTAACTTACATGGAACTGAAATCTGGGACGTCCCTAAACTACTGATCATTTTGTCAAAATGAGTTCTTGATTTTTTCCTCGTTCTACAATGATATTTTTTTTTGATACAACCCTTTCTACAATGATCTGATTAACCCTTAATTAGGATGATTATTTATTAAGAACTTATCCCATCATGACATGCATATATATAATAGCAGTCGAACTACTTATCAAAAAAAAAAAAGCATTCGAACTTCTAGATGTTATATGGAAAGAGCAAAATAAACGAAAAAGAAACTCAACTCAACTATGCATAAACTACAAAACGTCAACTTAAATTTAACAGGAAATTCCATTTCTTTTTCTCTTTAGACGAAAAAGAATAATCAAAATTACTAATAAATTTGATTTCTTCACATTCCCTTCCATCTCCGGAGAACGAAACAGAAGAGGCAACCAGGAAATTCCACACTCAGGTTGGCATGGAAAAAAAAAATTCCAAAACAAATGAGCACGAAGAACACAATAGGAACAAGTTAGAGGAAAAAAAACACAATGTGAGAAAATCAAGAGTGATAAATCGTCGTCTGTAAAAGGAATTCCGAGTGAAAGAGAGAGATTCTGTAAGAAGGGTTTGAGAGAGAGAGAGAGTTGGGGGATGTACATTCAGAACAGGAGATCTGAAAGGAACGAAAAAATTCTCGGCAGAAATACCTGTCACACGTCTGTGACTGACAATAGAGACCAAATTCATAGTGGGCTTGGGTTGGATAATAGGAGTTTAGTAATTGGGCTCAGCCTATGGGCCAAAGTAATCATCTCTTCTAATTGTAGTATTTTTATTAAGATAGGGCCATGGGTCATTTACTTGATATCTGTTTGGTTGGCCTTTCGGCTTTTTTGTTATAATTGTCGCTTAGGGAGCTGGGCTTTGGTCCTTTAGTTAGTAAATGTCTAACTAGTATATGTAGTGGTTCTCCCTCTTTGTAATGAAAATCCAGAATCTTAATACACAAGTTTATAGTCTGCTCTCTATCTCTTCTCTCTTGGAGGCTAGGTCACCTCGAACTGACCAATTTTCTTATCTTTTCTCTTCTATTTTCTAGTCATCCAAACACATATTATCAGGCGTGTTACAATTGGTATCAGAGAGACACCGATCTCTGTTTAAAAAAAAATGCAAGAAGTTCTTGCATCGGTTTAGAAGATTACGAAGCTTGTTCTTCAAACTCAACAAGGCTATCAGGCTCTCCAACAGCATTTGAATGATCTTCAAGACTGCCATAATGAAATGCACAAAGTAATCCGACAACAGGTAAACAAAATTGCAATCAACTTTGAAGAAAGCTTCAACCAGTTGGAGGATCAAATCTGTGGAATACAGCAGGAATGAGCAATACAGGAAGAACAATATGCAGTTACGGTGGAAGAAAAAATGCAAGATCCAGCGGATTCGAATTACTGCCCAGAAGAAAGAGCTCAGAAGGATAAAATCGTTGGTCCATCCATTCAATCAAAGGCGTCGAATAGCTCTGCTCCAGAATCAACTCAAAGCACACATCTACATCGGCAGTTGATTCATTTATCAACTGGCACGTTATCTACATCGGATACAAGGGGAAGAATCCCAAGCAAAGGGCCACATCTTGTTTGGCATCCCCCATGGAAGACCTACGGGTTCATCAGTAGCCGTTTGGCCATGGGGGAGACGCTACTGCCAGCCACCGAGGTCGAGATTTTGAGTCCAGCGTGCCTCTTTCGGTTGGCGCCAAGTAAAACCTCTTTCTCTCCATCTCTTATTGCAGTGAATTTAGCTCTACCTCTCTTTCTCTCGTTTATTTCCTCTCTTCCCCAGGTCTTTCTTCGTTTCCATTTGCTGTCAATGGGACTTGATTTCCAAAAAATCATCAGTGTGATGTCTGCGCGTATGGTGTTTGATAAAATGCCAAATAAGAGTGGGGTTGGCTACGGGACTTCATTGCCAGTTGGCTTTGATCAGTCAGACCAGACTCAAGGGATTTTACTATTTTACGTTATGATGGATCAGCGGAACTTGCAACCAGAAACTAATACAAGACTCACAAAAGCTACGGAAGCTGGACTTAATCTGGAATGCAACTCAGCCACCAACACTAAGATTGATAACGCTGCAGAAGTCGGAACAATCAACAAGAACTCTCTTCAGGAGTGCAACCCAGACTTTATTGGCCCACGGTCTATTTCTTTTTCTTGTGTCTTGTGGTTTTGGCGTTTGCAAGGAGTGTTGTCCATGGCTGGATTACCTAAGCTTCACCAGTTTGCTAATGCATTTGCAAAATTGACTCCATTTAGTAATCCACGTACACGGCCTTTACATACTTCTCATGCTAAATTGCATCAATCTAGAGATGAGGTATATGAAGTCCTATCCACTTTGCTTGTAATCTATGGTGGAGGGAAAATATTCTTGGGTTTGCAAGTTTTAGGGGAGAAGAAATGTGTGCCTCAGCTGCTTGATTTTTTGCCACTTAATATTGTTTTTAAGCCCTTTGATAGAGGAAGGAACGTGTCACTCTCTCTTACGTTGGAAGTGCTACAAACGATTGCAGGTGTCATCAAAGATTACTCTGGCACGCTCAATGAAGATTTGTTGCACAAAAACTGGGTGCTTGTATATGAGTTGCTGGAGGAAGTCATTGATTTTGGCTTGAGGTTGACTGATGAGAAAATTGAGTCATGCGTGTGTGCTAGTACTGCACCAGTATATGATGGATGCCTTGATGCCTTTCAAATAAGGAAGAAGCTTGCCTCAGGGACAAGAGAGGGATTGAAACTTAATCGCACCTTGAGAACAAGGTGCTTGAAGGGGGAGGATTTGTCACACGTCTGTGACTGACAATAGAGACCAAATTCATAGTGAGCTTGGGTTGGAAAATAGGAGTTTAGTAATTGGGCTCAGCCAAAGTAAGCATCTCTTCTAATTGTAGTATTTTTATTAAGATAGGGCCATGGGCCATTTACTTGATATCTGTTTGGTTGGCCTTTCGGCTTTTTTGTTATAATTGTCGCTTAGGGTGCTGGGCTTTGGCCCTTTAGTTAGTAAATGTCTGACTAGTATATGTAGTGGTTCTCCCTCTTTGTAATGAAAATCTAGAATCTTAATACACAAGTTTATAGTCTACTCTCTATCTCTTCTCTCTTGGAGGCTAGGTCACCTCGAACTGACCAATTTTCTTATCTTTTCTCTTCTATTTTCTAGTCATCCAAACACCTATTATCAGGCGTGTTACAATTCCTGACCCATGCGAAGAGCGGCAAGCGGTCCCGAAGCTTCAACTATGAAGAAGAGGTCCCCAAGCTTCAACTCGTGTGGAGAGCGGCGACCGAGGGGGCCTGTAGGAGCGCTGGGCAGAGCGGCGCCGCGGAGGCGAATGCAGGGCGACAGGGCAGAGGTACGAACGCGGGGAGATGAGCTGCGTGTTCTTCCTCTAACTTGTTGAGAAAATCAATCCTAAAAATAAATAATTTCCAAAATAAAGGCACAAACGGTGGTTTGAAGTGAATTTGAGCTATAAAAAAATATAGATGAAAAAATACAAATGAAAGGGGCAAATTGCAACGCACTGTGAATTTGTAGTCCAACTGAGGAACAATGGTCTGAGAGAGAGACGTCGGTGTTCAGGTTCTCACCCTTCTGCGAAAATGATTCAAATTCACAGGATTTTTGAATCAATCATACAGAAGAGTTTGGGAGAGAAGAACAAAAATCAGTCGGTACACGCTTTTAAGGGTTTGGGGGAGAGGAACAAAAATATTTTGAATCAGTTGGTACACGCTTTTAGGGTTTCTGTACTGTGTTCGTGAGACCCAGATTTGTAGCTGCGAAAATGTTCGGTGTTCAAGAGTTGGGATGGAGGATTCGTCTTCGAGTTCTCACCCTTCGTCACCTCTTTTTTTCAAACAAGTCTTCTACGGGCAAGGAAGCTTGTGTAGGGGTTGCGCAGGAAAAAATATTTTATTCCAGTGTTCCACGTCAACTACAATTACAATTAAAGAGATACATGAACGGTACTGAGAGTGGAACGGGATTGAGAGTGAAACGCACAAAACACGAACGGAACTAGTGCTTCGTCGTTCCCAGCCCATTCGTCTCCCCCATTCATGTCGTCGGCATATATGTGGTAAGTGAGTTCATTTTTCCCAAATAATGGAGACTGCTGAAAATCAACTCCAAAAGATTTTGGGTTTATTTTGATTTTTTTTTTGGTTGATTGAAGATGTTATGTTTCTTGTTCTTCCTGGTAGTATTTCTTTCTTTTGATTTTTTTTCTGGTTGATTTAAGATAAAATGCGGATTGTTTGATTTTGTTGTGGTTGAAAGATAAAATGTTTCTTTCTTTTGATTTTTTTTTCTGGTTGATTTAAGATAAAATATTTGTTGTTCTTCCTGGTACTATTTTTTTTATAAAATGTTTCTTTTGATAACTATTCTCTAGATTTTCTCTTTGAATGTCAAAATAAATCAACAATAAAACTCAGAGATATCTAAAGCAGACATTACTCAACAGAGCCATGGACTGAGAAGTGATGAACCAACCCACAGAGTCCTTAACCAGTGTCAATTGCCACACAAATTTCAAATACTGGGCAATGTTCAGAAACCCATTTTGACCTAGGGAAGTTTCGGAGAGGAGGAGATGCGGATGAGCTTCACAGAGGAGAAGAGTGAGATGGAGGAGTATGGTGGGTTCATTTCACCTAGGGAATGCTTTGGAGAGGAGGGTTTGTGCGAGACCTGAGGAAGCTTTTGGAGAGGAACTGAGGCTGAGATGAGGAGAAGCTTGCTAAAACGGAACTGAAATTTGTGTGAAACGCACCGTTTCCTTCCACGTAGACCGTTCGTGCGCATTTCCTACCCGAAATCTCCTGCATACATCATTTTCCTTTTTCAAATAATATAAAGCGTACACGTCAAGAGGCGTGCACAAGAGAGTGCACCAACTTGACTGTATGCAGAAGTACTGTTTTTGAAATTTCATTCTGAGCTAAGGCAACTCTTTCGAAATTTTATTAATGTACGAGGCGCCGCTCTGTACATTAATAAACAGAGGTTAATGTACAGAATAACTCTTTCACCTTAATATCACGCCTAGGTTTGCCCTGCTAGGGATGAGCAATAGGCCCCCGCATCCCGTCCCCGTATGGCGAGGTAGGTAATTCTGCTCCGTCCATGTGGGATAAGACCTTCCATCCCTTATCTAAAATCTCTAGCGGGGGCGGGGGGCAGAGAGGACTCAATCCCGCTCCACAACCACTTACATTTTTATATATATAAACATAAATATATATTTATATTTTATAAATTATGTATATATAAATATATATTACAATTTGTTAGATTTATTTACAAAGTATGCACTAATAAATTTAAAAAATATATAGTTTAAAAACTAATACATTAAAACTTATGCAAAATATGTACTAGTAAATTTAAAAATTATATAGTTTTTAAATTATAATTATATTTACAAATTTTAAATTTATAATTTGGGTCTAAAAATATATTTTTAATCATTTTTAGACTTAGAAATAATTTTTAAATCTAATAAAATGTAGTATATTTTTTTAAGTGAATGAAAGTAGGGCGGATTAGATATCTGCCCCACACCCCGCTCTACGAGGTGGGGGACGGGGGTGAAAACCCCACCCCCCGCCCCATGCGGGGCGAGATGCGGGGGAGGGGTGGCCCCGCGCCGTAGGGGGCGGGTAGCACCCCTAAGCCTTGCAGCTCTCCCTTTGTCATCTCCTCATATGTCCTTTGTTTGTCTCATTTTCCTTTGCATTTTCTTTCTCTCCTCACTAAGTTTATATACTCAATTCATTGTTTCTCCGGTCACTATATTCATACATATTGGTACATCCTACTTGCCACGCACGCCGCTCTAAAGATTCAGCGAGAAATGATGTCAAAAAACTTGAGCATGTGATTCACGTGTCGCCTATACGTACAAGTTTCTCGACCTGTCGCGTATTGACTCAATAGAGCAAGCCGTAAATGGTAGTGCCAAAAAAAATCTCATTCCGTGATCATATAAATAGCACCACTTTTTTATTTATAATTTAAATCCAAAGGATAATGCCAAAAAAAAAAAGGATCAACTTGTTAGAATGGCATCATTAAAAAATAAACAGCAGTAGGGTTAATCCCATCTTTCTATTTTTTTTTATTTATTTATTATTGTGCCCCACAAGAAGGCCAACAAAAAATGTTAGTTGGGTGAATCAACAAATATTCATTTGTGTAGTAAGATTAGCTTTTGTTAAGCATCACATTGGTCATCCACATCATAGGCACTAACACTTGTTTATTACATTTTATTTTACTAGATTAATTGTAAGAGTAATGATTTATATAAGTTCTAAATAGACAGGTCTAATATAATTTTTTTGTAAAAAATTAAACTTTATTATGAAAAAATGTAAAAACTATATTCTTTATTGTTGGGATCCATTTTTTTACAAAGAGCCTATGCGAATCTATCTATTTGAAACGTTTACCTGTCATTACTCTTAATTATAGTATTGTCTCTTTTTCTTTCTAAAAAGACATCTTTTCTAAAAGAAACCCATCTCCACACACCAAAATATTCCACCATTCTATAAAATTTGAGTACCATTAGATATAGTCATATGTTGTATAAATGCCGTATACTCATTTTGAAAAAAAGTGAGATCCGTCATTAAAAAATTAATTTTTCATATAATTCTCATATCTACTCTCTTTTTTTCAAAAGAAATACGTAACACTTGTGTAATCTATAACTACAAATATTATTTCTTATAAGATTTTTGAAAAATAATATAAATATAATTATTTTACAACTCATTTTAAATCGAATAATCTGGTATAGTATTTAAAAAAAATCTAAGCTTTCCACTTTATTAAAATTAAAATTTTATATTAATATGCTCATTTTAAAATAGAGTTGTGACATGTAAAATAATTAAGTAATATAATGATTAAAAGGATTTTTTATATTTTTCTTTTATTTTTATAAAACAATTATAAAAATATTATTATTCCAATATTTTTTTTAAAAAACACATCTGGTTACATGTGAGATGCAACATAGGATAGAAGCCCAATTATTTTAGAAAAGTGTTATATATATAAAAGAGTATATACAAATAAATTTATAAATTTATATAATTTATTAAATCTATTTTATAATAAAAATAATTTTATAATTTAATATTACGTCACGTCAGTTTATTTTGTTAATTTCATGTTGTCCAAAGTATTTCTGATTATTTTATCTCGTCATGCAACTAGCACATGCTGTCGGATTCCAATGGATTACCTCACCCTCCTCTGTCGATTCGGTGAAACTATATCCCGGAAACAGAGTGTTCGACGAAAATGGGCGGGCCGGAGGAACAAAACTCCGGCTTTCCTCCCAAGTCACCGGGACCAACGGTAGAGGTGGAGGAAGAGCATGACAGATTCGAGGCGTTGGTCATGGACCTGGATGATCTTGATGGTTCCTGGCCGTTGGATCAGATCTCCTTATTCTCCGACCACAACCACGAAAATAATGATAATTTTCTCCCCATGTCTCCGCTCTGCCTCTCCTGCTCCAACCAGGCCTTCTCTCCTCTCTGGGCTTTCCTCGATGGAAACGACTACGCAACGCATGCCACCTCATCTCTTCCGGACTGCTCGGGCTTGCTATCCGGTGAGTTTGGTTTCTCATATCGTTATAGGATTGGGTTCTGATATTTTGATTTGTTCCTAATGGAAATGTTGCAATAGAAGTTTAGAAGTTTTTTTTTGCAGTGTTTGGTTTGGGTTGTTGATTAGAATTGGGTTTTGGTATCGATACTAGTACTTTCTGCTTCTGTGAGTTTCGGATTTTTCACTGAGTATGCAAGTGGGAAAGACCGTAATTGCTGCTTTTTCTTTCCTGGTTCTTTTAAGCTCTGTTTGGTTGCGGAGAAAGTGGAAGGCAAAGAGAATGAAGCACGAGAATTCACAATAAAAAAAAAAAAAAAAGGAAGATTAAACTGAAGGAACTATTATGATATGGCCATGCATATCTAGCTGAGTTCATCCTTCTCCTAGCAATTGACAGAGAATATAAAGTATAGTAGGGTAATATCTTGTTATAACTATTCTCAAGCTAGAATCCTTGCCGAGAACTTTTGCACATAGGATTTGTCGGGACTTTTGTCCCAGAAACCCAGTGCCAGTAAAAAAGATATTCTCAATCTAGAAAACTTAATCACTAACAATAACTTTGATAAATTGGCCTTAAAAGAAAACAAGGAAACAGATCCTAAATTTTTTTTAAAAAATGCATATTTTAGAAATTAGTAAATGATGAATCAACTATAAATCAGGGGACACAGGATTCGAACCGGTAATGAGAGCCCGCAAGCAGTAGGGCCTCGTTGAACTGTAAAAATTTAAATTGGCCATAATAGAATCCTTAGAAAATGAGAATCTTTGAAATCATCTTGGTACCTTATACAAAAAATACAAAAAGTTACTGTCTGAGACGAAGCCCTGTTTTATGAAGAGTTAAAAAGACCTATCAACATAGAAGGCAGCTGTGAAGTAGAAGAACAGGATTAAATATGACCAGCTGAGCCAATATTCGCCAAACCACCAGCCGCTTTGTTCCCCTCTCCTCCAGCTTGAATTGCAGCCTTAAAAGGACTTCACCCTCCTATCACAATCAATGGGGTGGTTACCTTCTTCTTTGTCTTGTTTTTTACCCCATCTCAGAGTGCCAACGAGCTTTGATACCAATTGTGAAAGGAGAGACTAGATATTGTTTTAGCTAGACACAAACCTTTAAACCCTAAAGGGATTCCAAGGAAATCACTCGACTGGAAAATAAAATAAATATCAAACAGAACTTTGTTGAAATATTACATATAGATGGCCTATTTACTGGTGCTAGAAAGCTTAATTTGCAAGTAAGAACAACCCTAAACTATAGAGTATCTTACTAGGACATGATTTTGACCATGCAAGAAAGAATTAAAAACACGAGGAAATAAACAACATAAGGAAATATACACGTAAAATCAAAACTAGTACAATTTATATAAAAATATAAAAGAATTAGAAAATGATAAAAATTGGCCCCTCATATTCTAGAATCAAAAGCGTAGCATACACTTAATTTGCTTTGATTTTGTTTTCTTTCTATCTTTCTCTTTAAGTCATTTTCTGAACAATCAAGCGGACAATTGCATATCAGTACGAATTAGTGTATTGGATGATGTTTGCTTATCATGTTCAGCCTGGGCTTTGAATTGAGACTTAGTCTCCATCTGCAATAGTTTTTATTATATTCAATTGGGTTCGTCGATATTCTCCAATAAAAAAATAGGATAGTTTTGTACCACTTGGAGCTTCACTCATTTTGGTTCTGACTTTGAAGTTACACCATATACAGGTACTCCCATTTCTATAGCTGAAAGGCCAATGGTGAATGATGACAGTAAGCAAAGACTTCCATCTCCACTTATTGAGCTGGCGCCCCTGGACAATCCAGATGGGTATTGTGCCATCAAGGAGAGGATGACACAGGCACTTCGTACTTTCAAAGATTTGACGGAACAAAATGTTCTAGCTCAGGTTTGGGTACCTGTAAAGAATGGGAGTCAGCATGTGCTCACGACTTCAGGCCAGCCTTTTGTTATTGGTTCTCATATCAATGGACTTCATCAGTATAGGATGGTCTCTCAGATGTACATGTTTCCCGTGGATGAGGAGACCAATGGACTCCCTGGACTTCCTGGCCGTGTTTTCCGGAAAAGAGTACCGGAATGGACTCCAAATGTGCAGTTTTACTCCATGCTGGAATATCCACGTCGTAATCATGCCCAGAATTACCATGTTCATGGAACCTTGGCGTTGCCTGTGACTGAGCCTTCCGGCCAGTCCTGTGTTGCCGTGCTTGAGCTTATCATGACTTCAGCAAAGATCAATTATGCACCTGAATTTGATAAAGTCTGCAAAGCACTTGAGGTCGGTCTCTTTTCCCCTTGCTGTGCATGTGAAATTTCATGCTGTGTTCTTATTTGATGACATTTAGATGATGATTATGCTCTTTGTGAGATTGTTAAAAAAATATTGTTGCCCATGAAATTGATCGCCTTGGAAAATATTGTTGCTAACTTCAACATTTCAAGATTCCTCAGTCACATAATTTCAGTTCTCCTGCAGACTGTAAATCTGAAAAGTTCCAAGATATTGGATTGTCCAAACACACAGGTGAGCTGCAAATATCATGCATGTCAAATATTTGTGCTCTAGAAACCAAGATAAATCCAGTTTCTTTCAGTTTTTGTTCCTTTTTCTAACACAGATATATACTTGGAAATGTTTTAAACCAGATCCGTAATGAAGGTCGCCAGAATGCGCTGGCTGAGATTTTGGGGATATTGACTGTGGTGTGTGAAACTCACAAATTACCTTTGGCTCAGACTTGGGTTCCATGCAGGCATCGTAATATTCTGGCCCATGGTGGTGGTTTGAAGAAGAGCTGTACTAGCTTTGATGGTAGTTGCATGGCACAAGTCTGCATGTCAACCACTGATGTGGCATTGTATGTTGTAGATGCTCACATGTGGCGATTCCGGGAGGCCTGTGTTCAGCATCACCTGCAAAATGGTCAGGGAGTTGCTGGGAGAGCATTTTTGTCTCAAAATTCATGTTTCTGTGGAAACGTTGCCCTATTCTGCAAAACTGATTACCCCTTAGTTCACTATGCACGAATGTTTGGGCTAGCCAGCTGTTTTGCAATCTGCTTACGGAGCACTCATACTGGAGATGATGATTACATTCTCGAATTTTTTCTGCCCCGTGGCATCTCAGATTTCTATGAACAACAGATATTATTGGGCTCCTTACTGGCAACCATGAAGCAGCATTTCCAGAGTCTTAAGGTTGCTTCAGGTATTGAACTTGAAGAGGAAGTATCTGTTGAAATCGTTCGAGTTTCTACTGACGAGAGAGTTGATTCAAGACTTGAATCTGTACGAATACCCCCATCTATGAAATCACCTCCTAGGCCTGATGGCTTGCCAAATATGGGAGATATGGTGCAGGTAGATTCATCAAAACAACAGTTAATGGTGCACTTGAATGACACAAATGCTGGTAGCCTCAATAAGTTTTCTCCCTCGGAGAATAAGGAGATGAGAAAAACGTCAGAGAGAAAACGTGGAAAAACTGAGAAATCAATTAGTCTTGAAGTTCTCCAACAATATTTTGCTGGTAGTCTTAAAGATGCTGCAAAGAGCCTTGGCGGTATGCTTATATTGCTAGTGAAAAGCTTCCTGCAATTTTTTCTTTCATGATTTGGGTGATGTTGAATTTTTTATACATAAAAACTGACTTTTTTAATTGACAATAGCAATTAAAATGTATTATTCTTGGGAACATCTTGCTTTGCAGTTTGCCCTACTACGATGAAGCGCATCTGTAGGCAGCACGGGATCTCCCGATGGCCTTCTCGCAAGATCAACAAGGTCAACCGTTCCCTCTCTAAGCTAAAGCGTGTAATTGAATCTGTTCAAGGTGCTGAAGGAGCATTTGGTTTAAGTTCTATCCACCCCAGTCCACTTCCTGCCAGATCCAATCAACAAACGTCACCATGCTTTAAACCCTCTGAACCTCAGGAAATGAATGAATCACCGACACTAAAAAGCAATCATCAACAGGATGACATGGGAGATCAATTGAAAGGAGAGAGGATGCTTTGTCCGGAGAAACTTGTTCATGATCATAGTATGTTTCCCCCCAAGGTCGATAAAGGCTCAAGCAGGTCCAAATCAAGGAGTGGCTCATGTGAAGAAAGTGCTGGGAGCCCAACTTCTCACGGTTCATGCCAAGCTAGTCCCCCCGATGAAAGCACAGTACTGGCAAAGCATCCATGCGTTTCTTCCATCAATGAGCAATGCGTTAATGTAGGGGGCTCCCCTGAATTGGCATATCCAACTACAAGTCCACTAAATATGTCAGCTACGTACTCAATAGCCGATGTTCTTTTGATGACAGAACCTCAAGAAACATATGAAGGAATGCTGATTGAGGATTCTGGAAGTTCAAAAGATTTGAGAAATCTGTGTCCTTCAGTTGTAGATCATGCTCTGTTGGATGAGCAGGTCCCAGAATTTTGTTCGACAAACCCTCCATGTCCCAATATGGCTCCCAATCAATCCATGGGCGCTCCTCTTGCTCACACGATGCCACACGATAGAGCTAGGAAGGAGATGAACAGCCTGACAGTGAAGGCAACATACAGAGAAGATATCATCAGGTTTCGCATCTCCTTGGGTTCGTGTATTTTGGAGTTGAAAGAAGAAGTGGCAAAGAGGTTGAAACTGGAGGCGGGTACATTTGAGATCAAGTATCTGGATGATGATCATGAGTGGGTATTGATAGCCTGCGATGCTGACCTGCAGGAGTGTATGGATATTTCAAGATTGTCGGGCTATAATACAATCAGGCTTTTGGTTCAAGATATAATGTCCAATTTGGGGACCTCCTGTGAGAGCTCTGGGGAGTGAGAATTAGGTTGTATGTATTTGTAGTTCTAGAGTCCCATTATTGTAGTCTCAGGATCCTGTAAGTTGTAAATCTTGGTTTTATGCCATGCTCAAGTTGCAGTAGAATTTCCATTCAATTCAGGACTTCCTAGATTCGAATTATAACCTTTGACTGGTACTTTTTTGGAATATAGATTCAAGCGCTGTTCGAGTTTTTCTCGAAAAACGATCTTTTATAAGGAAAGGGCTATTATACTAATTGGAAGATCAATCACTTATTTACACCTAAACTTGAGAGTAAGGTAAGATATATTATGTAACGTGTTAATGGAAGGTTTAAACCAATACTCTAAAAAGACTAGTCAATGATAGAATTGGAGCTCAATTAGAACTTTATAAAGAGAAAAAAATTTTCCTTCTCAAGCAATGTGAGATCCAATACATCACCTATTCTTATCCTTATCATATGGGATATCAAAATCTACTCTTCTTAAATTTTTGACATCCTCGTTGAGCCAGTCCGTCGTAAGTGGCACGGCTCAAATCCAACATTTCTAGTTAGAATAGGTTCTGATGTCATTTATAACGTCCAATAGAAAGTCCAAATTACATGGTCTATATTCTAAAAAGACTAGTCAATAATATAATTAGAGTTCAATTTTATAAAAAATAAGAATTTCCCCTTCTTAAATAATGTAAGATCTTATAATTCACCTACTATTATCCATACGGGTATCGCATATTATCATCTTCCCTATTGTCATAATACAAAGCATCCTTGGAATGAACCCTTTTTTAAGGCTTTTAACAAAGTCCAAAAGATAAGCAGAGAGGAAACGATACAGAAACTTTTACTGGCAGAAACAGAAAAAGTTCCCCAAGGTAATAGCATAGTTGCTGACCTCCCTCATTGCAACATGGAATTACACGCGTATGCATATGGCGAAGCCAGGTACAGGGAAGAAAGTAACATTGTAATGACACGTAATCAGATCTAGACTGGACAAATGTTTTGGAAGTGGGGTCCAGTAATTCAACAGTGGTGTTAGGAGGGTGGAAACTCTTTTAATTAAGCAGTAGCAGTCGCAGATCCATCATCATGAGGTCCAGCACTACCTACCTTCTTCTTCTTAGAGTCATCTTGATCAGCCGCCACCACCACCACCTCAGACATATCCAACACCCCTTTGCTTAATTTCCTGGCTGCAATCTGTCGTTGGGTGGATCTGTAAAAGGTCGCATAGAGAAGCAGCTGGGCTATGCCGAACAGTGTTCCCACTGCGTTGGGTACCTGTCACCAAACCCATGCATAGCCATAGAGGCCCATTTCTCAGATTTTCAAGCCAATTTCAATTGGTGGGTATAATTACGATGAGAAGCACACGTGCTTTGTTACTATATATAATGGATATGGTTAAAAGGGAGAGAGAAAGATAAGAGAATATGTGAATTATTACAGCAATAAAGGGGTCGAAACGGATAAGAGCGTAAGCAGTCCAAGCAAGACCATTGGCGAAGGAAGCGAAGGAGAGGAAGAATGGCATGTACTCCACGCTTTTTGTGTATATCACCAATTTCTGCATCACAAAATGGCATATTTTCTTGTAATTTCACATATTTATATATATTTATATATATATTACAATAACCAATTAATTCAGTGCTTCAGAAACAAGCTAGGCCGGCTATTAATTAATTTGTTTCTCTTTTATTAGCATCAATGATTTTACAAAATATAAAAATATCAAATACTTTTTTATATATATATATATATATATATATATATATATATATATATATATATATATATCAATGCAATGAAATTTCAATAAACAGACTTATAAATAATATTCTTTTAACAAAAGTAAATTTCTTAAAACTCTCGAGCGAGGGTTTGATACAGCATATCGGGAAATCCTTGTTAATTTCTATACTCGATATTGTTGTTATTTCTTATTATGAAAATCCAAAAAGAGTAACGTCAAAATTAATTAGTACCATATTATATATATATGATCTGTATGGTGATAGTAATATATATATATATATATATATAAATATATATATGGTTGATTAGACAAATTACCATGACAGCCAATGGCGAAGCATACATCATGACGTTGAACGCAATGCATACGATGCCGACAATCGTAGAGCGTTCCTTGGGCGTATGGGCTAGAGTTAGAACTAAAACAGTGAGAACGCTGATGAATATGAGTTCAACAAGCACAAGAAGCAAAACTCTCAGCCTCTTTTGCGGGTCAGAGTAGATCAAGAAGAGGATTATGTATGCGAGTTCGATGGCTGTCCCCGTTCCATTAATGGTCACCACCAGTGTGCTGTGGGTATGCACCATGGGCAGTCCGTACAAGGTCCAGACCATGCAGTTCACTAGGGTTGCTAGGTATGGTGCTGCTGAGTATTGCTCTACTGAACCTTTCTTCCATATTTGAACAAAAGTTGGCCTGAGAATTGATTAATTAGATGCCATTCGTTATAAATAATATTAAATAATAATAATCAAATAAAGAATGTAAATGATTTTTTTTTTTTTTTGTTTTATCTTTCGATCTTTCCAATTATTTAATGTCGAAAAAAAAACATAAGGCTTTCATGTACTAGAGGAATATATATATATATATATATATGATCTTTTCCCTGCCCCCTCAAATGGTTTATAGCTAGGAAGAAATTAATATTGTGAATGCCAAAATCACTGCCATTTGTAGACATGTAAAGCGAGCTTACACCGGGGACAAGAACAAGAAGAGGGAGATAATGTTTCCTGAAAACAAACAAAGAATCCCATGTCAGTTTTGAGTCAAGATCGTGAAAAAGAAAATGGTAATGAGTTATGTCGATCTAATCATCAAAACTTTTTGAGGGGTCAGTACTCATGAAACTAAAACATGATACTTTTTTCAGAGGATCAAACTATATTATTATATCCTACCTAGAACACCAACTACTGTTCGAGCAGCATCTGCAGAAACCATTGCTGGAGCTGAAGAAGAGCGAAGGACAACGAGAAACCTAAAAGAAAAGTGGGTTTTGAAGCTGAAGTTAGAAGCTGATGAAGAGTGAAAGATCAGAGACAGAGATATATATAGAGGGGATGCGTATTGAAAAAAGAAATAAAATATAAGATGGCCGTTCGGTGAGGGTCTATCCGAGTTTGGATGGTACCCAAAACTGCTCGGTCACTTGCATGACATGTATTGGGTGGCGCAAAGTAAAGCAACACATGGAAGGAAGTGCCTTAAATGTAGGCATCATCGCTGTGGGAAACCATGGCAATTCTTACCCTGAGGGCGGGTGAGGGAGAGAGCTGGCACTGTCTTCAAGATTCTCACCACCCTAGCCTTAATTACAGGTATCAGAAAGTGACATTAATTTCCATGGGGTGCTTTCGTTAGGGAGACAAAAAAAAGTGGCCACTTGTAACTTGTCATTACTGACACTTAACCTGAATTTAAGTCTAGCTTATCCAAATCGTGGTAGGTAGTGAGTTTTAACCGTAGTGCAACCCCTGGCTAGCTAGCTAGCTAGATTTATGAGCATTTATTGCCAAAATAATTCACTTCTCTGATCTGTTCGAGGACGTATATACGTACGTAGTAATATTGAGAAAGAAATTAGTCAAAATAACATGAATATTATTGCATATCTAAGATGATCAAATTGTCAAAGGATGCAGAGTACATGAATTGTTTATCATCATGATGATGATGAGATCGATGATCAAAGCTGGTTTCTTGTTTATCATCATCATTCTACATTTACTGAGAGAATTATGATGATTTATACGTACGGGCTGTTGTTCGATTCCTGCTGCATGCAGCATGGATTGTGATCAAATATTGTGGGAGCAGGAGAGTCATGGTTAGAATGTGATCATCAACTGAACTGCATGCATCAAATGTTGTCAGGTCGTTAGCATGCATGAGCAAGCTAGCTAGCTGGGTTTATTTACTAGTCATGTCCTTAACCGTTATATTATCTTAATTAACCGTTGAGTCAAAATGGATAAACTAAATTAATTAAGTAGATCTTTAATTAAAACTACTTAATATATATAAATATAATAATTTTCCCATTTAGCAAATGCTAGAGCTAATCCTTTAATTTTCTCAGCCATTTCATAGCTAGTGATCTGACTGTATATAATGTTATATGTACGAGTTTTCGGCCGGCCAACATCATTAATATATGGATCATAATGGAGCAGATCAAAGATCGAGAAGACTTTCCATTTACAAGTACTGAGAACGTAATCAATTTGTCTACGTGTTGTAGTGTACATTGTATCAGTTGGCTTGCGAAATAATGCGAATAGGGAAGGAGCACACATCAGAAATAATTAACATAATAATGCTAAATACATTATATATAACTGTCGTGTATTTTCTTTAAAAAAAGTAAAATTTATCTCTAAAAAATAATTTTTTTATATAGATTCTAGATATACCCACTTTTTTTAAACAAAATGTAGAAAATTTGCACGTACATTTTAAAATTTTAGCGCCCTTTTTACCTAAATAATATAATTCTGTTAATTAATTACTGCTTAAATTATAACTTTCGAGTGGTACGCTGACTTGGACATGATTTCCTACTCTTTGACAGAAATTCAAAATAATTATAATTATTTTGAAATCATGAACTGCAATATCTAACTTAATGCAGCAGATTCTTTTTCTTTTTCTTTTGTCACGATCGATCATCATTAATAAAGAGAAATTTCCCTTTGGCCTTTTTCTTAGTCTCAAATGATCCTTAATAATCTTTTCAAAAGACCATGCAATATGCGGCCACCATTATACATAATATTATATATAAATAAAATATAAAATTAAAGACTTGATCAAAGCATTGGGAATTTGACGTTCAAAATAAGCCAACGCAATAAAATTCCAACAATGGCTATGCGTATCCCTTTTTATTGTCATTAGCTGTCCATGTCTTCACCAATGCTGGCCTCCCAGCAGATCCGACACCAACTAATGGCCGGCTCAAGATTTCAGTTCCCATCAAATTCTAATCAGTATTATTATTAATATAATTAGTCTATTTTTAGAATTACTGTTCATTGTATGAGTTGGACTATTATGAGTGAATTATGTCGGTATTAAGAAATTATAATATACATTTTTATTGGAATATTGGATGTTATGTAATATCCTTTTTTTTATGAAATTGTTTGAGATTTTTGAGTTTATGGGGTACTTTTCGCGGTTTAAGAAGGTTCTAATTAATTTAGAGATGTGTTTATTGAACTTTGAAAATTAGGTGGTGCATGATTCCTGTTTAAAATATGAAGAGAAAAACAATTTTTATGATTTTTTTTTTTAAGTTTTGTGAAGATCATTAAAATGAGTCTGTTTTAATCACAAATAGTCATTCTCATAACAAATAATCCATCACAAATGTTCGTTTTTCTTATTGTACCGGGGTAAGATCATGTTATGGAGTAGAAATGCTTGGCGATTAAGAGTCAGAATTAACTTTAAAAAAAATAGGTTAATCATAATTTAACGTGAAATTAATTTCCTAAGTTCTTTTGTAACTCATGTATCTACCATATTAATTATGTATATCCTAATTAATTTGTTGTAATTAATAAACTGTGAGCCCCCCCAATATATTTTTACTTCTCCCTTCTCAAAAGATGATCATGTTTGACATGACGATCACCATTATGAGCATCCAAAGCACTACCTAGCTAGTTATTTATCTTTGACATATTATATGTTTTGCTAATATATAGTAACGCAAGGATTATATATAAACGTGATTCCAGGGAAAAAAACACACAATATTAATAGTGATTAATCTTGGGCTCAAAGTTTTGAGTTTTGAAAAAAAAAATCTAATTTTTCTTTTTAGATTAGAAACTAAAGTTTTGAGTTTTAGCAAGAATTTAGTAAGTGTACGTTTTGATATTAAAACAAAAACCATGGATTAATATTATAGATATTTTGGAGAGTGAGAATTAGGTCCCGTTTGGATGTTGAGATGAGTTGGGTTATTTATGAATAATATTGATTTAAGATGGTGGAGTGAGTTTTGTGGAGCCCACATAAGATGGGTTTAAATGCGTTTGGATGTTAAAATGAGTTTAGATATATTTATGAAAATTTGAAAAAGGTTGTGGGTCCCGCATATAAAGAGATGTTGAGTTGAAAAAGGTCGTAGGTCTCACGTGTAAAGAAGTTTTGAGTTAAAATGAGTTTAGTGATTTGAGAGTTGGGTGTTTGGATGTTAAACTCAGTTTAAAATTAGACTGGACTGAGTTGAGATCAGTCCAAGTTTCAAACGAGTTCTCTTAAAGGATTGAATATAGGTGTGCATGTGCGTGCAATGTATGTATATATGTATGTATTGTTTTATATATTTTAGAGAAAAATATGGATGCTCTGTAATTTTTGATCTGATGAACTTAAAAGAGCCTACAGGTAATGATAAACATAATATATAAAACTCTATTTTATATCTTATTTTATATATCAACTATTAATGCAACCATCCCATTTCATTAAAAAAAAAACGATTTTACAATACTACTTTTTATTTGAAATAAAGTTATAAAATAGTTGTTGTTCGATAGATTTCCTGGAAAACACTTGTAATTCTCACTTCCTTGCACACCCGGACAGACACCAATTAACTAGTTAAATGACACGTACAAGAATCTATCATGTACCTAGAATAGAATTAGTGTAATGATACCTACACAACATATTTCACAATAGAGTTTTGCTACTCATCATTCTCACATATGCACTACACTTTTTTTTATTTGTTTTAAATTTTTTTGTAAAAAAAAAAATTTATTGTTCTTAAACTAATTGAATTATTCTACTCATCATTCATACATCATATATTTGATAAGAAAAAAAAATAAAAAGTTAAAAAACTATGTGTGGTGTGTGGTGAGATTGATGAGTAAAATTTTTCTTCATAATATATTTCACAATACATATTTTAAAGAAAAATTATATTCATCATTTTCACACACCGACACCACACTTTTTTATATTTTTTATTTTTTTCTCTTATCAAATGTGTGATATATAGATAATGAGTAGAAAAATTCAATTAGTATAAGAAAAATAAAACTAAAAAAAATTTAAAAAAATACGTTGTGTGGTGAGTAAAGATGATGAATAACAAAGCTCTATTTCAAAATAAAGATATTTTTATAAAATAATGTGATTTTTATAAATAATTTTATTAAAATATCTATTTTAAAATATAATTGTGTAAAATGTTGTAAAAATAAGCCATATTTATCATTTTTGATAGAATTATAATAGTCTTTAATGTTCAAGTCCTATTAATCACTTTATCGAGTGATTTAGCATTTCTGCAGCAGAATAGGTACTCAGTCCCTGCTGTCGAGCCATAGGCATTAATGTTCGAATCATTAGACTAAAGATGAGTACATGAATATATGCCCTTCATCACCCTCAAGGAATGATAAGGTACGTACGTGCTTTTCCGATGTGTTTGAGATAATGATGATGATGAAAAAGAAGAAGATTGATGGGACCTAAAAGTAGTGAATGGTGTCTACTCAAAATGAAAAAATCTATTCAACCTCTTGCTATTCACACCACACTTCACATTCTATTTTTTTTTTAATTTCTTTTTTAATTTTTTTTATCAAATATATTTTTATATGAATAGTGAATAAAAAATTATAAATAGTTTAAAAAAAATAAATTCAAAAAAAAATTTTAAAAAATATTAAAAAGTATGAAATGTGGAGTGTGAAGAGGATGAATAGCAAAACCCACTCAAAATTAGGTGCATCTGCTTTTCTTTCTTTATTCAAACACAGAATTGGAAACATATACAACAACAGAAAAGCTTGTATGTCGGCCGTTGACCGCTACAGTGTACAATTTTTTTTTTAACTTAATAATTAAGAAAATTATTTTAAGTATATTGATGTATTTTTTTATTTTTTAAAAATATTTAAATATATTAAAAAAATTTTAAAAAAAAATGACTAACGACATAAACGAGCAGTGCTACTTAACAGTCAGAGTAGCACTGCTCATATAACAAATATGAAAAAAATTTCATATTACAGACATTAATTCTTTAAATTGAAGTAAAGGCATTAATGAGGAAAATTACATTTTTTTTCTTTTGTTTTGTTCTTTTGAATTTGGTAAAGGTTTCTATTTTGAGGCCTAACCTAACCTAACTCAGCTATAGTTTCGTTTGATTATTAAATTAAATTTAATTCATTTTAACTCATCATTATTATTTTTTAAAATTTTAATATAAAATATAATAAATAATTTAATTTTTTAAGATTTTAAAATAATAATAATAAATAATATTTTAATAATATTTTATTATCTCAACTCAACTAATTTCAATAACTAAATACAGTCGTGCATTTTGGTACGGTTCTATATTGCATGAATATTATATGCTATTGGAGGTGAATTGGAAAAGGTAAACATGAAGGCGTAGACGCACAGCTCAACTGTTAATTCAGGATAAATGACATAAGTTTGTGATATGGAGAGATCATTGACTACAGTACTAACACTAGAGACAAGACGTGCCAGATGCGGAAGTGAAGTGCGTCGAGTACTTGAGTTGACCCTAATGATGAATAAATTAATTAAGTAGAAGCATATGCTTTTTATTTATTGGTTTCTGGTGGTGTTAATAATTATAATGACGAAGAAAAAGAAAACATGGCTAATAGTTTAGGAAAAGATGTGGACGAGAGAGGCGCAGTGCGTCGGTTTGACCCTCATGAGCTATTATTTTGTTGTTAATCATGATGATAATTAATTGGCTTTCCCTTTCTTACTTCTGTACAAGAGATTAAGATTCAAGGTATGATTTCATGGGTTCCTACAATTCAATGATTAGGGTGTGAGAAAAACATTCTTAAAAATATGTCTTATAATTTACATGTAATGATGAGAAGATTGACAAGCAAAGCTCGGATTAGGTACCGTCCTCTATTTTTTTTCTTTTTTTCTTTTAAAAAAGAATGGGGAAAGAAAAAAGCTCGGATTACCATGACATGCCCATCTTCTTCCCAATTGTTGAGTTATATACACTCGATCACACCTCGTAGATATGGGAGGGACGGTAAGTACTGGGTTTTTTTAAATGATGGGGCAGTGTTCATTCACAAGAGTGCTTCCCGTATACCATCAAGTTTAATATAAATGGTGTACGTGAAGGGAAAAAAAATAAAAGCATAAGTGAAAAAACAATTGATGAGGAATATAGATAAAAGAGAAGTGTCCAATGATGTTTGCCAAAAACAGATAAAAAAGCACAAATGATGGGGAACAATTACAAACGTTATCAGATTTATTTCCACTCAAATAATGGGGGCATTTTCCTTTCGGTGAACAACTTCAAGGTGACAATACCGACATTCAAAGTAAAAGCAATTAACACATCAGAAAAACCTCACCAAATTACAACTTCAATCCTATACATGATCCTCTATGCTACAGAATGAATGTGCACGTGTACGGGGAGCAGATAGATATGGATCTTCAACTTCGAAAACCCAAACTAGGCCACCTCTTTGTCACTTCTTTCTTCGTCTTCTTTGAGGTGGGATCGATGAGGTTTTTCAGTGACTTGGCTTTTCTGTCTCGGGTCCTGCCTGCTTCTTTCAGGAGCTCGGCTAGCCTTCTTTTCTCATCTTCAAAGTCAGGATTAGCAATTCCAAGCTTTTCTTCTCTTAGTTTAAGGACATGCTCCAACATTTCAATTGCATCATCCACTCTGAAATAGTTTGATAACATTGTTAAAAATAAAAGAATAAATATCATAGGAGAAATAAACACGTTGTTGCTTTAAGCATGAATGGTAGTACTAATAAGAAACAATATTAGAACTAAGACAGTCTTTACTTATGAACCATGGGCCTTAAATAGCAGTAGCTGACAATCGAAAAAGAACAGTAGGTCAACTTGATGAAGTACTGGAATAGAGAACGAGCCAAACCCAAACCAAAAAGAAGGCTATCAAGTAAATCTGATCATCTGGGTTATGAGCATGTAGTGCAAAGGTGATTTGAATAACGGAACAAAATTGAGTACTTCAAATATCAATCTATGAGAAAGCCCATTGCCAAGAAAAAAACACAGAAAAGAAATGAAGAAGTCAAATACAACTCAAGAAAGGCTTTAAGAACACATACCTAACATCGTTGAATTATTCCAATTGTCAAAATAGCAATCAAACTCGGGAAGTGAAAAACATTAAATTAGACCATGTTTTCTAATTTGTGTGTATATCTGGAGCACCCATATCTAGGATTGCTACTTTGGCTGATATGACAGGTAACACAGGTTGGCATAACACAATCCTTACTATTACTCTATTAATTCATAAGGAGGTGCATGCTTTCAGTTGCAGAGAGATGAACCCTTTCTTTTTTATTAGTAGATGAACACTTGAAAGCTCATCAAGCCAAAAATTGAAACTCAACTGTTGGTTCAGAGGATCAGGCAAGTCAGCCATGAGCAAGCAGCTTACACCAAAATACAGAAAGAATAAACTGTCATAGAAACATGCGTAAAGAACAAAATAAAATGACTTTTTACCTTCCCATAGCATCGTAGGTTGCTGCAAGATTGCTATATACTCCAAGGGTATCTTGATGGCATGGGCCACACTCCTGTTCCAGAATCCCCCTCGCTTCTTCAAACAACTCAGCCGCCTCATCTATCTTGAACAACTGGACAGAAGCCAATCCCATTTGGTTCAACACAACCCCAAAGAAGGCCGACTTCCTCTCACCACTAGCTCTAAGTTTTGCTATAGAACTTTCAAAAGAGTCCCTCGATTCTCCATACCTTCCAACCATGTAAGACATCACTCCCATTCGTGCTTCTATTCCTGCAATTGTGCTTTGCTGTCCTGGTTTATCCTCCAACATTTTCATTGCCTTATGCAAAAGCTTCAGAGCCTCCTCAGGCTCATCCACAGACTCATAAATGGCAGATATTTCAGTCAACCCCCCAGCAATGTCTTCTGCTGTGGTTCCAGGCACAGGCTTTGCATATATCCTCAGGGCATTTTCACAGTAGGATTTGGAGTCTCGGAGCTTACCTGTTCTATGATATAGGTCAGCAAGGCGAACAAACACAGAGGCAACAGATGGGTGGTTGTCACCCTTTGACGACTTAAAAACGGTAAGTGCCTTCTGGTAGGAAAAGAGAGCTTCATCATAGCGACAGAGAGACAAGTAAATGTTTCCAATGCTGACATCAACAGAGGCAACCTCACTCTCTTGTCCATTTGCAATCATTGCCATGCTGGCAAGGACGAGGTGCTCCAGGGCTGTTTCATAGTCTCCTTTTGCCTCACATATGAGAGCCATCAGCCTGCGGTCAGCTGCTTCTTCAAGAGATGCTGGTTCACTGTGGGCACGATGAATTTCAAGAGTTTTTTTGCACAACTCTTCTGCTCTATCAAACTCCATCGCTTGAACATGGGCCTCAGCTAAGTATCTGCATTTTCAATATCAAATAACATAATTCATCCACCATACCAAGAGATTAGGCACAAGACGAATATATTTCAAGAAACGAAACCCAAAAACTTGTAGGCTACCTTAAAGCAAACCCATACTATGAACGTGATGGGCACATGAAGAAATATTAAAATCTGTGAAAGCAATCTACCATTCAAAATCTCTGGAGAGATAACATAGAGTTCCAGTTGGCCACTAGACTGACATGTACATTAAAAATCTCTGAACGGCTAACTTGAGAAAAGAGTAATGATTTGCCTACAACCCTCTTACAACTTTTTTACGACCCATTTCACAATCAACCAATGCAATCATGCCACTCCATTAACAATAAATTTCAATTTTACCAAGCTACCCTTCACTTAATATAGAGTTGTAAGTTAATCCTTTTTGGTACTGTTATAAGTAACAAGACATCTTTAAAACAAGCAATCCAAGTACACACTAAGTAAACAAGAAATACACATCTAGAAGAAGAAAAAGAAAAGAGAAAAGAGATTAACTTCAAACCGGGTAGAGTGTATGTTATGATCAGTGCATACCAGGAAGGGGAGCTCGAGAAGTAGAGGGAAGGAACATATGAGGAAGTCATCTGTTAGTTAAGTGTTAGTTAGTCATGTGCTACGCACGTGTCTGTTAAGGTATCAATATACTTTTATATCCTCACTTATTGAGGATTACTATAATGCCCTTGTTTGTAATGGTCATTAACAGTCATAAGACTTCTATAAATACTGAGCCTTTTCCTTTGTATTGCATTGAACAAGTTTAATAAAGAGTTTTTGGAGGTTTATGATCCCTCGAAGATCAGCAAGTTATTTTTTCCCTATTGTTTCTAGTCTGTTGCTACAATTGGTATCAGAGCCCTTCGCAATTCTGGGCAAAAAATTTTTTTACCATGGCAGAAGGCACACGGTTCAAAGAATTGGAGAAGATGGTTCTTAGGTTGAAGCAAAATCAAGAACTGCAAGAGAAGAGAGTTGCAGATCATCAGAGTGCTCTGGAGGGTCTGAGTTCAAGGATGGACCTTTTGTTGGAAGCCATGAATGGAGGAAGAAATGCTCCAAATGGGAATGGCAAGAATGGTGATGGGGTTCAACTTGAAAACTCGACTCTGACTTCTGGAATGCCGTTTCGAAGTATTAAGTTGGATTTTCCAAGATTTGATGGCAACAACCCAACTGGATGGCTCTATAAAGCAAATCATTATTTTGCTTTACATCCCATGCCAGATGGACAGAAGCTATTGATGGCCTCATTTTATATATATATATATATATATATATATATATATATATATATATATATATATATATATATATTTTTTTTTTTTTATAGGTAATAAGAGATTTTATTCCAAGTAAATAGGCATAGCCCAAGTACACAGGAAGTATACAAGATGCTGAGAAAATGCATCTTCTGGAATGCATTTTATATTGATGGAAATGCATTGGTTTGGTTTCAAGATGCTGAGGAAACTGATTCTTTCAGCACTTGGAATTCTTTTGTTGAAGCAGTTCAGTAAAGGTTTGGCAGTTCTTCTCATGACGATCCTATAGAGGCAATCACAAGGTTTGTTTCTAGTCTGTTGCTACAGTGTAAAAATCATTTTTACACCATCCAATACAAAACTGGCACACCATACCTCCATGAAAGAAATTTACATGCCTGCCTCACACAATTTTACCTCCCCTCCCCCCCCCCCAACCCCGCATACTGAAAAGTCTGTAATTTTTTTTCTCCTCTCTCTCTCAAGCGTAACTCCAGCATTGGCCTGCCCTCTCCCTCCCTCCTCAAGCCGCCTCAGCCTCTCTCTCCTCGAGTAGATCCACATATCCAAAACTCTCTAACCTCTGTCAGTCGATCTCCGTCGGTTGTAAGTAAAATTTATATTTGTTGAATCTAGTGTATTTTAGGGGTTGATGTTGTGAATGTGCTTGTGAATCTAGTGTATTTTATGGGCTGATGTTGTGAATAGGAGCTGGTATATTTTCTGTATTTTGGGGCTGATGTTGTGTATTTGTGTAATTTTTGTCGACATACTTTTAATTTTGTTGTTGTGCAAATCTGGGACCAGACCAGTACCTAATATGATATTCATGTAAATAATGACTGGGATAAGGTAAAATTGTGTGAGGCAGGCATGCAAATTTTCCGGGAGCTATGATGGGGCAGTTTTGTATTGGATGGTGTAAAAAGGATTTTTACACTCTACCCGGCTCCTAGGGTCACTCAAAAGAAAATCAAGAAAGTTAAGCCCATTAAAGTCTATTGCAGCTGACCGTTAAAGTCCATGTTCTAATATATTGTTTCATCGTTCACTAAAAATTTCCCATGCGTTCAGGTTGGATAATTGTTTTGTCAGAAATCAGGTATACACAAAATCTGAAGAAACATGATACGCAAAGTATTCAAACCTCAGAAAGCTGCTACAATCCCTGAATGCAGCCACTGAAGAAGATTGGAGTTTATTTCGCAATGAAACAAAAATTAGTTTAAAAATATTTAAACGGCTCCAGTTTTCCTACTTGTACAGTTATTTTCTTCAGTTATCAGAAGCATGGTATAGAAATTCCAGAACTAAACATAAAGAAGCGGGTATGCCATTTTCTAGTAATTGGCGGATTTCCCATTTTCTAGCCCCAAGTCTCAATTCTCAAGAAATGAAATAGATCAGATACCTCCAATGTTTTGATTTCCTAAAAACTAGCAAACAAAATTATAAAATGACAAGAAAGCCAGCGACTGACAGTCATCACTAATTTTTAAGGAAACTTTTCGGGGAAATTCCACTAATTTCGGTGGCATTTACGCTTTCCGAATAGGATTAGAAAGATCTTAAATTCGGCATTTGTAGCACATAATAGCGAATTTTTTGAAGCTATCTCTAAAATACAAAGGCCAGAACGAACCTGCAAGTCTCTCCGACCCTCGGATCGGACTCCCCCAAGGCATCGATCTGGATCTTAAGCCCTTCTTCGTAGCAAAGGATGGACTTATCGACCTGTCCGAGCATCGAATACGTGTCCCCCAGCTGCATATGACCCGAGAACGCAGCGAGCGCGTGGTCCGCACCTCTCGGATGGTCGGGGACCCGGATCGCCCGCTCCAGGACCGGCACTGCCTCGTCGAACCGCCCCAGGCTGCAGTATATCGCGGCCAGTACATGGAGGCTCATCGCGAGGTCCAGGCTGGGCTCTCCGTCGGCCGGAGCGCACCGCTCGAAGGACTGGGAAGCGCGGAGAGCGTAGTCCAAGGCCTTGACGGGGCCCTCGCCGGACGCGATGGCATCTCGAGCGAGCTTGAGGAGAAAAGGGCCGAGATCCGGGTTCTCGAGAGCAGACTGGGAGTTGGGGTTGAGATCAGGGTTAGGGTTAGGGTTAGGGTTGGGGCTGGAGGACTCGGGCGGGGGCTTCCTCGGAGAGAATTTAGATCGAGAAGGGGAAGGAGAAGGAAGCCTCCTGGGGAGCGGGGAAGGAGGCTTGGAGTTAACAGACTCGGATCTCTGAGGTGGGGTATGGGCATCGGGAACGGAGATACGGAGCGGCGCAGAGTCAGGCGGTGTTTTAACGGAAACCAGGCCGGGCATCGTGACCGCCGATCGTATGAGTAGTGGAAAAAGCGAGAGGCGGTGACTTGTAGAAACAGAGAGAGAGCGTGATAAGAGGGAAGGCTATGGTAGTAGTGGAGAGGATTAGAACAGATTTCGTTCAGCAGTCTGAAGTCTCAACAAAGCCATGGATACTGATTATTCAGAAGCAGAGTGGGAACTTTGGAAGAAGAAGATGAGATGTCTCAGTCTGTGTGTGGCTGGCAAAGTGGGAGGGAGGTTTCAGAGTTCGAGTGGCTGTAAAGGACAAAATGGTAAGTTTTGGGGGTTCGGCTAAAGAGAGAATTGGGAGTTGGAAGGAAGGGTTGGGTGGGGGTTGGATCGTCAACTCAACTTACTCCGACGCTGAGTGTCCATCTTTTCCTCTTAACCGGATTTTTCCTCTAAAAGCAAAAACCATTGGCTTCGTATCTTTTTCTTCTTTCTTTTTTTTTTTTTACTTTTTTGTGCTCCAAAGTCCAAACATTCAGTATTCACCTCCAATGGTCCTTCGCATCCAACGAATGAAATCTTCTCGCGCGTAATGTTGGATATCATTACCAGAAAGAAATGTTATATTTTATCCTCTATTTGATTTTTTTCAGTCATATTAGTTGGTCTCCAATAATTTTATAAATCAATTATTTAAATAGAAAAAAATTATCTAAATGATCAAATTTAAAATGCATTAATACTTAATAACAATAGTCATTAAAGATAATGAGCATTTGTAACTCCAGTCCTATTAAAAAAAAAAAATTCTACTCATCAATTCTTACACTACACACTATACAAGATTTTTTTATTTATTTTTCTTAGTAAGTATGTGATGTAGGAAAAATAAGTTGAAGAACTCAATTATTAGTTTAGCGTACAGGAATAAAACCAAAAAAAAAAAAAAGATAAAATTGTATTGTATGATGTATGATGTGTAGTGTGTAGGATGTGACATCAATACAATGTGAGGACAGTATTATATATGACATAACTCTTGGCAAAAGGCTTGTTTCTTTGCGAAAATGAAACACTCAACCCAATTTTGTTTGCAGTCGTATAATAACACTAAATAATAAGTTTTGATTCGTATCTAATTGCTAGCTTCTTAAATATGGGCGCAAGTTTTGAACATTCTTTACTCTCCTAACATTTTGATGGGTGGTGATTTCAGTAGGAATCCAGTGCTAGAATTTAAGAGAGATTACACATGATTTTATATATTTTACAAGCAAAAAGAAAATTAATCTGATTATGAATATTCATCTTGTGAATATTGCATTACCTCTAATCAAGCAAACTAACGATCATGAGACTCAAATTGATCATGTTAGGAACAAATATTCAAAATATTACCTACAAAAACCCGGCTCTCTTTAATTTGCACTATATTGTAGGAATCATGATGAGTTGAGATCAATCTCTCTAGACACACAAGTTAAGGAGATTAAAGATGGAGATCATATTGGTATAATTAATGGAATGGAGTAAAATTAATTAAAAATCTTAACGATCGAGATTGTAGTAATATTGAATAATTGAGCAAAATAAAGATGGGAAATAAATATATATATATATATATATATATATATATATATATATATATATACATATATATAAAAATAAGTTATAAGAGTTTGATGAGGTTGATCATTTGATATAGGTGAAACATTTCAATCCATAGTTTGCATGAATCAGACCTCTCATCCAAGCCAAAGATGCCAAAAGAGAGTGATCCTTTCTTGATCTTCATTCAGCCGGCCTCTACGGGACTGATCTTGCTTAAACTGCATGCTTCATTAAAACAAGCATTAATTAAGGCGTTTATAAGCCATTGTGTCTCTCAATATCACAGTTGATCTTCCATAGTTCCATGGTTGTCGCTGTCGGTCAAACTGTGAATTCAGGATATATATATATATACATATATATATAAATATATAACATTTGAACGAGATTCACCCTTTCGGATTAGTTGATCCTTGAACGATGGCCTGGTTTCAGTTTGCATGCACTGTATTTAGGACAATTAAAGCTGAAATAATTGGATCGTTTATAGGTCATGGAAGCATCTCCTCCTATTTGTCATTCTTTGCCATTATTGAGCTGGTTTTGTGTGAAAGGGAGAAATATCTCTTATTACAAGAACTTTAGATTGAGGTACGTACTTCAGAGTTTAAAAAAGAAGAACCACTTCCCTAGCTAGATGATTAAGATCATTTCCATATGTGTCAAACCTCGAGACTGAGGTTCTGAGATTAACCCAAAGTACGCACTACATACAAATGATTTTCGACCCAAACTTTATTTATCTGTTGTTATTTTTCAATGTGTTCATGAGTACAATTTAAGCACTCGTTCTATGGCCAAGTACTTTTAGGGCAAGAAAATTTCCATGCCATTCACAGCTATAATATATATATATATAGATATATATAGATGACAAACCCTTCAAAATAGACCCGATCACATGCATCTCAAATCTCTCTTGAACAGCGACACCATTCTCACAAAAGATTAAGGGCCGTAAAACGAGCCTCGAGTTTGTCAAGGATTAATATTGCCTCATCCTTTCCCACCAGGGCTGCCTTTCTTCGGTTCATGTGCAGGATTGGCAATTGGATCTTGATAATCCGAGTTATTCAACAGTGCATCAACTCGTATAAGCTTTCTCGCCTTCATTTGGATCATTGCCTGAAAAGTACGGCATCCATGAGGTGATTATTTTTAACTCGTATATAAAGAGCAGAGGTATATGCAGTACTTCCATGCCTGCAGCTAAGCTTACCTCCAGGCTTGAGTATGTACTCATTTTCATACCATTTCTGAGGCCATGATCAGCACTGCCTACAAGGAAGAAACATGATGATCTATGTAATTAACCCGGCCAGCTCTATGTTTTTCTGGAATTATTTTATCATGTTGTGAAACCTACTTACCTGAAGGTGAGGAAGCCAAGAGCAGGAGAAGGATGAGGCTAAAGGCCTTGATCCAAGAAAGCATTGCTAGCTAGCTGATTTCCTGGCCTCTTGCTGTTGATCAAGTTGCGATTTAGGTTTGAGGGTGGATTCAAGTATATATGGACGTTTATATTCTCAGTGGGAGAGAGAATGCAGCCAAAAGAGCCTGTCATGATGAACTTCCCCTAAAGCTTTGTGGACTAATTGCAAAAAATGCAACACCCATTGTCCACAAACTCAAAGTCAACTGCACTCAATTATTTATGTGGTATCGAAAGTTCATCCTCTTCTTTTATCTGCAGAAGCAACAGTACTGTGATCGTGGGATAATTTTGTTCACTCACACCTTTTAGTTAATTCAATACCTCCCCCTTTGATCGATATCTATCTTCTTTCTCAGTCTCCTTTGCAATTCCATGGGGCCATGGGCCAGCAGTTTGGCAGTACATTCTCTTGTTAGGTAGCATTAATCAATTTAAAGTCTCCATGCACTCACGTCCTACTCAATATATATATAGAGTGCAAGTTGAGATCATCATATACAGTACAAAACACCCAAGTAAATCAACATGAATCAATCGAGAGGCAAACATAAATTATTGTTATTATTATTCTGCAAATGAAATCATTATGAATGCACGCACTTACTTGTGAATTCTGGGAATTATAGATATATAGAATATGATCACAGATATTAAACTAAATTAAATCACCTTCCAGCTGGAGGCCGAATGTCTGTGGATAATGTTAGTATTGTTGTACAGCTAATTAGTTCAGGAGAATTGAATGATGAAGATTCCGTTCCAATGCTTGTACAACTTGAGGTTGTCGGCAGACAAAATAAGTAAGGCCTACTGATTGCCATATATAATATATATATTACATACATACATGAATAGGGGCTGTCAAAATTAATTAAGGAAGAATCAGGCTCTCAGGACGCCATAGTTATTGATGATCAGAAACAGACTGAAAAGGTGTTTAATTTGAGTAGAAGTACTTGGTTTTCTGATTATATTAATCTTATAGTTATAGTTGTGTTTCTTTCTATATTCTAATTTGTTCTCTCTGGTACTTTGGTACTTTTCGGGCCTCTAATATATATATATATATATAAGAACTCATGATTGTTGTCATTTTCGCTTAAAGGCTCTAGTTTCTTTAGTATATATGCATTCTCAAGGGATTAAATAACACTGAGATTGAAGTGGTGCATGAAAAAAAACAAAAAAAGTGATCGAAAACGTACTCTTGTCAGTATGTAAATAATTGTATGTTAATGTTAAGCAACATACTACATTAATTACTTGCATGCTGACAAGACGATGAAATTTCTTTATAATTTTGTAATAGAATTTCAAAAAAAAAAAAAGTATATATATATGGCTGTTAATCAACGAGCTAACCCAGTCTCCATAGATGGTGTCCCTTTGGCTCCCTCAATAGAGACGTACGTGTCCCCTTTGATCATTGTGTTGGTAGACAGAATTGAGATGATAGGAATGACCCAAATTTGCCAGTACTGATCAACACTACTGATGAAAAACTGCATGCAGTTCCTGCTTGCATTCAGTACTAAGCTTCTAGTGCCTAATTCTTGTGAGTTGCATGAGTTTATTTGATCTGCAAGAGATATTAATCCAAATTAAGCAATTCACTAGCTAGGCGGATTGCTCCAATTAACAACTGCTCTCGTGATCATGATGGCGATTTTCTTGATCTATGAACCACGAAAGTAGTAGAGTATATGAATTCAGACCCTTAATTCACTTTATAGTTTATACCATTACCCGATTTAATTATTTGTCTTTTCTTTCCACGATATCTATTATTTTGGGATGTTTATTGAGGCCCTCATGACCTCTAATCTCCTCTCATATTTCTCTTTCTAGTGAAAAAGGAAAAGAAACAGAATCTGCTGATCATGACCTTGAGACTACATATCAATGAAGGGTACGTACGAGGAAGATGAGAACAAAAGTAATTCTGACCATTAGGCCGATTCATGGTAGGGAGGTGTGCTTATTATATATATAAATTCTAGGTGGGAGAGGGTGAAATAATGAGAAGTTTTCATGGTGCATGCACTCCCATCAAAAAGCTTTGTGGAATGGAATGATGAGGAATAAACAGTACCCATTACTGAGAGATCACGGCCACAAAGTCAATTAAACAAACTTCTGTGCGTCGAACCTAATATTGACTTTTAAGCCATTGATAGCAACTTTGAATTTGGATGGAAATAGCTGTCTTTCAGTGCCTTGCATGGCCCAATCTTTTCATGATCTTCTGCTTCGGCTTTGTAATCTTGTCAAGCTAATCCTTATCGATGACATGAGCCATGGCACCACCCAAGTTTCAATTATTGGTCTAATTTCTAACTAGTAGGAGTAATTTATGATAGAGGAAAGAGAGATAAATAAATAAATAAAAAGAGTCAAAATTTAGTTAGACGGCATTAATGATTAAACGCTTAATCAATATTTTAAGACCTATTTTTTATTAGTGCCGCACTTTGAAGGGATTGCCACCCCTTCAAAGGGTTAGGTCATACAAAACGGGCCACTTCTATTCATAGCTGAATATGAACACAGAACACACAAATTGATTAAGCTAATAACACCAGCATGCATGCCTTTTTCACTCTATGGATTAATTTATGAAAAGCTCCATCTACACCTATAGTATGGACAAAAAGAATTGAGTACAATATATGTATCTAATCCAAAAGGATTTATGGCTCCTAAAATCCAAAGCAGTATCATTTCTATCAGGGCCTACAGATAGGTTTTGGCTCTCAAAAGACCAACAGGAATTGGTGGAGGATTACGAGGATGAATTGCCTACTGGTGTGGGTCATGTTACAAGGAAGGAGTGATTATGTATCAGATACCTATAATATTTAAAACACCAAACAATTAGGCACCTATATGCTACTATTAAAATTCATGAAGCAGGAAACCATCACACGTAATGGGGATAACCCACTTTCTTACCTGTTGTTTAATGTATATTCTCATTGCAGTTAGTTCAACTAATTAGGTGGAAGTGGATCATTCTTGATTGGTTCCTATGACTTTCTAAATGAAATGAGCTCAAAAAGAATAAAATACAATGGAGAAACACAAAATTCCATTCTATAAGTGCTTTCCCTTGCTAGCAACATTTGTTAAGTGGTGAAAGAATGACAATATTGAGAGTAACAAAAGTCACCATCTTCATGCCAGAGTCAAGTAGAAAGAAGCATAAGTTGACAATAAGCCCACCAATTTAAAAAATATGGGAAGGCAATAATGTATCATGATACACTAAAATAGTTCTTTCAGGGGAAAAAACTAGGAAAAAAATAATTTGAAAAATAAGGCATCACTACACATTTCACACCACTGGATCAAGGCTCATCAAATTATGTATAAGTTATTAACATCAAATGGTGGTAGAAGTATTTTTCTTTTTTCGCCTTGATGGTGCAAAGAGATGAATCTTGTTTAAGAATATGCAAAAGTCAGTCCATCTTTCGTAGCATCCAACATGGAAGACATGTTAACATCACCTCCCGAACCTAGCTTGGATCCAAAAATATTGGCATCGGACATTTGTCTCACAAAACGTGTAAAACGAACCCAGTTCTGATATTCGAACATGTTTTTGTCCATCCTCATGAAGTTAAATGAGAAGGAGGGCTTTTCTAGACCATTTGAATACAACTTTGACATCTTTAGCACCTGTTGAAATGAATCATCATCCAAACCAGCCGCAGAGTTCTCACCTTCTAGAGGTATATCACATACCCTAGCTGCCAAGAGAAGCTGTCTAAGAAAACCTTCTGGGCTACTGTCTGGGTTCATCTGTTTTTCTTCTGTATCTCGCATTTCAAAACATGTGCAACACATAGAAAATCCATACCTACCAAACATGCGAGCGATTAGTAGATATCCATCTCTGGTTAAAGTATTGTAATAGCCAGCTGTTAACTCCGATGGATGGGATTGGGTGCCATAATGCCAGTGGATCCCAGCCACTTTTGCTGATGTATTAACTTGAGTACCCCTGAAAATAGTTTCAGCTTCTCTACATATCCTCTCTCCATGCAGCAGCAGCAATCCAGAGTACCATTCAAGAAAAAAATTACCATATGGCGTGTTCCAAGATCCATCACCACTTCTGAAAAACTCAGTGTGTTCAGGATTCTGCATTAGGTTGCCTGCACCTATGGGGCCCCCATTTCCCCATTCACGCATCCCAATCTTTCGTGCACAAGCATTCAGAGATGCAAGCATATACTGGGAAGAGCAATTTTTGAAAAAAAGAAACAAATCAAATCAATACGACAGTTGATGATATAATCTTAAACATACAATCTGGGAGTCCAATCTTCTCCAGTTACAGCTAGAGATATTTTTAATAGGTAAAGTTACAGCTACATGTTTCAAGAACAAGCTTGTAATTAAAGCTGAACTTTCTGGATACCTTATCATAGCACTGAAATTCTCCAAGTTCACGTGAGCGCCAAGCCCATTGTAGCTTCTGGGAAGGGCATGAAGGGTATCTTAGTTCACCAGCAGGACCCATCCCAACTTGAATTCCCTGCCAAGTGAATAGTCAGTATATTGAACACCTATTTGGTTTCAGGGGACCTATATGACTATGTCAAGCTTTCATGGTAACATCTTACAGTTATGATAACCCCAAGAAATGGTCTAAATGTTTCTCTGAAGTTCCTCATAAAATCTGTATATGCCTGAATTGGTGATCGGCCCCGTAAAACAGGAAGAATGTCACAACCAAGGGATATATATTCCATGTTTCTTCTTCCAAATCTGTCAGAATATGCTAAATCGGGATCTTTGTCAATCTCTTCAAGTACCCATAGAGGAAGGGGAATCCTTTAATATAAGGACATGTTTCAAGTTAGTGGCCATAGATAACAGCATTTGAAGAAATAGATCAAGAACGATGCTGCCAAAAATTTAAATCATATCAACCAAACACCAGATAAGAGCCGCGAAAAAAATACAAAACAGGAAAATGACTACCAAGGAATCATCATATTGACACCTACTATCCAACGAAATATCTATAACTCGTGCAACAAGGACTTGAAGACCTCCTCTCAGAATGAAAGACTGATGACATAAATGATCTCAAAAAGAGAAAAAAAAAATGCATAAATTCGAGCATGAAATTCTGAACATGCAGAAACTGTCCAATTACCAAATGAGATAAACCAAACAAGTTCCATTGATGCAATGCCCATAACAAGTGGCAAAATACAACTTTGAGTTTTATGACGAACTTCAAGAAGATATAGCATTGCACCGCCTGTCTTGACCACTAGGCAACACATTTTAGGTTAATAAATTCATAAAATGACTCAACTCTCCAGTTATGCAAAGCACTCAGTGCCCCGTAGTCCTAACCTGCACTATTTGATATATTAACATCTTAAGGCATCATTCTAGCTATTACAGTTTTAAATAACGGTGATGTCAATATAGTCATTCCTTGCCTTACAGCCATAAACAAGGACAAGGAGAAGATCAAACAGAACAATGGTCTTAGAATATGAAAAGCATATTTCAATTTGCGACCTGATCTCCAAACAAATGAATATTGGAATGACATATATATATATATATGTATGTACTGCTTCAGGGCCCCATGAGATTAGTCGAGGTGCACGCAAGCTGGCCTGGACACCCTCGGTTATCAAAAAAAAATATATGTATGTATGTATAGACACATACCCCTAAGCAAGTATGGGGATAAGAAAAAATCTGGCGCTGAATTCATTTCAGGGGAAGGCAATCTAACTAGCTAAACGAGACCTGAAGCTTCAAAGCCATTCTGTCTTGCGGCTTTAAAGTAGACTGCCAAGGTTTATTATTCGAAGCAACATCTGAAGTAATTCCGTGATCGGTTTAAGCTTAAGAGTCTTTAATTCATTAATATCACACTAAGTTATGCGAATGAGGAAGCAAATTTTGAATCATTTAACTGAAAACTGGTAAGAATTTAAGAACTCGATATAGCGAAAATTAAAAATCCTATTCCGCCAAGAATTTCGTAACCTAATCCATACAAAGAATATCACTATCTTCAACAGCAATAAATTAAGCCACAGATTGAAAATTGGAAAAGACTATAAATTAAAATATAAGCATAAAAATCAACCAAAAATGAAATGGGACCGACCAGTAAGGATCGCCGGGGCCAGTACCGCACTCATGAAAAGCCATGACGGCCCGAACCTTCAGACCGGACCGCCTAGCGAGCGCCACGAGCTCCAAGTACCCTTGCCAATCGTAAACCCTAGGTTCTTCCCTTTCCACCAGGCCCCACCAGACCTCCATGACCACGCCCTCAACTCCGGCCGCCACGAGCGCCCGAAAGGACTGCGTCATGGCCTTGGGCCTTCGTAACTTCCCGGCGGGGCCAACCGTGTCCACGGGGAGCGTGACGAACACCGGCGATCCTCGCCTCCTTCGCTGCGGGGAAAATTTGTGGTAGAGCTCATACTGGTGGAGGTCCCCGTTGTCAGGAGAAACGGAGCCTCCGGGACCGGAGGGCTTGGACGAGTTGAGCCGGGAAGAGACGGCAAGTCGAGGAGCTAGCGGGTGGGGTTGGACCACCCGGTGAGCAAAGGAAACGGAGGAGAAGCGAGAAAAAGGCGGGGATTTAGAACGAGCGCAGCAGAAGGAGGCCGAGAAACTTGGCGTAGAGGGAGATGCGATCGCCATTGAAGGAATTTCACGGCCTATGTAGCTATTTGCAGAGCTGTGTTTGAGAGTGAGATACGAAATAGGGTCACTTTCCGAAGAGGTTACTGGTCTCCACTATCCAGATTCCGGATTGGCAGATACTCTATAATTTTTATTTTTTTTTAATCCTAAATAGTGAATTTATATTTTTCAGAATTATAAAATATGCTTAGATAAAAATTAATTAGAAATGGCATATATGGTTCACACATTATAAAAATAAAAATACTAATCTAGCTGCAAGTATGGGCCAAGCAGCAAGTATGGTGATAACATTAATCAACCTCATCATTAAGAAGTGTCTACTGTCTAATAAGGAAAGGGAGGTGGATTCAGTTGACTGCAATCTTCCCATTAATGAAGATCCCGAGGGGTGTACTTTTACTATTAATACTCCCAAAATCAGGGAAGAATTGCAATGGAAACTAGGAGATTCCTCGTGATTCTGTTCTTAATACCAACTTGGTTAGTCCTCTATCCTCTCCTATTCCTCTTAACGTAGATGATAATTTTGTAGAAACTGATAATATTCCACTAAATGAGCTCCTAAATTCAAAGAAGATTGCATCTGCTCACACTTAGGTCATGCATAATGAGTTGCCTAAGTCTACTCCTATTAAGAATTTGAATGATAATACGTGGAAGAGGAAAGCAAGAGGGCAGTCTATTGCCCTTACAGATGTGACCAATAGATTTAAAGACTATCATATAATGACACACATTAAAAGACATGTTAATGATGTGGAGAATCCGAATACCAATAATGCCACTAAGAAATTAAAAAACAAGCTCAAACCTAGAAGAAGCCAAACTCAAGCCATATTGGTGGAGGCTGCTGAACAGCCCCACCAACAGTTATGAATTGCTTGAGTTGAAACTGTTGTGGGTTTAGGAACCTTCGGACAGGAGTCTCACCTTTTGGTGAAAATAAAGTCTCCCAACTTTATTTTTCTTGTAGAGACCAAGTGTGGTTATGATATAATGGAGAAAATAAGAGTAAAATTGGGTTTTGATTTCTGTTTTAATGTGGACAATTGAGGAAAAAGTGGGGGGTTGGCTTTAATGCGAAGATCTGTCGTCAATGTTGAAGTAGTGACATACACAAATTGGCATACTTCTGCCATGCTTAAGCTTTCATCAGATTGGCCCCAATGGCAAATTATTGGTTTTATGCCCATCCCATAACAGCTAAGAGATCTGAGAGCTAGAACATGCTTAAAGCCCTCAAGCCTGCTGTGAATATCCTTTGGTTTTGTTTTGGTGATTTCAATGAAATTACTTACCAAAGGGAGAAGTTTGGGGTTTCCAGTAGGCCTTACAGGTAGATGAAACTTTTCAGAGATACACTGGCTCATTTGACCTTAATGACCTTGGATATAGTGGAGATAAATTTACATAGGCCAACAACAGAGAGGAGACATTTCACAAAGGAAATACTCGACAGGGCTTTTGGAAATATGGCATGGCTTAATATGTTTGAAGATCATTCAGTGTTGCATTTGTCTGCCAATCAATCAGACCATAGGCCTATTTTCATTCAGATAAAGGACCAAGTACCAATATAGAAGAAAGAATGGATCTTTAGGTATGAATCAAACTGGAATAAGTAGGAGGGATGTGAATAGCTTAAGGTTGGGCCAACCTTCTGAACCATCAAAAATAAAAGACTCTTGGACCAAGGTATGGCATTTGGGCATGCCAAATAGGCAAATACTGCTAAAACTTTCTTGTGGGGGGCTAGCCTCAATGCCCTTCCAACTAGAGCTAACCTGCAAAAAAGAATGGTTCTTGAAGATGACACTTGCCCAATCTTCAACCAATATCCAGAAATAGTTGAGCATGCACTATGGGACTGCACATCAGCTCAAGATGTTTGGGGACAAAGTGTGAGGAAGATCCAAAAGCCTAGCCTTCAGTTTCAGAACTTTTGAGACCTAGTGGAGGGTCTATTTGAGATTTTAGAGAATGAGGAGATGATGGAATTTACCATAACCTCATGGAAGATTTGGAAGAGAATGAATGATCTAGTTTTCAAAAATGCTTTTTTGAATGATCTGGTTTTCAGGATGCTTTTCTCCATCCAAATGCTTTTATACTACAAGCTAAGCATCAAGCAAAGAAGACCTCCCCTAATCTAAATGCACATAACTCTTGGGAAGCCCCTCCTCGAGGTAGATTGAAATTGAACTGAGATGCAGCTCTTGACAAGATCAATTGTAAGGTTGGAGTGAGTGCTGTAATTCGAGATTGGGAAGGGAAGATGAAGGCTACTATGAGAATGAAGCATGATTTATTTCCTAATCCTTTGTTGGTTGAAGATTTTGCAGCTCTACAAGCTTCTATCTTCTGCAAGTCATTAGGATGGCAGAATGTTATACTGGAAGGAGACTCACTGCAAGTTGTTAACTGTCTTCAATCAAGTTTAGAGACATACTCCTATGTTGGAACACTAATCAATGACACAATGACTACTTTAGATTCCTTCACTTCATAGTCTATTAGGCATTCGGTAAGAGCTAATAATTCTATAGTTCATGCCTTAAGCAGAAATGCACTTAGCATTAGTGACTGTATCATTTCTTTGGATGTTATTTCTCAATGTATCCAAACTTTAGTTTAAGCTTTATTCGATAAAGGATATTCTTTTCATAAATAAATAAATAAAAAAAAATAATGAAAGGTTGGATGTCCAAATAATTACTCCGACTCACAAAATTATTCACCAATACAATAGTGTGTTTTTTTTTTAAATATTTTTTTAAAGAAATTACTATTAATAGATTGATGTATTTTTCTTAATATTTAAAAAAACCACTTAGCGGTCAAACCTAGCATTAACTTTTGGACGGGACAATAGCACAACTTAACTTTTAAAGAGGAGTAGGTACAAGCCCTGCCCTTTGATAAAAAGTAAATATCACTAAAAAATAATATTTTTTCACACTTTTTCAAAATAAAATCCGCTTCTTTTACAAAGAAATCACGTGTAAAATTTGTCTTTTAAATGGCTTATAATATTAGCATTTCCAACTTTTTAAGATGCAGTTTCGATAGAATGATTAGTTTGATCGATCCCACGACTTCAAAGAATTAAATGCTAAATTAAAAACTATAGGAAACATTGACAAATTTAATATCTAATACATATGATTATAATGTCATGTTAAGGTTGTGTTATGTTAATTATATTTCAAGTCTCTATCTTTTAGGCTGCATTTGGATACTAAAATATATCTCAAATGATTTAAATTGATCTATAAATAGTAATATTTTATAAATCCCATTAAAATTTATTTAAATGTAAAGACGCTGCTACGTCCATAAAGGAAGATTGCCGAAGAGAGTAAATGTGTTTTTTTTTTTTTTGCTTTTTTTTATACATTTAAAAAAAAAACTCACAACATCATTTAAAAACACTTTCTTAATCACTAAGTAAAAATAAAAATCGATGGCTGCTTTCGGTGGCTTTCATTTGTGGATGAAGCATTTTTCTAAATATAAATAAGTTGAAATATGTATTTAAATATATGAAATAGATTAAAATAAATTTAACTTCCTTTATAAAAAGTTAAAAAAAATAATGGATCACATTAATAATTAGATTGAGATGAGTTAAGATAAATTGAGTTCAATAATCAAACACAGCCAATATAAATAATAAGTCATCTACTTATCATCCTTTTAACATACACCACGTCTAATTATTATTTTTTTCTAAACTAAAAAAATTCTTTTACTCATTATTCATACACTACAAAGGAAAAAAATAATAAATAAATATATATATATATATATATATATATATATATTATTTGTATCTTAAAGAATGAAGAATAAGTTGAGTTTGGATGTTGAGTTAAATTCAGTTGAGTTGAGTTCTTTATAAATAGTAATGAGTTGAGTAGTAAAATGAGTTATGTAGACCCTTATAAATCAAGTTTAAATAAACCAAGTTTAAAGTGTGTTTGAATGTTAAGATAAGTTTAATAATTTTTATAAAAAATTGAAAAAAAATATAGATATCACATATAAAAATGTTTTAAATTAAAAAATATTGTAAATCTCACGTATAAGAATGTTATGAGTTAAGATAAGTTTAGTAATTTAAGAATTGAATGTTTGGATGTTAGACTTAACTTAAAATTAAACTAAATTCAGCTCAGCTCAGCTCAATTGAGTTTAGAAATCAAACGCAGCCTAAAATCTTGTCTAATTATACAATTCAGATAAAATGAGATAAGATATTTTATTAAAAATTAAATAAAATATTATTATATATAATTTTTTAATATTTTTATTTTGAGATTTAAAAAAATTAATTATTATTATATTTTATATAAAAATTTTAAAATAATTATAATAATTATATAAGTCGAGATAATTTGATTTTTTCCTAAATCTTTCATAAATAATACGTGGGATTTGGAGTTTTAAAATGAAATGATAAATTGGCCGAAATGATTTTGGACGATGTGAAAGAAAGGGACAAGGAATGGAACAGTAAGATGGGACAGGGCATCATGGGCACAGGAACTGAGGAATACGTTTGACAGGTACCACACACACGTCGTCCAAATCAAAGGAATGGCCTTTTCCTTTGGAAGTTGAGCCGCTTCATCAAAGCATTTCCTCCCACGCACACAAAATAGGGGTGCCAATAGGCACGTGCATATCGTTTCCTATGGACCTGCCTAATCAATGGGGAAATATCTCTGTCACAACGCTTCCATGGCTACAGGAAATATAATAATTAGAGAAAGGAGTAGGAAATGGGGGATCTAATAAACACCCCAAGAAGAGATTAAAAAATAATTATTGTAGACTATTGCGCCATAATAGGCCAGAAAAAGGAGAAAAATAATCTCATGCTATTGAACAGAGAAGAAAGAAGAAACAGCTAAGAGTAAATAGAATGATGATGCATGATATGAAGCTAATATCATGCTGTTCTCACAAATCCCACATAATGACCAAGTATGCGTGAGTACAGCACAGGCAAAAGATACAGAAGAACTCCATGAAAATTAACATGTAACAATGCAATACTTGAAGACACCGAATTTTGGTGAGGGAAGAAAAAAAAGGCCGAAGGACTAAAAAAAAAAAATGCAGGCTTTTACATTGCTGCTAGAGTACCCCCAACCCAACTCCCAACTAACTCTTCGGCACCATAGACTCCAAACAAATGGAACAACCGTAACTAAGCCCGTCTGATGAGGCAGGGTGTGATAAGGGATCTAATGTATCACATTCCTCCCATACAAAACTAAAATGAAGACAATTACAGAAAGTGACTTCGCGCTGCTGGGTGAGAATACTAACACCCGAACAACCCAAACATCTGGCTCCCAAAAATGGTGACGTCCTGACTCATTGTATGTATGCAAATCCCAGATCCCGACTCAACACACCCAACTGCATGCAAGTAGATTATATGAAGTAGCGGTAGCCTCAAATAGAAATAGCTCGACTGATGGCCAACTTGGCCCATTCAGCAGATTCCCTAATCAAATGGTCATCAGACGACAAACATTCACTTAGAAAGTCTCTGCTTGACACAGATTGCTGAATTAAGGGACCTGCATTACCACCCAGCGTATCAGCTAGGTCTCCAAGGACCCCAATTGCTGTCTTAGACACCGCATCATCCCTAAAAGAAAACACATAAGAAGGTCAGAAACTGCCAATTGTAATTTACAGATAACAAAGATAAAATGGAATATTGAGGAGGTAAAGAGTCCAGCATATCTTACATGTCCTTCTCCATATACAAACTATCCAAGAACTGTAGAATGTGAGGTGCATAAGGCATCAATAGCTGTGTGTTTGAAGAGCCCTTAAATCCCTGGAAGATCCCTGAGTATGCCTCCAGAATTCCATTTCTCAGAGAGTTGGTGTACTCTAACATGTCGTCATCAGCACCAGATATATGGGCAGACAGTTCTGCTGCACTCTGAAGCATGGGCATGGCATACATCAAGTACTTCTCAAAGTTTTCCCCAATTGCCAAAGCAATGTCACCAAAGCATGAAAATATGGGAGGCTTCACAGACCGGTGTAACTGATTGCTTGACAAGTCCTTGAGGAGCTGTGTCATTATTCCATCACAGTACGGCAATATCTTATCCTCCAGCGCCCTGCATACATCCCCGACTACACCAACTGTAATGGCACAAACTTGGTAGTCCTCAAAATTTTGAAGACCCATTTCCAAATACCTATAAAATTCAGGCATGTATTTTGCAAAGTCAGCACCTGCTGCATAGGCGAGAGCTCCAATGACAAGCATAGCCTCTTCATGAGCTGTGGCACTTCGAGAAGCAAATACTCTTAAGAAGAGGGCCATCATCTGGTCAGCATACTGCATGAAGACATATTTCGTTGGCTCTGCTGACCCCAGCTTCTGTATAATGACCTGCAAACAACCACAGAGCAAGCCTTGCAATTCATTTTGCTTCTCCCTTTCATCAGATGAAAGCTTCTGTGCCTCAAGAGTTTGGTGGAGCTCCATCATAATGAGAGGAACTAGTTGCAGTACCATTGGAGCTGTCTCATCGGTAGAACATCTCACAACTTCATTCAAAGTCTCATAGGCAGCAGTGCGGAGGCGTGACTCTCCAGCATCTTCTCGGTGAGTTGCAGTGAGAAGAGCTTGAACAATTTCCTGGAAGAAGGGAGTCAGTGGAGAAGATGAAGACCCCGCATCCTCATAACCCTGGGCCAAGAAATAGAGAGCACCACATGCTTTTTCGGCAACATTTGGTACGTCTTTCATGCTCTGAAGCAGAACAGTAATAATCTGTTGAATATTTGTCTGGGTAATTATGGGTGTCTCCAAAGCTGACCCATGCAGAAATTCAAACATTCTTCCAAGAGTCCAAGCAGTAGTGTCCTTCACATGGTTATTTGGATCTTTCATTAGGGCAGTAAGCATGAAGTTCAAGGCTATATTAACAAGAGGAATGAGTTTGTCAGGCGATGGTCCTTCCAAAATGGAACCAAAGGCATAAGTAGCAGCCTCCCTTTGCCTCCAATCTGGTTTTGTTATGTTCTCTTCGATGAATGGCATTACAAGCGGAACAACATCATCTCCAACCGTCCGTGCAACTAAGCCCAAGCAAGTACCTCCAGCCATTGCAATATTCCAAGCCCCCTCGTCTTGATCCTGATCCTCTTCCTGCTTAAGTAGTGTCTCTAACAACAAGGGGATAAGAACAGGGAGAGCCTGCTTAACAAAGTAAAAGCAGGGAACATCAGAATCTGCACTAAATTCACCACCATATTCCTCTAATATATCTATCTCCTCATCACACACTGAACTCCAGAACTCAATGGCTTGAAGAGCGACTGGCTCCTCATCTTCTTTCACAGCCTTCGCAGTGATGTTAAAGATATCTTGAATATAAGGGGCCAACTTCTCATAGTAGGTCGAAGATATGGCAACCAGACACTCAAAAGCAGATTGTCGAATCTTCAGCTCTGGCGAAAGAGTAGACTCACAGACAACTCTCATGATGTAATCACGTTCCATATCATTGGAAAAGTTTGCCCGAGCAAAACCTAGAGCATTGAACAAAGCTCGAGTAGCAGCCAGCCTGACATCATTGTTACTCTCGGAAGAGTTCATACCCTGAACTACAGCAGTAAGTATCTTGTTTACTTCATCCTGCTCTACCACATCTGGGGAAACTTCTTCACAAATGTACCCAAGGGTTTCCAGTGTTGCCTGCTTGGTATGAGCCGGAAGCTGATGAATATTAGACAAGAATGTTCCAATCAGCTCAGGCCATTGTTTATGGGGCAACTCAATGCCTGCAACCTTTGCAATGACTTGAGATGCAGTTGATCGAGCATCAAGAGCAGGAGAAGAGAGCGTCTTTAACAAGCATGCTTTGATCTGCGACTTCAAAGAGGTGTCCAATGACAACCATCGCTGCACAAGCTCATGTTTCCTGTGCTGCTCTTTGGCATCCAAGGCGTTCTTGAGGATCAAACCTGCTAATTTACGGCTCTCAACAGGCTTATCATCATTGGATAATTCCCCAGCAAGAGAAAGCAAGAAACTCGGAAGATTTTGCTCCTGAAATTGTTTTAGATTTTCTTCTGCCTGGTTGCGCAGAGTGCTATCTACTGCTTGTGCATTTAAAAGAATTTGAGTGACCTCCATTGCCATTTGAATCTGGGGTCAACAAATTGAATCCATAATAAGACATAATTATATGTTATCAAATACCAGCCATAAATTAAACCCAAAAAAAACACATTCGAAGTAACTTGTCAAGTAAACCCAAACCCTTAACTGATTAACCAATATTAATTTGAAACAAAATCAAATAACTAAAATATATGAGAGGTGGAGGAAGAAGAATCAGAAGAAGAAAGACTAAAACAGTCATGGCCAAAGAATTAAAATATAAGAAATCAAGACCCTTAATAGACTCAACTGAAGTTACGAAAAAGCTCTTGCTGAGAACATGAAGAAAGTAAGACATTTTCCTACAGAGAAAATGCAAAACAAGACCTATTACACCGTCCATACAGTGTGGCAACAGCCATATGCCAATAAAATATGGTAACCCCCCAACACTTCTATATGAATCAATTCCATTTCTAATATCGCTGGAACAAACACAAGCTAATTCGAATTTCATTTAGACCTAGAACTTCTGGTGAGGCAAATGAGGAAACAAATATTTTTTATCTTAACTCCACATACTCTTCTATATTTTTAAGTGTTGAGCCCCAAAGATTGAAGCAGCTCCAAAAAGTTCGCACGATATCGCAGCAATAATTACTGAAAAAAAGTTACTCGATATGTGTGATAAAAAGATCGTTATTACCCAAATAAAAGTACACCAACCAGCTCTCTTTGCATGCCTTCAGTGACCATCAGCAGCAAGTCACAACCGAAAAGAACCCCAAAAAAAAACCGACCCCGGTAAATCACCGCGATGAAAATTGAAGTGAACCCAAATCCAACATTCCGTTTTTTTACTAGGAAAACGGTACGATACAAAGGAAAACCACGTCTTAGATGGTCATTCCCAATTTCTCTACAAGTAAATCACTCTGCTAGTAAGCATCAGGGCACAGTAGCGTACCCAAAAAAAAAGCACACTAGGTAAACCGCAAGCTTTCGTGTGGATTTGTTATCCGGGTTCCCGGACTGAAAAATCAGATATGTAAGTTTCCAAAATCTGAACTTTCCCCAAACTTTTCTCACCAACTGAAGAGAGCAAAACTAATTCGAGAACACTCAATTAAAAAAACAGTGCAACACAGAAAAATGCTTCTGATCACGAGAATAAACCAACTCGCCACAAAACCACACAGATAAACCCTAGATCAAACTTTTTCAGATCAGGGATTTCGGACTGTAATCAAAGCACACGACACTTCTTATGAGATTGAATAAAGTTCTTACCGAGCTCGCGAGTGATCAATCCGATAGGGGAGGAGGATGAAGAAGAAGGAGAAGAAGCGGCGAGTCAGAAACCCTAGCAGAGAGAGAGGTTAGGGTAATGCAGAGACGCCAATGTAAAGCTGGGGACCAAAAGAAAAAACAATCAAATTTTCTAATCGGTCTTCAGGTGCTACCACGCGAAATAATTTCGCGTGGGAGCGTGATTTAATGAAGGGTGTCGATTGATCCGAGTAGTGGGGCCATTGCGATTCCTGAGTTTTGATCTGTGGAGGGGATGCTATGATTGGTTGGATGAGCGACTTCAGGCTGCATCGGTGTGGGTGGGTGTGGTAGTCCGAGGATTAGTATCACCGTTACCATTACAATTCAAACCAGTTCAAACGCGAGATAAAATTTAAATGAATTCAAAAGAATAATATTTTTTTTTTCCATTTTCTTTTATATATATATATATATTTTTTTTTTTTTAAATCATCCGAGTTACTTGAATTAGGGCATCCGCATCCGGGTCGTCACAAATTTATCAAAATACGAGAAAAAGTAATTAATTTTGGACAAAAATAATTTCAAAATCCGACCGAGTAAAATAGATAATGAATTTAAGTTTATAACAGTATGTTCAATAAACTTATATGAATACAAATAAAAGTTGTGTTAAGAAAAGCCAGTCCACTTGTTTATGGGTCACGATACCACCATTATCGATAAAAGATATAGATAGCTGCATTGATAAGAGTAAAAAAAATAAAAATTTATATATTTTTTAAACATCTTTAAATATATTTAAAAAAAAATCAATGTTTATACATAAAAAGTCGAAGATTTTAAAAGTTTCGCCATTAAAAAAGAAAAAGACAAAATTTGGTTAAAGTTGAAAATATGACTATTAGAAAATGAAAAAAAAATGTTACTATTAAAAATGTTAAATTTTGTTATTGTTGGAATTTGACAAAAATGTTACTTATGAAATGATTTGATTTTTCCTAAAACTAGGTCATTTTGGGAAAAAAAATATTTTTTGAAAATATTATTATTACAAAATTACATATTTTAAAATCATTATCGAATGCAATAAATAAATAGTTTAGAGTTTTTTTTTAAAAATTGTTAGAGATTAATTGTTGAAAGCGTAAGGAAGATAAATAACTGAGTAGTTAAAAAATGTGAAAATAAATATTATTTGAGTAAAGTAGAGAAATAATAGAATGTGAGATAAATGAAGTTTTAGAAATGTGAGCAGCTAAAACTTAAAATAGAAAGATAATGATTTTGAAGGAGCCCAATGTCTGTGCTGTTACATACTACTTTGTTCGTCTTTGAAAAATCTAGATGCGGGTGATTCTCATGGGGCAGCTCTTGTGCCCAAGTCAAAAATAGTGGTTTATATTTTAGAAAACTATACACTTTCACCCTACCCACGATCATATTTATACGAGTATGTTTCAAGTAAGTGATTTTTATAAAATAACTTATAAAAATAATATTATTTTATAAAAAATATTTTTAATTAAAACATAATTACGTAAAAAGTTGTATTTATATTATTATTATTATTATTGCATTTTAGGGTGAGAAGGCAGGATTTGTGTATTTATGATGTTGCCCTCTTATAGTGAGTGAAGAGTTTAAGACATCGTTTGTTTTTAAAGATAATATGAGTTAATATTAAAGTTAAAAAGTTAAATAAAATATTTTTAAAATATATTTTTTAAAATTATTTTTGTTTTAAAATTTTAAAAAGTTAAATTATTTATTTTATTTTGTATTATAATTTGATAAAGTTGTAATAATTAGATGAGATAAAATAAAATGAATTTGAAAAAGTTGAATTATTTATTTTATTTTGTATTGAAATTTGAGAAAGTGCAATAATGAAATTAAGATGAGATGAGATATTTTCTAAAAATAAACGAGAGCTTAAGATTGCATGAGATTCGAATTCCAAGTTTCATGTAGTCATCTTGAGAGTTTTCGTATAAGAAAAATGCTACAGTCATAAAAATAATTATATAAAAATAAATTTATAAATTAATATCACTTTATATGATATGTTAAATATATTTTAATAAAAATAAATTTACAATCTAACGTATTGTATTAAATTATATTAATTTATAAATTTATTTTTATGAAATTTATTTATATTTAAAGCATTTATTTTCATAGAAATATAGTTTTTATAAGATAGAGTAGATGGAAGCCTTTTGGGTCCAGTTTATTCGGCTTTAAGACCTTTGAGGAGGGTGTCTCCGTACGGAAGTCAAGAGACGGATTGGCCCCACCACTGTCCAACATAACATTCTTTATAAGAAAGTCCAACAAAATCGCGTAGTGCAAAGTTACAGATCTTACAAATTCAAACAAAAATTAAATTAAGCTTACAAATAAATAAATAGATAAAATCATAAACCCAACCAAAAACTAAAACAAACTTATAACATTACATATTAAACCTAAGGCTATAAGTAATTCGGTTCGGATCGACAAAATCGATTAGGCTGAACTTTTTAGTCTAGACCTGACTAGACCGAATTATGGACTTGTAGGTCTTGATCTCAAAATATGTAGACTGATGACATTCAGTCTGGTCCTGAGGTCTACAAATTTTAGACCGAATCGGATAGAATTGGACAAAACCCCTATATATATATTCTTAAAATATTTTTAATAATTTAATATATTATTTTTATATAGTAATTATATAAGTTAATGATATAATTTTCATTTAATTTATTATCATTGACCATATAAAATATAAAATAATATATGCTATCAATTAATAATAATTATAAATTATGTAATAATTTATGTCATTATATATAAATAGTTAATACATCATACATTCATACATATTCTATTATTTACACTTAATTAAATTACTTAGGTAACTTTTTTTTAAATACCTAAGTTGCAAGCAAGCATAAATAATCTATGTAGTATAATGAAATTATTTGATATTCATTAACATTGACATGAGCGGGTTGTCGAGCGTAACTCGAGAGAACACTGGAGTTTGTGTCTCGCTCAAGCTTACTGTCGCACAAGACTCGAGAACTCAAGGGTTGAGCTTTGCTCGAGCCCACTGTCGAGCGCACTTCAAGTGAACTCACGGTTAGAGTTTCGCTCCAGCGCTAGGTCGAACGACAATCGAATGAACTCATTGTTTCTCGATTTTTCAGCTCAAAAATTAGTCTCCACCCCAACAATTAATAATTATGTATACTGTTATAAAAAATATTAAAAAATTATGTATACTAAAGAGTAAAGTCTAAGTTAGTAAGTAGCAACTATCAACATCATAAATATAATTATAGTAAAATATTCTTTTAATGAGTTAGTTACATAATTCACATTAATAATTCATTTAATTTTAATTTAGTAATTCAAATAATTTTTTTATTAATTTATTTGAAAAATAAAGATTAAAAAATAATAAAATAATTAGGCTGATCAAACGAACCGATAGCTATCGGTTTGGTCCGGTCCCTATGGATGTTTAGTTTGGTCCAATATAAAAAAAATGACGAGTCATCACCGAATCAGACCAATTTACACCCACAATCAAACAAAACTAAGCAATAATTACATAGATTTTCATATTTGTGCACGTCCTTAGAGATACATGGGCATATTTGTATGGCCCATGGTCACAACCATGAGTCATTAAATTCGTTGACCTATACATAGTCACAATCGTGAGTCTCTAACTTGCAGATCCATGGCAAAGACCATGGTCTTGGGTTGTAGAAATCCATGGCCAAGCCATGGTCTTACCATTGTAGACTGCGGCTTGGCCATGAGTTGTGACTCATGATAACGAAGGGAACTCAAAAGTTGATTTAGGTCTTGTTTATTTTCGGAGATGAGATAAGATGAGATAGGATGAATTGAGATGAGTTGAGATTAAAGTTAAAAAGCTAAATAAAGTATTGTTATAATATATTTTTAAATATTATTTTTATTTTGGGATTTGAAAAAGTTGAATTGTTTATTGAGATTTGTATTAAAATTTGAAAAATTTGTGATGATAGGATGAAATGGATTTGAAAAAGTTGAATTGTTTATTTTATTTTGTATTAAAATTTAAAAAAGTGTAATAATGAAATTGAAATGAGATGAGATGTTTTCTGATAACAAACGAGGTCTTAAAGGAAGAGGAGGAGAATAAAGGAATAGGGAGGATAAGAGAAATGAAAGAGAGGAGATGATGGTAGCCAATGAGTTGTGAAAGCCCGGAAGGAAATGAGAGAATAGAAGAGAAAAGAAGATAAGAGGGTGAGAAGAGAAGAGCAAGGGAGGATGATTGCTCAGAATGAGAGAAATGAGAGGAGATAGAAAATATGGTATTTATAGTTAGGGTTTAATTTTCTTAATATATATGAGAGGAGATAAAGAAGATGATATTATGATTATAGTTAGGGTGTCATTATACTCGAACATGACCATAATCATCGTACCAATTGAAAATGAGAATTACTATAAATACAAAGAGATTACATAAAAATAAATTTATAAATTGATGTGCCTTTACGTGATGCATTAGATCTACTTTACTTGTCTTGATTGGATTCAGAGTTGATCTCAACTTATCTCATCATTATAACTTTTACAATTTTTCACATAAAATATAATAAATAATTTAATATTTTCAAATCTCAAAATAATAATAATATTAAAAAATTAATATTTTAACAATATTGAATAATGTTAGGTACAAGTTTCAAATATGCAAACTCTATACAAGTCATTTGTAAAAAAGTGAGTCTTACTAATAAATAATAGTTTTTTTTTATACTTTTTTTAGATGAAGTCTACTTTTTTACAAGAGTTTGTATGAGGCTTGCCTATTCGGGTTTTGTATAAATCATTTATCTTTAACGTATTGTATAAAGTCATTGAAAATAAGAGAAAAGTGTTCAGTTCATGAATATATCTTTCAACAATAAAATTTATAACTTGATGTAGTTGAATGTAACACGTTAAATTTACTTTATAGTAAAATAAATTTTACAATCTTATATACTATAACATACCACACCAATTTTTACCACACGAGTTTGTGAGTTACACATTAAAAAATATCTTTATACATCAAATAAAGCTTCGTTTGGATGCCAAACTCATCCCAACTCATCTCAACTCATCATTACAATTTTTTCAAATTTTAATATAAAATATAATAAATAATTCAACTTTTTCAAATCTCAAAAAAATTTTAATATTTAAAAATAATATTCTAATAATATTTTATCATCTCAACTCAATCCAACTCATCTCAACATCCAAACGCACCCTAATCTAATAGAAAAGGGCCTTAAAAGGGTTGGTGAGCATTGCAATCTGTATAGCATTCTAGGATTGTCGTTTCTGAAAGGGCACGGAACGACCGCCGTATCAAGGGTCTTAAAAGTAATACCAAATAAAAATGATAGAATCGTAATTCGTGTATGAAAGTAGTCGGCGAGTGGGAACACCATTCTTTCTACAAATGAACGGCCGAGATCGTCCCAACACGAGACCTAATCTCATTGGCCTGGTGAATACATCCTCGAAACGTGATTGGTCCACATCACCAAGCATGACATGTTCTCACAAATAGCCTTGGGTTTGCGTAAGAGACGGGTGCAGATCGGTAGAAGAAAGCGGAGGAGTCTAGACGCAGAAGCCACTCTATAAAAACGCTCAGACCTCTCAAGCCCGATTTCATTGAGTCCAGGCAAAGGCAAATAAACATAAGAACAACCCGGCTTGAACACCCCTTTTCTCGAGAGAGTTCCATTTGGATCGCAAAAGGCGAAAGCGAGAGTAGAGAGAGACAGAGAGAGAGAAAGAGGCTACTTATGGCTGGCTCTTGGAGAGCGCGCGGCTCTTTGGTCGTGCTGGCAATTGTCTTCTTCGGTAATTGATGCTTCTCATGGCTCAGATCTGATTTGGTTTTTTGCTTTTTTTTTTTTTTCCTTTCTGATTTTTGGCATGCTATTTGAGTTTGGTTGGAATGTAGTCGAGCCGAGTTGATTTGATAGTTTTTTTTATTCACTTAATGACTCGGAAAAGGTTGAAGAACCGATCGTGGCGTTAGATCTGATCAGATTTTGGTGTTTTTAGTGGATCTTGATGAGGTGTTTGATAGGAAATTGGTAATTTAAGAGATCTTAGAAGCGTAGAATTGATAAATATGTGAGACGGTTGGCTAAGTCTGTAGCTGGGACTTGTTGGTTTATTCCTATTCAGTTTATTGTGTATCTATGCTTTCGTGTTCTTAGAGTTTGCTGTTGAAGTGATTATATCTTATAATCTCGATCTGCTTTATGTGAATATTGGTCGTTACGTTATTCTGATTTTTAATAAAGGGAAGACATACATTGTTCTGAAATTGTAGCTCACATGCGTAATTGCTTGAATTTTAGTAATAAGATGTTTCGTAGGGAAGACACTTCTGTTCCGTGTATTATGGTTGTCAATACAGCCTTACGTTTGTTTTTTTCCTTATGTTTGTCTCGCACCATGATAAACGTGGCATTAAAACCTAGACGTCGAGCAGTCTAGATCACTTTAAGTTTGAATATATTTATGATGATTTTTCTTTGCTTCAATTCCCTCCTAGACTGAATATTTTAGGAATGCCCTTTTACTAGTAACTAACATGGAAAACGGTAAATGACAGGATGTCTGTTTGCAATTTCCATTGCGAAAGAGGAAGCGACCAAATTGGGAACAGTCATTGGCATTGATCTTGGAACAACTTATTCTTGTGTTGGTGTTTACAAGAACGGTCATGTTGAAATCATAGCCAATGACCAAGGAAACCGCATCACCCCTTCATGGGTTGCTTTCACTGATAGTGAGAGACTGATCGGTGAGGCTGCAAAGAACCAGGCAGCCGTCAACCCTGAAAGGACCATCTTTGATGTCAAGAGGCTTATCGGAAGAAAGTAATTCATCCTTCTCAGCTTGTTGATTTCCGATTATATCCATTTGTTTGGGAATGGTAGTGACCGGCTTTTCTATTGACAGATTTGACGACAAGGAGGTTCAGAAAGACATGAAACTTGTTCCATACAAGATTGTGAACAAGGATGGAAAGCCTTACATTCAAGTGAAGATTAAGGATGGTGAGACCAAGGTTTTCAGCCCTGAGGAGATCAGTGCTATGATTCTGATTAAGATGAAGGAAACAGCTGAAGCATTCCTTGGGAAGAAAATCAAGGATGCCGTTGTGACAGTTCCTGGTGAGTAAAGAAAGTAACAACTGTGTACCCAATACTTTTACTCCATTGGTATAGAGTAATTTCTAGTTTCTCAAACACTGTCGTTAATTTCAGTTGTACTCACAGTTATATTTGTTCCAACATGCAGCATACTTTAATGATGCCCAGAGGCAGGCTACCAAGGATGCGGGTGTCATCGCTGGACTGAATGTTGCCAGAATTATCAATGAACCAACTGCTGCTGCCATCGCTTATGGTCTAGACAAGAAGGGTGGTGAAAAGAACATCCTCGTTTTTGACCTTGGTGGTGGGACATTTGATGTCAGTATCTTGACAATTGATAATGGTGTTTTTGAGGTTCTTGCCACTAATGGAGACACTCATCTTGGAGGTTAGAACATATATTATTAGCCACTGTTTTATTGGTTGTTAAGTTTTCTGGAAGAGAAGACATGGACTAAACGGAGCAGTATATTATATCTGTTCTTGGATGTCTATTTAAAATTTTGATTCCATTTGAAAGTTATCCTGTCTCCCTTGATTTATTCGAGTGATTCGACTACTATGACTGCAACAAACGTTAGAGGGTTTGAGATTGTCTACGAAACACTGTTGATTGATTCAGTATATTTTATTTATCAAAAGAAAGGCAGATGGAGTATTTTGCAGGCAGTGCAAATGCCAAGTATCTGTATTTTATGAGACTGAAGTGTTTGTATTAAGCTCCCTATAAGTTAAAATTTCGTGCTCTAAGGGAGGTCTATTTCCTTGCAGGTGAGGATTTTGATCATAGAATTATGGACTATTTCATCAAATTGATTAAGAAAAAGTATGGCAAGGACATCAGCAAGGATAACAGAGCTCTTGGGAAGCTAAGGAGGGAAAGTGAGCGTGCCAAGAGAGCTCTTAGCAGCCAACACCAAGTCCGTGTTGAGATTGAATCACTTTTTGATGGTGTTGATTTCTCTGAACCACTGACCCGAGCTCGATTTGAGGAGCTGAACAATGATTTGTTCAGAAAGACTATGGGACCTGTTAAGAAGGCTATGGAAGATGCCGGATTGGAGAAGAACCAAATTGATGAAATTGTGCTTGTTGGTGGAAGCACTAGGATTCCAAAGGTTCAACAGCTTCTTAAGGACTATTTTGATGGGAAGGAACCGAACAAGGGTGTGAACCCAGATGAGGCAGTTGCTTATGGTGCTGCTGTACAGGGAAGCATCTTGAGTGGAGAGGGTGGTGAAGAAACCAAAGGTACTACCTTTATTATCATATTATTATGTTTGCAACTATGTTATCCATGAGTTGGTGCTACCATAATGTAGCTGAACTATATGGGCAGCACTGACAATGTGTCTTGTGGGATTCTTGATGCAGATATCCTTCTACTGGATGTGGCTCCACTGACCCTTGGAATTGAAACTGTTGGTGGAGTGATGACCAAGTTGATCCCAAGAAACACTGTTATCCCAACAAAGAAATCTCAGGTTTTCACTACTTACCAGGATCAGCAGACTACCGTGTCCATTCAGGTATGGTGCTTGCATGCTGTTTATTTTTCTTCCAGCGCATGAAGTATGGACAAATATTTTCCTAGTTATGCGTTGCTTTCTAGAACTGTTAATCTAAAAGTTGGGATGCTCCTATATTATATTTTATATTCATTGTACAGCTCAGCTGCCTAGCTGGCACTAGTTAGTTATTCATTTAAACATTTTCTTTACTTGTCTATATAAATAATGTTGCGTGCAATCCTTCAGATTAGACTGAATAAGATCAGTTTTCAAGTTGGGGAAGTTTTATCTCTCAGTTTGTAATAACCTATCATGATACCAGGTCTTTGAAGGTGAAAGGAGTCTTACAAAGGATTGCAGGAATCTCGGTAAATTTGATCTAAATGGAATTCCTCCAGCTCCAAGGTTTGTTCCGTTTTAAAATGTTTATTAATAGGGTTTGCATCAACTGCTAGCCGGGACTTGATATTAATTCATTCCTCGATTCAACAGGGGAACCCCACAAATTGAAGTGACATTTGAAGTTGATGCAAATGGTATTCTGAACGTTAAGGCAGAAGACAAGGGCACTGGTAAATCAGAGAAGATTACCATCACAAATGACAAGGGTCGCCTGAGCCAGGACGAGATTGACCGAATGGTTCGTGAGGCAGAAGAGTTTGCGGAGGAAGACAAGAAGGTGAAGGAAAAGATTGATGCCCGTAACAGCCTCGAGACCTACGTCTACAACATGAAGAACCAGATTAACGACAAGGACAAGCTTGCTGACAAGCTCGAGTCTGATGAGAAGGACAAAATTGAAACCGCAGTGAAGGATGCCCTAGAATGGCTGGATGACAACCAGAGTGCTGAGAAAGAGGACTATGATGAGAAGCTCAAAGAGGTGGAAGCTGTTTGCAACCCGATCATCACCGCTGTATATCAGAGGTCAGGGGGTGCCCCCGGTGGTGGATCAGGAGAGGAGGATGAGGAGTCCCATGACGAGCTGTAGACATCGTGTTATTTCATTGAGCACTGCTGAGAAAGCAGGAAAAGCTAAGTGGGGGGGATGAGGATATAGACTTTTTTAGGCAACGAGACTTTGTAATTTTTATGATGGTTGGGAAGTTACGGGAGAAGAATCTCCCTTACTTCGCATGCTTTTTTTGGGGGGTGAAGAGAATACTTTTCCAGGTCTTTTATTATTTACTAGTATTATTAAGTTCCTGTTTATGTTTAAATTTATAACAAACAAACACTACTTTTTTTTCCCCAAAAGTTTGCTTGTGATTCTATTCTGCCTGCTTGCTTGAATTCATTCGTGTATGTGCACATACACGAGGTGAATGGTCTTGAAACTCATTTGTGGACCTTTCTATTGAGCTCCATTTGTACCAAGAGCGGTGCAAAATTATTCATGGAATCTCGACAAAAATAGTAGTCTCGGCATTTTCTTATTTTGTTTACTATTTTATTGTTCTCTTAATTACAACACCATATTTCACCGATTGTCTGATCATTAACTTCTTCAATTTATAAAGTGATTATTATTCATTCTAAAAAAGACCCTTCAAATTTTAAAAAACACTTTCCGGGATTTACTTCAATAGTAAATATCGCATAAAAAATAAAGATTTTTTTTCTTTTCCGATGACAGACATATTGATGATTGTAATGAGGAGATTATAGTCGAAGTGTTAGAATTAACAGGATTTTTTAAAAAAATAATTGGCTTTACAGTTTGGGACAATTACGTGATTTGAGGATTGTAGTTACAGGATACTACTAGTTAATTTTTCCTCTTTTAGTCATAGTCTACAGAATTCGTTTGGATGAATGGCGTTTTGCTGGTTTTGCAACAAGAGTGTGTAAGTTGATTTGTTTTCCAAGGAAACAGTCGGCATGCATGTGGAAAAGACTGAGAATCTACGTTGCCATTGCTTCTGCTGCAAGCTGTGCCCGGGAATCAGTCCATGGGCGATCCGGCAAATAATGGTCCTTACTAAAAAAAGGACATTGTTACATCACTAGTGGTTGCATGTTGTGGTCTTGATTTTAGCCACTGCACATTAGCCATTGCACTTCTTTATAAGATATGCTTTGTGCACAAAACAATTTTAGAGAAGTAAATTTATCAATTGACGTGATTTGATATGGTAAGTTAGATTATAAATTTTACTTTTATTGTACAGTAGATCTAAAGTATCATATGAAATTATGTCAGCTTGTGAGTTTATCTTTATAAAATCTATTTGTAGTTGTAGGATTTCTCCTTTGATGTTGATTTTCCTTTGACTAATCAAAGAAAGAATGAATACAAATGCTCGGTTCATATTTAAAGGGATTTATTATAAGTTAATTACTATTCATTCTCACACTTCGCACTTATAACTTTTTCATAGGGTGTGGAGTATCTTTTATAGAGTATATAAATATTTTTCATAGGATGTATGGTGTGGAGTGTGGGATGGTGAATAGTGACTGATGAGAAAAAATTTTCATATTTAAATACCTTTGTAAATCATTACCTAAGTATTGAATCTTATGGCATGTTTGGGTAATGTACTAAATGAGGTGAGATAATAATTCTATAAATAGTAATGAAATAATTTATGAATAGTAATGAAATTATTTGAGCTAAGATATTTAATTGGATTTTGGAAAATGAGATAGAAAATGTTGAATAAAAATATTATAAAATTAAAATATTTTTTAAATATATTTTTTTGAGATTTTAAATAATTGTATTTTTTTTTAAATTAAAAAAATTTATAATGATTAGTTAATGATTAGATCAAAAGGTTGAAAATTTAAAATTGAAAAATGTTTTGTATTTTAGCGGTACTTGGAAAAGAAATTATTAGAAGTTTTAAGATGAGATGAGAAATCTCATATAAGTTCCCAAACAACCCTCGTTTGTTTTTCAGAGATGAGATGAGATGAGATTGTTTTTCAGAGATGAGATGAGTTGAAATTAAAGTTAAAAGATTAAATAAAGTATTGTTAGAATATATTTTTTAATATTATTTTTATTTTGAGATTTGAAAAAGTTGAATTGTTTATTTTATTTTGTATTGAAATTTAAAAAAGTTGTAATGATTAGATGAGATGAGATGGATTTAAAAAAATTGAATTGTTTATTTTATTTTGTATTGAAATTTGAAAAAGTTGTAATAATTAGATGAGATGAGATGAGATGGATTTAAAAAAATTGAATTGTTTATTTTATTTTGTATTGAAATTTGAAAAAGTTGTAATGATTAGATGAGATGAGATAGATTTAAAAAAATTGAATTGTTTATTTTATTTTGTATTGAAATTTGAAAAAGTTGTAATGATTAGATGGGATGAGATGAGATGAGATGTTTTCTGAAAATAAATAAGACACTTTAGAACCGATAAAGTCTCCTAGTAGCGAAATTGTTGATGGTTCTAGACATTTAAAGAAGACCTTAGCGGTTCTTGGAAAAGCAGAGCTGAGAATTAAATAATATGTGAATAGTAATAAAATAATTTGTAATAGTAGTAAAATGATTTGAGTTTAAATATTTTGTTGAAGTTTTGGAAAAACAAAGAGAAAAAGTTAAATAAAAATATTATAAAGTTAAAATATTGTTAAAATATAATCTTTTAATATTAATTTTGTTTTGAAATTTGAAAAAAAATGTATTATTTTTTATATTTTGTTTGAAAATTTGAGAAAATTGTAATGATTAAATGAAAAAATTGTAAATTGTAAATTTAAAATTGAAAAGTATTTATATTTGAGTGATAATTGTGATATGTGAGGTGTACAGATAAATAATAACTGATATATAGCAAAACTCTTATTTTTTTCACTACCTTTTTTTCTTATAAGCTGTCTTTCTCTCCACTTTTTAGAACTGCATCTCATTTTTCTTTTCTTTTCTTTTGCGTGGTTTTCGAGAGTTGAAAAGTAAAAAAGAAGGAAGAAGAATAGAACCCGATATATACGCATGGCAACTAGATCCCAAATCCACTTGTTATTAACTACATCAACTAGAACTATGATATGTTAGCTTTAAGATGCATGAGAATGGCTTGAATGTTTTTTATTTGAATTATTGAAAGAATGCACAGTAGCCTACACATACATTAGGCAATATTGATAAAGAGTGTAAGGGGTGACAATCATCCATGATACATGGTTTTGAGAGGTCACAATTTAATTACATAACCCAGCTTGATGAGAAATAAATTAAACATTTCTATTTTCACCTTCACATGTAAGGTTGTATTTATGTCAATTAAAGACCAACATTTGGGTTGCCTGAGCCTGCTGCAGCAACTCCCAGACCTCCACCATCTGACATAGGTCCCAACTTTTCATGGTCACTTGATTCTCTGATGGAAACTTGGTCACCATCTAATTCTCGCACAAGTTCATCAATCTTCCGGAATTGATATGGCCATCTTGTATTGTAGAGAAATTGGCGAAGATCAAACCTATTATCCTCTGGTGAATAGCTCTGCATATAGTTTAGCATAGTGTCAGCTCTTACTGGATTTAGATATATAGAATACAAGAAAATCATGCTCTACCGACCCTTCAAACTATCACTCCTTTTGCAACATGACCACCAAACTATCATAGTTGTCATTTTCCTCTACAAACTACCACTTCACCTGTAATTTGCCCCCTCCTTTAAAATCTAACCATAAGATTGTGTTACGTCACCTATTTTTTTATCCAACGGTTAGATCTTAAAGAGAGTAAATTAAAACTTATGATAACTTGGTAGTTTAGTGCTCAAATTGCAAAAAAGAGTTGTAGTTTGGTGGAAAAAGTGTAATGTTCCCAAGATTTTTCTTAGAAGTTTCCTAGCTGCACAAATATATGATTCTGGTGTTGGATTTTTGAGTTCAACTTACCTCAGCATGATAGGAAGGTGTCATTACAGTCATTTTATGTCGATTGATGGAATAATACTTGAAGAAGTGTTTTACTTTATCAGCCACCTCCAATGGAGTTAGTCTTGCACCCCATCTGTAGCAGAGATTCTGCAAGGAAAACAGTAAGGAAAATAGAGAGGAGTTGTTAAGTCTTATCACTAAATGAGCAACAAAAATGTGATAGGATCGAAGCACCAAATACATTAGTAAGCAACAAGTCATCCTTCCTCTAAAAGTGCATGTAAAGAAACTGAACACATACCAACACTATTACTCCAATAAGTTTGTTATATACTTTCTTTAACAAGTAAATGTATAGAAAGATGATAAGGAGGCACAGCCCAAGTATACAAGTATTAACCACCTCAGAGAAAAGCCAAAACTAACAATAAAATTTAAAAAAATTAAAAATGATGCAGTGTCGAATCTACCATCTATGTGAAAAGTGCTTGGGGGCAAAGATGAGAAATCTCATCTCATCTCTATCTCATCTCATCATTACATTTTTTTCAAATCTTTATACAAAATATAATAAACAATTCAACTTTTTCAAATTCTAACTTAACTTTTTCAAATCCCAAAACAATAATAATATTAAAAAATAATATTTTAAACTTTCATCTTAACACTATTCACAAAATTTTTAGAAATTCTCATCTTATCTCATCTACCAAGCATAACCTAATCATCTAAACACGTGAGCCGAAGAAAGAAAAACACAACCCTTCATAGGCATCAATTTATTTATTTATTTACTTTCATGCCAAGGCACCAAAACAAGCATAAGGGAGGGTTTCTGCAAACAGCCAATAACAATTTTCAGAAATCTCTGCCCCCGTTTGTAAACACCTAAAGAGTCAATTTTCAGAAATTTCATGGTAGAACCTTAAAAACTTGAATGAGATTTAACAAGTCAATCTCACACTGCAGGATCCAGGTAACATGCCCCTGCAACAATTTTTAAGACGCTTAACTTATACTGCTCCATTCTTTTATCTATTGCCATTATGTTTTAGTGGAGATCCATTCTTTTGATATTGTAGATTGGATGAAGTTTAATAATTTCTGCTTTCCCTACAGATCACCATAAAGATCTGTTTAAAGACAAAACTCAAATAAGAGTCACTCCAGAAAGAGTATTTCTTGATCTTCTGAAGCAAGCAAGAATAACAAGACATAAAAGAGACCTTGAACATAGATACTGGACCACATCGGAAGATTTTCCGCAACCTTCCATAGACTGAGAGTTCCTCATATGTCATTCCCATGTCCACTTCATCCAGCTGTTTTACACAACAAATAATTAGGCTTCCAAGCAAAAACATAGCATTGACACAACTTATGATTTGACCCAAAAATAAAAGACAGAGATAAATGCCAAGGATATGAATGAAAACTTGCATATGTTAAAGTGAAGAATGTTAACGAGAGTAGCACACTCAAAAGCATACTATCAACTAGGTGATGATACAAAGAGTATTGATAATAATAATATTATTATTAACAATACCTACAAAAATTTTGCTACAAACAATCTAGAAAACTAATTATAAGATGGACACATCCTGACAGTTACACTATGATGGAACAAATAATGTTTTGTGGTTATTCCCATCATGCAACTCTGTCTACCAGGAAACAAAGGTATGCAGATGAAAGAAAATCCATTACCTGACTGTAGTCAGAACGTATAGGCTCCAGTTCGGCAGTCGGTGGAGCTGATTCAATATCTGCCAAGGATGAGTAGCCAAGATGGGTGGCAGCCCATCGCAGAAATGCCCGGAGATCCTGCTTACTAATACTTCCAATTGGATTAATATCGGCTGAGCTGCAATCATACTGCATGGTGAAACACAGGAGCTCTAACTTAATTAAAATACAACAGAATAAGATCAAAGATAAACATGAGTTCCAATATAGTTAGCTATAACATTATATATATATATATGAATGAGAGAAATCCCCTGCAACGAACTCAGTTTTAAATACAGTTGAAATTAAAACTTAAAGAAGTTGAGGATTTGTTTTTAAAAGCAAATCATATACACGCTTCATATAGAAAAAAAAGATAGAAAAAAATATTATTATACAGTACCTTTGTCAGATAACCACGCAATCCTTCATCCACATTGGAGCTACCCAAAACAAGATAAAATCCGGGTTTGTTATGCACCCAAGGCAAGAGTGATGCTAACATAAAAGCTAGCACCATTCTGATTCGAGCTTGAATGTTCTGCAAACCTAAGTTCTCGATGTTAGATCCACCATCTACCTGTGGAAATAAAAACCAGATTAAAGACTTACTTGAACATTATTCCTTAATCCTCTGAATCTTGTTACTTTAGGTAAAGTAAAACCCAAGGTACTGTGTGAAAAGCATAACACAAGATCTCAGATAATTGCTCCCTTCCCCAACAAAAAAAGTACTAATTTAAAAGGAGAAAAGAAAACACAAGCCCTCTATAGGATTAGATCATATTTGATCAAGGAACCGAAATCATTGTGCATAAAACAAATAATATACTTGGGAGGCACCATAGCATGCCATGAACAGCATATTTTACCTTATAGCGCGGTCGCTTTCCTGTAAGTGTTTGAAACAAAGATAAAAGAGAAGAAATAACCCCATCTATGGAAACATCAAGATGCCACGAGCCAATCTCATCTGCTAGTACCTTTGCTCGTGATTTTGTGGCTTCAGAACTGCAAGGAACAGAAAGACCCGTTTAGGATTATAGTGGATGAACCTTGAAATGTGACATGTGCCGCAACAAACAAGGGAAACTAAGAAGCTCGATCAAAATTAATTGTTGTTTTGACTAAAAAGTTATGTATGGCATGACAACAATTAATTTGTATTGAATTGAACTACAACAATCTCAGTGCTTAACACATATATTACTGCAAATAACTTTTGTGGTCTGGAGGTGTAAGCCCATTACTATCACAATCTTTTCTGTGTTATCATTTATAAGAAACAAATCCCAGTTGTCTGTCCTTGGAGATCTCATGCAGCCTTATCTCACAACCTGTGGTTTTAGACAGCATGCATATGCACTTCTGGATGGGCCTCATAAGGTAACATGTTTCATGGACCAGCCAATGATAATCTGATTTTCTTGTGATATATTTGGATGGGCTTTGAGAAATATAAGCCAAAAATAAGATTATCAAGAGCTATGAAACACAGTGATTTCAAATATAAGTAATATGAGAAGTTTCTGGGACTTCTCTTCAAAATATGAGAGCATTGGTTTTGTGTACATGGACCCACCTGTTCTCAGATCCCATAAATACTGTATAAAATATGCGTTTAGCAAATTCTCTGCTGTCGGTAGGAAACTGTCCATCAGTGTAATTTCCAATTCGTATTGCATCAGCTTTGACTTGTTCATCTCCATTTGCAATTTCTGCATGCAAATGTGCATCACATTTAATGAAACCTTATGACATTTGATTCTGGGTTGTAAGATATGTCTAGCTTTCTTCCTGCCTCTGCTGCATCCACCAGTAGTTAAGGCAGTAGGCTAGGAAGTGACCGCCTGGAACCCCTCATAAGTTAAACTTTCTAAGTCCTAGAACAATGGTTTCAAGCTCTAGAGAAAGTTGGAAATTGACTCGATCAATTCAACACAAATTTTCTCCATAAAATGGGTGACTCCTAACGGCAACCTGTATTTTCTGTTACACAGCTTCATATTACCAATCCTTGCTAAAATAAACATACAATTATTATCTTTCATCTACACCCTTTGTAAAATATTTATAAGCTTCACTTCCTTATGCACCTAGTTGAGTTCTGTAGTTTGCACTCGGTCATCTATGGGTATTAAATAGCCCTGGCCACTGATTGGCTCATTGAAACTCTTTCTGGCGTTTTAACTTTTGACGAATTTAGGTATGATTAACTGTAACATGGTATTATGAAAAATGAAACTGGAAGGCTAACAAATAATAGATCTAATCTTTAACAAAAGCCTATTAACAGTCACCTGCCCCAGCCACTCATCTTGAAATAATGGTCCTTTTTAACATCTAACGCAGCATATAGCCCGTCTATTTTTTAAGAAAGTTGATCAAGAAGAGAAATAAGTAATGGACAAAACAAGATTACAGCATCGATATGCTATGTTTACTACCACTGACCTTTGACAACCAGCTGGCACATGCAGCCAACTATAGCAGCCACAGAGGAGCTATCTGCTCCACCAGAAAGAGGAAGCAAAAAACCAGAAGCTCCACTTCTTCTTAAATAATCCCATAACCAGCAACTGGGTCCAAAGGCTATTTCTTCCTCGGGACAGTGATACTTGATCTGAATCATGTTAATTTTAGCAAGAGCTTGGTCGTTAGAACAGCCATACAATGACATTTTTTATTCTTGATAAAGAATGCTGCACATAAACTACATAATCGCCTATAAAACCAAATTAAACTCATTTGTAGAAATTCTCCTAGTCAAAACAAGACTACTAAATACATGCTGTTCATTCAATTCTAGCAAATCCTTGATCCCATGAGCATTGAATTGGTTAAAGACCCCTTTCTGGACCAGGGACCAACCTCAAGTGGACTGGAAGGACACATCTTCAGGTTAAAAGGTTGAGAAAGCTTGTATGGTACTGCCACTGAAGGAACTTTGGTTTTGCAGCTTGCTTGCTCTTGAAAACTACTAATAGATCCTCTAAGACTAGCAACCTGCCATTAAGCAAACGGGTTAATGAATCAAGTCAATTACTTATATTTACAGCACAGAGTTAAAATCACAAGAAATGCCATGAATTTGAGCTGATAGAATGAATAACAGACTAACAGCATGAGTATCCAAGATGCCAAAGCAGACCAGTTAAGTTGTTTGCATTGGAAAACTTGCTAATAAACCATTAATAAATCATTTATTAAAAGGGTGACCGGTAGATATAAAAGTTCTTTAGTAGTGTTGATGCAATACATAATTGCCATTAAGGATGGAGGAAGAGCAGCAATGGATGATTCATTTTCCAAGCGGCAAATTAAGTGATCAACCCAAATTGCATATTCATGCACTAGTGGAAAAGTATTTTTGTGCATCAATTAAAGTAATTTAGAAACTACATAGACACAAGGACCTGTACACATAGACACATGCACCTGTACATGCAATACAAGGAGTGCAAGATGTTTCATACCGCATCTAGATCTACTTGAGCAACCACAATCTCAATATCCTTCAAAGAAAATTGTGAGCCTTGAGCCACCACATCTCCATTTACAGCAATGCAAGAACATCCATCTATGAGAGTAAAATGTTAACCAAATTAGATAGAAGAAAATTTTCACATAAGAGAAGATGAATTTCACATAAGAGGAGAAAAGAAAAACTATATCGAATAGTGGGATTAGCAGAAGAGGCAAACCAATAAAAGCACGAAGCATAAGGTAAGGTGTCCATAGATTGGAAAAATGGAAAGCTGGAGGTATTCCATACTAGTAGAGAAACAGCAACACAAAAGTACAAGTGAAATTTCCAGAATAGATAGTATGTACCATAGTAAAGGCGGGCACCATCACATCCCTGGTGATTGCTGTACATGTAAACCCCTCCGCGAGTATGAGTAGCACCTTTAATAGCACGGAGTCGAATATCAAGCTTTCTTAATTGGTGGTGACTTCCACTTGCATTCATGAACACCTCAACTCCATTCAATGCAAGTTCAGCATGAGGAGGAAGAGGAGTAAAAAGCTCTTCACAAATTTCAGCAGCAACAGCTCTAACAATTGGAAAAATGCTTGACATTTAACATTTCATCAAGTGTCTGATAAAGTGAAAATCCACAAAATTTATTCATGCATCCTAACATGCATAAAAGCCTACAACAGTGGCAAATATATTGTGGAAACTACGGCAGTTCGCATCCCCACCAAAAAACAAAATTAAGGGCTATGTGCACTGACACAATTTCCAATATCTACACTCGCACATGCCAGTCCAAACTTGCACTGCATGTAACTACAAAAGGAACAGGTGGTAGAAGTTCCTAGAAAGACCACACCTAGTAATCTTATTACTTACGTGTCCAAAAACTGAATGAATCCATAGCCAAAAGGCACTGTTTGCTGTGATATATGCTCAGAAATTTCAATTGGGAGCTGAAAGTCCACAAGTTGGTCTCTTTGCTTCCATGCTGTGAACCATCGAAGCTCCCTGTAATTTCCATCATTTGCAAGCCACATCTTTGGGCGTATCATAACAATTTTTCTGTTAAAACACAGAACTTGACAATTGTAACGCTCGGACCCTTTTATAATGGGCATACCAATGCTGCAAAGCATGCCATCAGTCCAATCACCAAGTAATATATCTTTCAAACACTCCCATCTGCAAGCACATCAAACACTGCAATCAGGAAGTAATCAAAACATCCTCTTATGAAAAAAAAGAGTTTTTTGTATTTCAGTCTGCCAAACAATAATGATTCCAGATTTTCACATTTTCAAGATTCAAAATAAATCGAATCAGAAAAATAAGCTTTATAGCATCTGAACACAGCTATTGTGGTGTCATTTGTTCAATCATTCATCCATAAAATTCAATAACGCCCTCTTCTATTTATGTTTCTTCAAGTAATATAACCACTTGCAAACATAAAAATTCTGATATAAATTCAGTAGAAGCTTTTGTTTTTACCTCTCTTACCACACCAATGAATATATCCATTTCATTTGACAAATTAAAACAAAACAATATCTGTCCACAAATTTTATCATATACCAAAAAAAACAGAGAAAACTTACGCATGAGAAACGGTATCTAGCTCCAAAAAATGGTCCTCGCAGCTATAACCGGTGACCTCGAGCTCGGGGCCTAGCCGAATCACTGCCCCGGCTTCCTTAGCCATTACTATGGACTCTTTGATGTGCTTCAAGTTGGAATCAAAATCCATAGCCCACTGGTTCAGATTACACGTGGCCACCTTCAACAGCCTCATCTCGAATCTGCCTTCTTCTCTGAACTCAAAACCAAACAACTAAAAGCACAAAAAGAAGGAAGAAAGAAAGAAGAATTCAGAACCAGCGTTGGCGAGTTGAATTGCGTTGAAAATGCCGATCTTTCTTTCACGCTCTGTTTGGTTGCTGAGAAAAGATTAGGACTTTTGCTCACCTTGCCGATGTTTGTGAAGAAATCGTGCAATGTGGAATTGGATTCTGCTCGAAGTTTTATAGCCTTTGAGCAACGACTTGGGTAGTACTTGGGAAGCAGAGTGCACGACGGGTTAGATTCCTCATTCCTGGACCCTTTTACGGGTAAAACATAGAACTAGTAGCTAGGCGATATTTTGGAGTTGTGACGACAAAACAGTCGATAACCCAAAACGCTGTTACTAATGAACTCGAAACCAGCGTTACGAGAGTTCTTATTGTAGCGAAGTTCTTATTTCCACGGCGACATTTAGCGCCTCTATAAGCCTCGTTGGAGGCGACTTCCTTTCCGTAAAGAAATTGTCACGCAACTTTCTACGTTTATTTCGGTGAATTGACTTTTCAAGTTTGGAAATTCAAACAATATATTTTTATAATTTTGAACGCGGCATATTTATTATGGAGTATATTATACATAGTTTTAAAATATGTACTCTATTTAAAATATATAGTTTCGTGTACTCTATTTAAAAATATCATGCCAGATTAAAAAGTTTATTTTATTTTTATAAATGTTACATATACAAAAAGATTTATAAAAATAAATTCACGAATTGAAGTGAATTCAAGTGATATATTAGATCTATTTTACAATAAATATAAATCTATAATATGAAATATTATATCAAGTTATATCAATTTTTAAATATATTTTTATGAAATATATTTTTACTTAAAATATTTATTATTTCTCGTGAGTTCTAAAATTATCATACTTTAAAGATTGCGCTTAGCTTGCAAATTCTGTTTGTAATGAAACTTACAAAGGGGTAAGTATAGGGTTAATCGCTTTATTTTTTCTTCAACTTTCCGTGTAATGAAAAAGAAATTGCAAAGAGGGATCATACGTGCTTGTGTTAAATTTCCATATAATTCATGAACTAATATGGGAGAAAGATACACAACTACTAGTCTGCTACAAGGGATAACGATTCGAATAACAAACACATTCTGGCATCAATAAATAAACTTATCCCTTGCATTTTTGCCTTACAAGAACAAGAACTGTGGTTTTGATCTGAGACTGCACGTTTGCTCAACACACACATGGGAAATGTCGATATCCGAGATGGTACAAAAATTGATGCCCCCCACTCCTAATATAAACCAAATCACTATAAAAGGCAATTTCAAAGGACCAAAATAATAAAATGAAAAAATTCTGTATTCAGTCGCCCGGGGTAGACGCTGCATAAGCGGCTACTGATGTGGAATCATTGTTTCGAAACGCACCGTCTCAATCGCTCGAAATGTGATTTAAAATTTTGGTCCTCATCAAAATGCACCGTTTACTATCAGAGCCCCTCCCTCTGCATTTTTTCCTTCATCATTCACTCCCTCTGTGATTCCATCCCTCGAAGCGCCTTCGTCGAAGACAGCATGTCCCTCCCCTCGAAGCCGCAACCCTCCCTCCCTCAGTGTCTTGATGGTTCTCTGAGACCCACACGGGTAAGCCTTAAGTTTCATCACACCTTAGTTTCTCTTTGCCACAACATGCCGTTGTCTTCAGTGAGGGAGGGAGCACGGAACGACGCCAATCCAGAATCAACCCTAACCCTAGCTAGCCCCCAATCCTGTTCATTCCGAAACCTCCTAACCCTAGCCCCTTCCCCATTTATGAGAACTCTTGCATTTTTTTTTTTTTAATTTGAGGATTTATACTATTTTATATATTAATTTTGCACATGCAATTTCACCTCAATTAGCTCTGGATTTGGTGTCTCGGTTTGTATTACTGTTCGGATATTGATTATGCTTTTGGTGTGTTTTTTACAATGGAGGTTTGATAATGATGCCACGTCAGTTTTTATTTATTATTAAAAAAAACAAAAATGAAAAACATAACATCCTACTTTGGTTTGGTGCTCTGGTTTTTGAGATAGCTTCCATCAAGCATGCATGGTTCTCTGGTCAAAAGCCGTTGTGGTGTTATTCTCTCAGATTAGTTGAGTTTTGTTGTGGCTTGCGAGTGTTGCTTGGGTCATCTTATTTGTGGGCCTTCGGCTTCACCACATAAAGACGCCCAGCATTAGAGAGAAAATCCAAATCTTTCAAGTTCGAACAGGGTTTGTGGATATAGATACTGATCGGGCAAATATTCTGTGGTTGTCATCAAATATAATTGATCTAGTGCTAATTCTTAGTGAGTAATTCTATATACAATCGTGAAGTATGTAAACGCTACATAATCATTTTGAAAAAGAGTGGAGTCTACGATTAAAAAATAATTTTTTTTCATGTGAGTCATATGTTTTATACACTTTTTTACTGATCAAAAAAAAATGTTTTATGCATTTTTTCAAAATGATTACGCAGCGGTTTCACAATTCACGATTGCAAATATATTTTTTCTATTCACATTATTTCAATGATAAACTTTTATTTATATAATTTAAATTTTAAATTTTATTTTTCAAATGAAATGAAATTATATAAATACTTTATTAAATATACTCTACAAGACTGCAATGCGACTTGAGAATAAAATTTTCTAAGGACCCGTATGGATATAGAGGTGAGATGAAATTATTTCACTTCATCTTATATCATCTTATCTTATTTAATTTTAACTATTAATCTTATTATTATTTACAAACCATCTCAACTCATCTCATCTCATTATCCGATACTAATAATTACACGCGTTGCAGAAATAATCTATGCGTGGGATGCGTATATCCGGAAAATTTAACAGTAGATACTACTGAGATAGGGAAGGAGCTTGTATTACACAGAAAACAAACAGTCCCATTTGATCGAACGTCGTCGTTCGCACCCCCTTTCTGGCTGTCTGTCTCCACCTAGGGCTAGAGAGAGAAGCTCGCGTAATAGCAAAAGCCGAGCTTTCTCGTTGCTCCGAACCTCTGCCATTAAAGAAATCCCCCTATATATATTCATATATCTATCTATCTATCTATCTGAACCGCCATCTGGGAGGTCGAGCCAATGACGGAAGTCGCGAGCTCAGTGGTGCACGAGGTATTGGGCCGGAGGGCCCAGGACGTGGATGAGCCGATCATCGACTACATCATCAACGTCCTCGCCGACGAAGACTTCGATTTTGGCGTTGACGGTGAGGGCGCCTTCGACGCCATCGGAGAGATCCTCGTCAGCGCCGAATGCGTCACCGACTTCACCGAGTGTCGATCGGTGAGAGTTTCTTTTTTTCTCTTGAAGCTTTTCGCTGTTTTCCCCGTTTGGTTGCTCGGAAAGTTCATTGAGATACAAGAAACTCTTAGGGTTTGTGAATACTCGATTTCACATTGTTTGCGCAGCTAAAGCATTGTTTTTTTTTTTCCCCGCTTTTGGCGCCCGTTTGGTTACCCGTGAAGATTTGAGATTTTAGGCTCTATGTTGTTAGATAAGTTAAAAATTTTGGATTCTAAGTTATTTCTCAGTGTCTCTGTTTTTTTAAAAACTTTCATTAAAATCTAATTTGTTGGCACAATTGCTTTGCCGAGACGATGAAACAAGCTCTATGTTTTTCTTTGCCTTATGTAATGTCCGTGGAAGTCTGTGATAGGTTTGCAGCAAATTGTCTGAAAAGTTTGGAAAGCATGGGTTGGTTAAAGCTAAACCAACTGTGCGGAGCCTGGCAATTCCATTCAGAATGAATGAGGGAATGGATGAGGAGGAAGTCCCGAAGAAGAAACCTGAGGTGATGGATGGTCCTGTGCTATCTGAACGTGAGCGAGCGAAGCTAGCAAGAGACAAGCGGAAGGAGGAGCGTCAAAGAGAGGTGAAATTATTATACTAAGAGGTTTTTTTGATCTAGTATGCCTGGCTCCAGCTCTTATTGGTAATGCATGAGTTTGGTGTCGTAAAGGCTGTATTTTTTCCTCATCATTTAGCCTTGCTGAGTGCTGATATTTTTAGATCGAGGCTGTGATTGAGCTGAGCCTATTCGGTGATGACATACATTGACCAACAAATTGGGTATTTAGTTTTTCTCTTGTTCTGAGTATTATCTCCTAATTATCCAGGTACAATACCAAATGCATTTGGCAGAGATGGAAGCAGCAAGAGCAGGGATGCCTGTTATATGTGTAAATCATGATAGAAGTGGTGGACCAACTGTCAAGGATATCCATTTGGAGAACTTTGATATCTCTGTGGGTGGTCGCGATCTCATTGTGGATGGTTCAGTCACACTATCATTTGGAAGGCACTATGGTGAGTTCTCTTTCTGTTACCCACAACTCTTAGTGTCCCAATAAGAGAGGAGAAGGAAACTGAAATTGAGGAAGAAGAATAAAAAAGTATGCATATTTTCAGTGGAGTGTTTAAACTAAAATTTATTCTAGCATCTACATTGTTGATAACTTTTTCATTCTGCTAGTTGACACTTGACAGCATGTGTAGAGAATCGTATAAAATGTTTGTTTGAGTTGGTGATTTCCTTTTTGTCTCTTGTTACCATCGAACCCACAATAATGATGAGTCCCATTTAAGTGATTTGTGTTGTCCACAACACACCTCCTGCCAAGGCCCTGTGCCTACCCATCCAATTGGTGAAGTTTCCGTAGGGATATGAATTTAGGCTAAAACCTGAAGCCTGTGAATTTGTGATTGAAATGTGTGTTTACGTTTGGTTTCCCTTCCCATATTTATCTTTGAATTAAAAGTTAAAACCCTTATTATCAGATTTATCATCACATGGATGCCTTAAAAAGATGAAATTCACATGAGAACATGCACCTTATAATCCACTTCAATATTTTTAGAGAAATTTTCTTATCATAGAAAAAAAAAGATTTTGAGACATTCCAAAATCTTCAAACTCAGCCTATTCAATTTATATATATAGCTTTTATCTGTGCTTTTACACACTGCGATTTGGATGTAGGCCTTGTAGGAAGAAATGGTACAGGGAAAACAACCTTCCTTAGGCACATGGCTTTGCATGCCATTGATGGTATTCCTAACAACTGTCAGATACTGCATGTTGAGCAAGAAGTGGTTGGTGATGATACTACAGCATTGCAGTGTGTTCTTAACTCTGATGTTGAGAGAACCCAGCTTATAGAAGAAGAAGCTAGTCTGCTTGCCCAACAGGTTGAATACATGCTGTTTCATCTTGAGAACTGCATAAGTTCTGAGATTTAGCTTTCTAACTGCCTCCTCTTTGTTGTTCCACTTGTGTTGAGGTTTATGTTTTTTAGTGGACCCTGCTGACAATTTTTGTGGTTTTCCTGAAGAGAGAGTTGGAGTTTGAAGATGCAACTGTAAAGGAAAATGGGGATCTGGATAAGGTGATTGACAAGGATGCCATCTCACAAAGGCTTGAGGAGATATACAAAAGGCTCGAGTTAATTGATGCTGATTCTGCAGAGTCACGTGCTGCTTCTATTCTTGCGGTCAGTTCATAACTCTTTTGTGTTATTGGTGGCTTTTTAAATATGCGTGCTTAAATTTAGCTTGAACCGGTATATAAAGTGTTGGAGCTGCAAATCAGAGCTAAATTCAGCTTTACCTTAACTTAATCAGAGGATTGAGCACTGAAACCAAATTAATAAAGTTGGTTTACTGTATGGGTTGATGATGGATAAGAAAAATAAGTGGCATGTGGTGTTTTGCGTGTATGTTTTGCATGAGAGAGAGGGTGGGGCGGGGCGCACCAAGTGGTTGTTGCTTATTTGTGGTGAATGAAACTTGATTAATATACAATTGGGAGACTGGTAAAAAAAGACAACAATACATACGTGTATATATGTTATGGTGTCCATTTTTGGTGTGTGTTGATTCACAAATTTTCCTCTTATACAAAGTTTATTTACTACAACCTCTTTTTAGCTTTAACATCACATTAACAGCTCTTTTAGGAGGTATTATTGTTCTAATTTTGACTATTTTCAGGGCCTGAGTTTCTCTTCAGATATGCAGAAGAAGGCCACTAAAACGTTTTCTGGAGGATGGCGAATGAGAATAGCTCTTGCACGTGCATTGTTTGTAGAGCCCGATTTGCTGCTACTTGATGAACCCACAGTGCGTTCTGTTTTTTGTGTTCCCTTCCAGATTTTTCATTCTGCTCTATAGGATTTGTTACATACTTTTTTACTTGTATTTAATCATTGAAATTCAGAACCATCTTGATCTTCATGCGGTCCTATGGCTGGAATCCTACCTGGTGAAATGGCCAAAGACAGTCATAGTTGTTTCTCATGCGAGAGAATTCTTGAACACGGTAGTACCCATCACACCTTGCTGTAGTAATTGAAGAAATTAGAATTACTAATTAATCTGGTTACTTTCCTTTGACGTGTCAAAACATTGTTTGAGGTGTCTTTTCAACTTCACGACATTCTCAGGTAGTCACGGACATTCTTCATTTACATGGGCAAAAACTGACTGGGTACAAGGGGAATTATGATATATTTGAGAGGACGCGAGAGGAACAGCTTAAGAACCAACAGAAAGCAATTGAGGCAAATGAACGTTCCAGAGCTCATATGCAGGTGTTTTTTCCTCTATAAATGATATTAATGTATGAGTTTATGTTTGTGGGCTAATGTGTTCACCGTCATTTTAGTTATATTGTTAGAATCCATTGCATCAATCTCTCTCTCTCTCTCTCTCTCTCTCCCCCTCCCCCCCAAGGCATTTCCAAACCATATTAACTTGGATTTGCATGCAAATATTTTTTCTTTGCTATTACAGGCATTTATTGATAAGTTCCGCTACAATGCAAAGAGGGCATCTCTTGTCCAGTCTAGAATCAAGGTACTTATTGTTATTAGTTTTTTTTTGTCTTTAAATCAAATGCTGCAGACTTATGACAGCTGTGAATCCTTGATGCATTTTGTTCGGCCTGGTGTATATCAGTCAAAACAATTTCGAAATTAGTGTGACAAGTTTTTTCTTATGTCCTTTAAACTATAGCTTGGTTTTATGCATCTTGTATCTGAAGAGAACTCATACGGATATGCATTTCCTGTTGCTTTCTTCAGGCATTGGATCGGTTGGGTCACATGGATGAAATTGTCAATGACCCCGAGTATGCACAGCTCTCCTTTCACGGTTAAATTACAATGGCAGAATTAATACTTTCCATGAGTTTGCTTTATGGTTACTTTTTACCTATATATAGTTAAACTTATTTGACATATTTTTTTGCAGCTACAAATTTGAGTTCCCAACTCCAGATGACAGACCAGGTCCCCCTGTGATAAGTTTCAGGTCTGCTGAGCTCAATTAGCAAAAGAGATTTTTTCAAAACTCTATGGGTTATAGTCCACTCTTATTATTTGAAATCCTATGCTTTAATATTATTGAAGTGTAGATATTCTCTGCTGAATACTGATTACTGAATACTGTTAACTAACTTCTAATTATGTATAGAGTTGATATTATTATTTTTATTTCTTATAAAAAAAAAAGTATTATTATTATTATTTTTGCCTCTGCACACAATGTACTGTAGGGCCTAGAGTGTGAGAGAAAAAGACACATGAAATGGACTCCAAAACATTTATAGTTGCCCGAGTGAATTTCTCGGGCAGCATTAAATGCCTAATAATGCTATGGAGCCCACTTCATATTTCTATTTCTCTCTCATTCTAAACCCTGGAGTTCTTGACCGAACTCTAGGGGGTCTCTCTCCGTTAGATAATGTGCTTTTTGAATTGTTTTGATGTTTCTTAAATGTGATTGCAGCGATGCATCATTTGGCTATCCTGGGGGGCCCTTATTGTTTCATAATTTGAATTTTGGAATTGATTTAGACAGCCGTGTTGCAAGTAAGTATATTCGTCCCAAAGAATGCTTGTGTTCCTACCCTTTATCTCATAGATACCTGCCTTTTTGGTTTATACTTTAATGCATAAAATCTTCTGTATTTCTGGTGGAAAACGGAAATGCCATTCCATTGTTTCTCTGTTACTCTTTTTTGAATTTTTGGGACAACTCTTATAACGGCAAATTTAACTTATAAAAAAAAAGGGCAAATATAAGCATTACTTGTAATTGTATAAGAAATAAGCCCCTTCAGAGCATTGCTAAGCACTCTTTAATCTGGTTTATTGTTATTCCTCATTTCACATTCGGTATTTCCTTTTTCAATTCATTATGCAGTGGTTGGCCCCAATGGTATCGGCAAATCAACCATACTCAAACTAATTGCAGGGGAACTACAACCAAGCTCAGGGACTGTTTTCCGTTCTGCTAAGGTACCTTACATCTTTGTCTTTGTATGACCAGTATTAAAGAACAATCTTACATTTTACTAATTTCAGATTACAAACAACATGTAAAAGGTCTCAAACATGTAACTGCATTCTTTTCATCTATATTACCTTCTTTGTAAGAACACAGAATTCCTATTGTTCATCTCCCCAACTAATTGCAAGATTGCAGTTGGTTTTATCTGCTTTGAACTGATTGGACTTTTGTTCTTGTCCACAGGTCCGAATTGCTGTTTTTAGTCAGCACCATGTTGATGGGCTTGACTTATCTTCAAATCCCCTTTTGTATATGATGCGTTGCTATCCGGTAAGTTCTCCATGTACTCTATTTTTTTCTCCTTCCTGGATGAGTTCGAATCCACTTTTGGGTAAGGAAAGATTTACATCCTGACATATATTATTTTGATAAGTAAAAAGAGAAATATATTAAATCATGAAAATAGGTAAGGCCCGAGTACACATGGAGTATACAAAAGAGCCTAGATACAAGCTAAGAGCTGTGAAAAGCAACGTAGAGATCATTGAAAGAAGTGCCATTCAGTACAATAGAAGAAGCTCAAAGTAATATAGTATGATAAAAAAAGTCCCTAAACCCTTCCGGTGAACGCTTCTTCTCCTCAAAACAGCGACTATTCCTTTCGTTCCAAGTGCACCACATTAGACAAAGAGGCACTATCTTCCAAATAACCGCGATCTGCCCCTTTACCCCAGATTCCTCTCCAACATGCCAATAGCTCTATCACCCTTCTAGGCATTACCCATGGCATACCTAGCCTTGTGACGATTTCATCCCATAAAACCTTAACTATTTCGCAATGAAGGAGTAGATGATCCGTTGACTCACTATCGTGTTTGCACATGAAGCACCAGTCTGTTAGGTAGAGGCCGCGCCTTCTCAACTTATTGATAGTTAGAATACTCCCGTGGGATACTAGCCAAACAAAAAAAGCCACTTTTAAGGGAACCTTAGTCCTCCATTTGCATTTCCAGGGGAATGCATTGGAGGGGTGTGTCGATAATACCTTGTAAAAGGAACGCATTGAGAAGCTCTTGTTCCCTGAGGCTGACCAAAGCAAACGATCCTCTCCATCAATATGTAGATTCAGCGCATTTAACTCGCTGTAAAAATCAGCAATATCTCCAAACTCCCATTCTTGTGCCGCTCTAGTGAATCTCACTGACCAATGGGTGAAATTGGAGGAGATGTCCAGATTGTCAGGAACTGTAGCTTCCTTATCGAACGCAATCCTAAAAAGAGAGGGAAAGGTGATCTTCAGAGCAACCTCGCCACACCAAGTGTCGTGCCAGAAATTGACTTGAGTGCCCCTACCCACTGCAAACCTACAATTAGCAAGAAAATCTGCCCAGCCATTGCGTATAAATTTCCACAAACCCATGCCATAGATCCCTCTTACTTCATTGGAGCACCAACCACCCCGCATGCTCCCATATTTAACGTCAATAATTTCCCTCCAAAGGACGTCTCTTTCCCTTTGATACGGCCATAACCATTTACCTAGTAGAGCCTTGTTGAAAGTTCTCAAGTTGCGAAGCCCCAATCCACCGTTAGGCAAAGGTGTACATACCTTTTCCCACTTGATCAAATGGAATTTTTTTGTGTCCTCCGAACTGCCCCATATGAAATCACGAAAGGTCTTCTCCAATCTATGCCCCATACCTGCAGGCAAGGGGAATAAGGAGAGAAAATGTGGGTAGATTAGAGAGTGCGCTCTTAATAAGAGACTCTGCCGCCTTTAGACCGATAAAGACTCTTCCAACCCGCTAGTTCGCGGCGATTTTCTCGACAATCCCATCCCACATGGCCTTGGATTTATGAGGGGCCTCCAGAGGGAGACCAAGATACTTCATAGGCAAGGATGACACCTTGCAGTCCAGAAAATCAGCCAATTCGCTTAGATTATAAACCGCACCAACTTGTACAATTTTAGATTTTGCAAGATTGACCTTGAGACTAGAGACAACTTCAAAACTAGGGGTGCACACGGTCTGGTCCAGTCCGGCGATAGATCGAATGTTTTCGGTCCATCATTTTTTCTGGACATGACCGGATTGAACACCCAAGGGGACTGGACTGGGCCAGTAGCTATCGGTCTGGTCCGGTCTGACCTTTTTTTTTTTTTAAATCAATTAATAAAAAAATTTATTTACAATACTAAATTAAATTAAGTGACTTATTAATGTGGATTATGTAACAAACTCAATAAAAAAATATTTTATATGGTCAATGATAATAAATTAGATGAAAATTACATTATTGATGATGTTAATTATTACTTTATTACTAACTTAAAGTATGTTAATGAGTTATCAAAAAAAAAAGTATGTTAATGCATAATGAGCCATATACAACTTTTAACATTTTGTATATGAAGCAATAAGTATAAATAATTTAATTATCCATACATATTACATCCATAATTGAGAAAGATACATACTTAACATACTATTATAAATAAGAATAAAATATTTAATTATACTTACTATTATAAATTTATAAATTATACATATATTATAATTTATACTATAACTCTTAATACTTAATAGTATTAGTAATACATTAAAGAATATATTAATACATTGATACTAAATATATATAGTTATAGACTTATAGTGATTAGTTATTATGAATCATGATTAGTATAATTATATAATAGTATTAGTATAAAGTATTAGACTATTAGTAATATAGTGTAGCTATATACTAGTAATATTAGTATAAGTATAACTGTATAACTATAGTCTATACTTAATTATAATATAGTATAATTATATATTAGTTAGTGATAGGATTAGGTTAGATGAAAATTATATAATTTGTTACTAACTTAGAGTATGTAAATGATTACTTATAAAAAAAAAACTTAGAGTATGTAAATGACTCAAATTCAATGTATTATAAATATTATAATTTATGATTCTATGAATCTATGATTAATAAATTTGTAATATGATTAATAAATCATTGTATTAGCCTATAAGGCTATTAGGTATATATAGTTATAACTTATAGTGATATTAATACTATACTATTATACATACCTTATGCTATAATCCTATGACTCTTATGATATAGTAATATATACTAATACTATATATTATACTATTATAAACTATAGTGTTATTGTTACTACTACATATAGACTTATAGTGTGTGTATATATATATTATAATGATATAGTGATACTAATACTATATATTATATAATAATACATAAATATAAATTATTACTATATACTATATTAATAATTTAATAGTGAATCAGTGATATTAATACTATATAATAATATATGGTCATAGTCTCATAGACTCATACTGATATTAATAATTTAATACTATATAATATATAGACATATATTTATAATTATACTAACGATGTTAATTATTACTTTATTACTAATTTAAAGTATGTTAATGCATAATGAGCCATATACAACTTTTATATTATAATTTATACTATAACTCTTAATACTTAATAGTATTAGTAATACATTAAAGAATATATTAATACATTGATACTAAATAGTAAATATATATAGTTATAGACTTATAGTGATTAGTTATTATGAATCATGATTAGTATAAGTTGTATAACTGTATAACTATATAATAGTATAATTAGTATTGGTATAAAGTATTAGACTATTAGTAATCCACTTTAAGTCTATATATAAATTACTATATATATAAATCACTATAGTATTAGGTATACTAATACTCTAATACTATATCACTATATGATACTATTAACTATAGTGATATAGTAATAGTAATAGTAATAGTAATAGTAATAGTAATATTTATACTAATACTAATACTAATATAGACTATAGTATAACTTATACGTATACTAAACCACTATAACTTATACTAATATATTATTATATTATATAGTTATACTAAATCACTATTAACTTATATTAATATATAATATAGTTATAATAAATCACTATAATATAGTATAACTAATATAACAACTAATATAACAACTAATATAACAACTAATATAACTATTAATATAACTATATAATAGTATTAGTATAAAGTATTAGACTATTAGTAATATAGTATAGCTATATATTAGTAATATTAGTAATATTAGTATAAGTATAATTGTATAAGTATAACTATAGTCTGTACTTAATTATAATATAGTATAATTATATATTAGTTAGTGATAGGATTAGATTAGATGAAATTTATATAATTAATTATATATATCTAAATTATAAAAATATATATAAATTATGTACATTCTGTCCGGTCCGAAAAACTTCCGAACCGTGGACCGGACCGAATACATTTGCTCCCGGTCCGGTCCGGTCCAAATTGACTGGTCCAGTTCGGTTTTTCCGGTCCGGACCGCCCGATGCTCACCCCTATTCAAAACAGAGCAAGAGAGCTCTTAGGGAGTGAATTTGATCAGGATTTGGCTCATAAAAAATCAGCGTGTCGTTAGTGAAGAGAGGATGAGAAATTGAGAGATTATCATGAGTGAAGCCACCTACTGAGAAGCCCGAGATGAAACCCTCATCCACCATTCCATTCAACATTCTACTTAAGACATCCATTGCTAAGATGAAGAGAAGAGGTGATAAAGAGTCTCCTTGCCTCAATCCCCGAGAACTATTAAAAAAGTCTTCAGGAGTGCCATTCACCAAAACATATAATTTGGCTATAGTGATGCTTCATCCATTGGCACCACCTTTCCCCAAAGCTGTACCTACCAAGTATGTGTCCCAAGAAACCCCAATTTACATGATCAAAAGCTGTATCCATATCCAACTTGCATAAAATACCTGGAATGCTGGCTTTGACTCGACTTTCCAAACATTCATTAGCAATGAGGACTGAGTAAAGTATTTCCATTCATTACAATTAGGATGTAATGACATGTACGGTGGTGGTGGCAGGCGAAACTTTATCTTCATACTTGAAGAAAAGGAAGGTATTGGATGGAGAAGGATGAGGGAGGCCTTGTGGGAGTTTATTTATGAAGGGAGAAGCACCTACAGAAGACCATCGGTTGTGGTGATTTAGCCGCAAAAATGCTCATGCTGATGCTGAAGCAACCTCGTGAAACAAGAAAAGGGGACGGCGGCATGGAAGCTTAGAAAGGAGCCGCTGCAAGAAAGGGCAACAAACATAGTGCTGGAAGAGTTCCTCGTACTGCACAGTGGCAGGCTTGCTGTCAACATGGTAGTGGGGGACGTACATTGTATGTAGATGGACGTGGAGGCACAGTTGGCAGGCCTCCAGTTTAAAGTAGATTGGCTGATATGGTGCGTAGAGGATAAAGAAGAATGGGGGGTTGGCCTGAAAAGATGTGGGCTTAGTGTGGGCCGGGGAGAGGAAGAAACTAGCGTAATTGAAACATTAGATGGGCAACGTAAAAAGGGCTTGGGTCTGGAAGTCATTGGACCTAGCAAGGCTTCAGCAGCAAGTGTGGTGGGATAGAGTAGCTCATGTGGGCCTAGCAAGGTGGGTCAATTGTTTGGGCCTCAGCCCGTGGGGCACAACTCGGGAAAGGAGAAACTCGGGGCCCAACTCATGTGGAGAATTTGAAAGGGGGGGTGACCCACGACCCCCTATCGGCGGGAGCCTTGCATCTGTGTCAAAAAAGTTGGTGAGAGCCCCGCAACCAGCTGAGGAACCCTTGACGGAGGCCTAGAGGGTATCGACAGCGGTGGAGGAGCTGACGACAATAGTTCTTGAAAGAGAGCTAGACTTTTCTCTACCATCATGTCTCGGGACTCCAGCATATTGTGGCCAGACGCTGACGACGAATAGCAAGGAAGCTCTATCCCTTCTGGCGGAGGCTCTACAGCAGCTGGAGGAGCATATCAAGACATGATCAGCAAGGAAATCTCACGATGATGCTCACAATGATTCTTTTCTCCTTTCTGGAAGTGACGAAGGAGATGTTAATGGGCCACCACAATTGCTTATTCTGATGCAAGGCTAGTTTGAGTGGGAGTGTAGAAACCTCTTCACAAAGGAGGCGATGGGGATGTCGTTGGACTCGCAAAGGGTTACTAGAGGGGGGAGCCCTTACCCCTGAACTGCATGTTACCAAACGAGTCTAATGTGTTTGATTGGGTTTTGCTTAAGGTGAAGGAAATTCAACATTGTGTGGGGATGGAGTTTGAGGGCTTTGCGGAACAATTTATGGCTTTTCTTACTGCCATATAGAGGTGGGTCACACACAGCTTAAGAAATCTGGGTCTAAGAAACAAAGGGAGCTAAAGAGACTTACGTGGTCGTTGAATTATGAGGGCAGCTCAAGCCGAGATAGATCCAAAGGGAAGGGGATAATATCTTCTATATGAAGCCCAAAATTGTGTTTTGGAATGTTCGTGGGCTTAATGAGGCCAACAAGTGTCTTCACATAAGAAATTTGCTTCGTGAGTGGATGACAGACATAATATGCTTACAAGAAACCAAGCTGAAATCTATTCCAAGCATAATTGTGAGAAGTATTTGGACCTGTCCATATGTGGATTGGGTGTATCTTGCATCAAATGGGACTTCGGGAGGAGTATTAGTAATGTGGGATAGAAGGGTGGTGGATAAAATTGAGGACTTCATAGGGGAGTATATAGTGACATGTTCCTTTAAGAGTGTGAAAGATAATTTCTTGTGGGCTTTTGTAGGTATCTATGGGCCGAATTTAGACAGTACCAGAAGATTATTATGGGAAGAATTAGTTGGAGTACATAGCTGGTGAGACCTTCCATGTTGCCAACGTGGTGATTTTAATGTTATAAGGTTCCCAAGCGAACGTTCTGGAGACAGTTGGCTACAACCAACAATGACAGAATTTTTAGTGTATTTTCGATCTGAATCTGGTGGACCTTCCTCTCAGGGGGGTAGTTTCACGTGGTCTAATACTCAGACTTGGTCTCGATTAGACAAATTCTTAGGCTTCGTTAGGAGTTTAACATTCAAACACCTAACTCTTAAATTACTAAATTCACCTCAACTCAAAACCTCTTTACACGTGAGATCCACAATTTTTTTAACTAAACACCTATTTACACGCGAGACTCACAATCTTTTTCAACTTTCCATAAATACATCTTAACTTATCTTAACATTTAAACATATCTAAACTCATCTTAGTTGGGCTCCACAAAACTTATTCCACCATCTTAGCTCACTACTATTTATAAAGAACTCAATTCATCTCAATTCAGCTAAATATCCAACGGGGCCTTAGTCTCACCGGAATGGGAAATGCATTTTCTTGCATTTGTCAAGAGGTTGCCTCACATCGGAGGTAAATGATTATAGGCCCATTAGCCTTGTCAATGGGATGGACATGATCATCTCCAAGGTGCTTGCAAATTGCTTAGGGGAGGTATTGGGGAAGATCATTACAAAATCACAAAATGCATTTGTAAGGGGTAGGCAAATTCTGGAATCAGTTCTTATTGCCAATGAATGCCTGGATAGCAGACTAAAATTTGGTTCTACAGGGATCTTATTTAAGGTGGATATGGAGAAGGCCTATGATCACGTAAATTGAGACTTTCTACTTACTGGGGAGGTGCGGATTTGGGGAGAGATGATGTTCGTGGATCAAATGTTGCATTTCAATGGCGAGATTTTCAGTTTTGATGAATGGTAGTCCATTTGGTTTTTTTAGTAGTTTGCAAGGCCTGATACAAAGGGATCCGTTGTCCCCACTTTTCTTCGTCATTATTATAGAGGCACTTGGTAGGATGATATCGACTTTGGTTATGAATGGCTTTGTGGTAGGCTTCTCGGTTGGTGACCCCAATAGGGGTATTATTAACATCTCCCACTTATTGTTTGCAGATGACACACTAGTTTTTGTGAGGCAGACCAAAACCAGCTTCAGGCACTGAAGGCACTTCTACTATGTTTTGAAGCAACATCAAGTTTGAAAATGAACTTTGATAAATCAGAGTTTGTGCCAATTAGTAGTGTTAGCAACATTCGGTAATTGGCCAATACGCTTGAATGTAAGGTTTCCTCTTTTCCCATGGATTACCTTGGACTTCCGTTGGGGGTTGCCTCAAGGGCTGTAAGCGGACCGACCGGACCGAATGGACCGGATCGAGACCGGACCGGACCGGACCGAGTTCATTCGGTCCGGTCCATGGTCCGAATTTAATAGGACCGAATTAATTCGGTCCGGTCCACAGTCCATGTGTTTTTCGGACCGGACCGGACCGAACCTAAAAAAAAAAAAAAATTATATATATAATTAATTATATAATTTTCATCTAACATAATCCTATCACTAACTAATATATAATTATACCATATTATAATTAAGTATAGACTATAGTTATACAATTATACTTATACTAATATTACTAATATATAGCTATACTATATTACTAATAGTCTAATACTTTATACTAATTCTATTATATAGTTATACTAATCATGATTCATAATAACTAATCACTATAAGTCTATAACTATATATATTTAGTATCAATATATTAATATATTCTTTAATGTATTATTAATACTATTAGTATTAAGAGTTATACTATAATTTAATTTAGTATTGTAAATAAATTTTTTTATTAATTGATGTGAAAAAAGGAAAAAAAAAAAAAAAAGGGCCGGACCAAATGGACCGGACCGGACCGATGACTACCGGTCCGGTCAAACCATGGACCGAAAAAATTCGGTCCATGGCCGGACCGGACCGAACCGGACCGGCTCGGCCCGTTTACACCCCTAGCTGTATCAATATGGGATACAATGATTGAGAAGATAAAACATAGATTGGTAGGGTGGAAGCGGTTGTACTTGTTGAAAGGTGGCTGGATTACCTTAATCAAGATTTCTAACTTACATATTTCTTGTCTCTTTTCCCAATCACAGCTAGTGTGGCGGCCCGGATTGAAAAGTTTCACCGTGATTTCTTATGGAGTGATGTGGGGATGAATTCAAATTCCATCTAGTTAGTTTGGACAAGATATACACTCCAATCTCCTCTGATGGGTTGGGAATTAGAAATATGAGACTTTTCAATCGGGCCTTAATATTGTAGTTTGTTGCCGCCCCCCCGGGGGGGGGGGTGTTGTACTAGAGAGGTGAGTGAGGCTTATGGAATGGGAGTTTGGAAGCACATTAGACGAGGGTGGGGGGTTTTTATTTGCCATACCAAACTGATGCTAGGAGCGGGCTCTAGAATAAAATCTTGGAGTGACATATGGTGTGGAAATAATGCCCTAAAGGACTCATTTCCTTCAGTTTTTCGGGTTGCATGTGATCAAGCTTCAGTGGCATATCTCTTGGTGTTATCGGGAGATCAAGTCAAATGAAACATCATTTTTACTAGGGCGGCACAAGAATGAGAAGTTGGCAGCTTCGAGGACTTTTTTAGCCTATTGTATTCTACGAAACTGAGTAGACAATGAGTTGACACGTTGTGGTGTGTACCTGCAAGTAAGGGTACATTCTCGGTTCGATCCTTCTACAAGTCTTTCACACACTCGCCGAAAAATCAGTTTCCATGGCAAAGGATTTGGCAGAATAAGATGCCTACCAAAGCGACATTCCTTACTTGGACAGCTTCCCTGGATAAGATTTTGACAACAAATAGCCTAAGGAAGTGCAAGGTGATTATACTAGATTGGTGCTATTCGGCAAGACTATGGATCATCTCTTACTACATTGCGAGATTGCTAGAGCGCTGTGGAATGATGCTTATGGCCGAGTAGAGTTAGCTTGGGTAATGCCCGCCATAGTGGTTGAGTTTTTGGCCAGCTGGACACATCTAGGAGGTATCCACAAATCAAAGCTGTGTGGAATATAGTACCTATCTATATTATGTGGTGCTTGTGGCAAGGGTGGAAACGATCGGACGTTTGAAGATAAGGAGTGTTCACTAGCGGAACTTAGATCTTTATTTTTTAGAACTCTATTCCAATGGGCCATAGCTGTAGACTTTAATGGCCTTGATTTTCATGACTTTCTTGTTTCTATTGCTACGACCTGGATAGGTCTTATCTCTTGTATACTATTTTGTGTATGTGGGTTATGTCTATCATCATTAATACAATCGTCTACTTATTAAAAAAAAAAAAATTTAACCTTGCGTCCAAAATATTGAATCTAACTAAAAGAGATACCAAATTGCTTTCCTCCTCTAGTCTCTATGGCATTGTTAACAGGATACTTGAAATATAGAACAGGGGTAAATTTTCTCTGATTACTGTTATTCAATTAATTATAGGTCAATGTTAAAATTCTTAGATTCAGTCCCACCCGAGTTCAACATTGAGTTTGACTTAGGCCCGGTTTGGATACAAGAAGTCTTTCATCTCATTTCATCATTACCACTTTTACAAATTTTCACACAATATAATAAAAAAATTCAATTTTTTCAAATTCCAAAACAATAATAATATTAAAAAATAATATTCTAACAATATTTTATTCAATTTTTAACTTTCATCTCAACTTCCTATCCAAACGACACCTCAGTCTGGTGGAGTATGGCCTACCCTTATATCCTCCAGAGTTCTTATCCAAAACATATTTTGGTGGTTATCTTGCTGTTCAGAACAGCAATGATTGCAATTAAAAGTCGATATTCTTATTTGAAGGTTCCTTCTTGCAGGGTGTGCCTGAACAGAAGCTCCGAGCTCATTTGGGTTCTTTTGGTGTAACTGGAAATCTCGCACTTCAGCCGATGTACACTTTGTCAGGTATCTTTCATTTACTATTTATGTTTAAGAATAGAAAAAGATACTTTATTAGATATCTGAATTGTTCTTCTAGATCTAGAACTTGACATGGACCTCAAGTATTGAATACTGGTTGGTTATTAGGAAAAAGAAAAACTAGTTGCATGGTTGCAAAATGACATGTGAACTTAAATACTGATTATGGATGTTAGTCACACGGCCAATCTAAATTATGTGCTAATGAGTTCTAGCTCAATTGGGTGTTACGTAACTTATTGATCACATAAAAGAGAGCCACTATCAATTATTATCTATTAATTACACATACTAAACTCTTTATTTCTAATAAGCTCTTTATTTCTAAATACTAAACTCTTTATTTCCAATAAGCTCTTGAAATACTAACCTCTCTAATTGCACCGAATGAAATATTAGGTGGTCAGAAAAGCAGGGTTGCATTCGCGAAGATAACATTTAAGAAACCTCACATAATATTGCTTGATGAGCCGTCCAATCATCTAGTAAGTTTTCAGCTTTTTCTCTTGACTTGATTAGTTTTTTGGGCAGGGGTTGTTATTTAATTGATGTCACTTGTAGTTGTAATTGATATTTGAATTTTTCAGTCCATTGCTTTTTCCTAGAAATGAAAGTTGCTTCTTGTTGAAATTTTCTAATTTTTTTATTATTAATATTGCTATCCTTGCAGTCTTTTTTCTTTTCGATGGGGGAATTAATTAAAAATATCTTATAATGATGCAATTCATTATAAGATCTTTTTAATTATTTTTTTTATACATCATTTTGTATATCATTGTGCAAGCTATACCATGATGATTAGTCATGGTTACGACTGAAGTAAATCTCCCTCCTAGACAATGTGGGATCCCAATTCATCACCCTTCTGTACTTATGTCTAGGGCGGTGCGTTTTGGCCAAAATCTTAAGGCAATAAGCAGTATTCCCATCCTTTCAGACTGCATCCTTAAGATCTAGACTAGTCTACTATTCCATGAGTCTTAATTTGCGGTCTGGATCATCTCATGGTCAAGTTTTGTTTGTCATGCCTAATGTTGCGATAGACTGGTATACCCATGGGATTCTCAATGTAGACTCCATTTTGTCCAGTTATGCTTCTTTTTTAACATTCTTTGAAACATGTGCTTAGCTAGACATGATGGCATGGTTGGTTATTACGCATGTCTACAGTATGAAACCTTTGTTTCCAAAGGCCCGTTTTTCTCTGATATAAATTGAATTTTATTGATACGTTTTCTCGAGGGGAAACTTCATTTTAGAAGCAGAAAAAAAAAAAAAAAAACTTCATTTTAGAAGCAAGTCCTAAAGTCCACTTTAGGATTTTGCAGCAAATGGAGATTGATGCTTTAGGGAATAAAATTTGCAAGATTTTTTCTGGTTTATTTTGTGAACTTAACTACTTGAGGGCTTCTTCATGGCTACTAGGCTGGCTACAAATCTCTTGTTCATATACGGAAAATGATCAATAATTTCTAACATACTAATGGTATTTCTTACACCTCACCAAACAGGACATTTTGCATTATTTCCTTTTGATTTGTATTTCTGATGTAAGATGTTAGATCTGATTGATTTGATCTGTATTTCTATCGAAACAATTGATGCCTTGTAAAAGCAATATTCTTGATTCCAACTTTTGTCTCAAATGAAAATATCAACAAACTGACTGGGGATTCGTTTTCTTCATGCAATGTATAGGATTTGGATGCTGTGGAGGCACTAATTCAGGGCCTTGCTTTGTTTCAAGGAGGCATACTCATGGTATATTACCTCTGCTTTTTATGATTCCCATTCATGACAGCAGCCCAATTTATGGAACCTAAATAAGACGCTTAAATTGTATGTGTTTTCCTTGATTGCAGGTTAGCCACGACGAGCACCTAATATCTGGTAGTGTAGATGAACTATGGGTGGTATCAAAAGGAAAGATTTCACCATTCCATGGCAGCTTCAATGATTATAAGAAGATACTGCAGTCTTCATAGAAAAGCTGGTCAAATTCATTCTCTTCGGAGGTGTAAGTTACCTTGATTGCAGTAAAATTATTGGGATGTGAGCAGAAGACTATAGAGACATAGCAAAATATTATATATTGGGAGAAACTTCTGCTGAATGGGTGAGTAGTGAGAGATGGCGTGGTTTCTTGGAAAATATATTTCGATTGTACAATATTTTTTTAATATTAACGGGCTTGAATTTTGATAAACAGGCCCTCAATGAGCGTTCTTTATCATTACAATAAGGCAAAAAGTGAGAATAAATCAAGAACGTCTGTGCATGTAATCTTTTTGTACAAGCAAAAAGAAACAAACACTGTTACACTACGGCATCTATATCTCAGAAATTAGATCATTTTGTCTCTAACGCGTGAGTTCTTCTAACTCATTTATTCAAGCTGGGTGTTTATACTTCTTAAGGTTTTGATGATGTTATACCTTGTGTAATTTATTTAGTTGATCAATTCAAATTAAAGAATTATGAAATCACCACGTCAAAGGAATGATTTTTAAAACATAGAAATTATATTCTATAAATAGATTCAAGTAAAGTATTTGGTTCACAAAGAAATTTCATGTAATATATAACTAAAAAACAAACTAATTGATGTGATTTGTTGTAAAGCATTTTGGAAAATGATATTTGATTTGTTTGTCCGTTCAAAGTTATTGTTTAGGTATTTTATTTTATTTTTTATTTTTTTTAAATGGTTGAGGAAGTTATTATTAATGAAGTGTATTTTTTTTATTTTTAAAAAATATGTAAAGATATTTAAAACAATATTTGAAAAAAAATGCAATTGCATTAGTGGTAAATTTGAGGGGGCAAGTTAATTGAGTAGCAGCACCGAAATTATGTTGTGAGATCTCTTTATTTTGCTTTGAAATATTTATTAAGGTCCTGTTTGGATGTTGAGTTGACTTAAGATCAGTTAAATTCTTTATAAATAGTAGTGAGTCGAGATGGTGGAGTGAGTTTTGTGGAGCTCATCTAAGATAAGTTTAAATGTATTTGAATGTTAAGATGAGTTTATATGTATTTATAGGAAGTTGAAGAAGGTTGTAGGTCTTATGTATAAAGGGGTGTTGAGTTGAAAAAGATTGTAAGTCTCACATGTAAAGAGGCTTTAGGTTGAGATGAGTTTAATGATTTGAGAGTTAAGTATTTTGGATGTTAGATTCAATTTAAAATTAGATTGATCTGTTCAAGTTTCAAACTTGACCTAAGTGCATGTTTGGAATTGTGGTGGGAAATATAACTTATAACTTTAGAGCTTATAGTTTATAACTTAAATAATAAGCTCTATACTTCAAAAGTTGTTTACTATTTGATAAACATGTATCTAAAGTACTTTTAAAGTTAGTTATATTAATTTTTTAAAAATATATAGTTATCTGTAAGAGCTTTTTAATAAAAACTTCAATTTGGTTTTTTTAAAAAGTAGACTTTAAGCTGTTTTAAGTGATTAAAGCACTTTTTATAAATTTGTTATAAGTTATAAGTTCTAAAACTATAAGCTATATTTTCCATTACAATCTCAAACATGCACTTATTAAACAATCATTTTTTCTTTGAAAAAACTTTTAAATGGTTAAAAGTATTTTTTAAATTTTCTAACGCAATCCCAAACAAGCTATAAATGTTGAGGTCTTTAATAGTTATCAACACGGACTTATAAATCCAATTTGCCTGCCTTTCATTATTCAGTTTTGCTACATACAATCGAGCCGTGAAACTGTAGGGGAATCGGATGCCATGTTAGCCATTAAAAAAAAAACAAAAAACAGACGAGGAGGGAAAGAAATTAGATTTCAAATCCAAAATTATGTGCCAGTTATCTTCTTCTCCAACTTCTGGTACTGAATGCTATTTAGACCAAACAAACCTTTCCTCTAACAAACCACAGCAGCCAGACATATTCATCCCTTTGATACCCCGGACCCCAACACTTCAACATCAAAACAAACATCCCCACAAAACCCATCTTCCGCTTGCTGTCACTGAAGCTAAGTGCATATTCAATATAGCTTTTCTGACGGTACTTATTGGCCTTTTGCTCTACTTCCGCTCCATGATCTCCATGCTCTTCCTCGGCCACCTCAACAAGCTTACTTTAGCCAATGGTTCCCTCACCATTAGATCCGCCAACATCACCGGTTATTCTCCTCTCCGGTCTTGCCATGAGAATGGAACCCATTTGTGGCCAGGCCTTGGGAGCCAAAAGATTCAAACTTCTTGGCCTTAACTTGAAAAGAACAGTGATTCTACTTTTACTGACTTCCATTTCGATATCAATTTTATGGTTCAACATGAAGAAGATATTGCTCTTTTGTGGTCAGAAAGCCCATATTGCAGCCGGAGCATAGTCCTACATTCTTTATTCCCTCCTAGACCTCGTTGCACAATCTCTTCTGTACCCTATACGACTAGAAAAAATATATTTGCAACTGGCCACGTGGGACGCGGTGCCCCTGCGATTTCCCAGGCAGGTTGCAAATAGATTTTTTCTTCATTATTTTGACATTCATTGTATCATTTGATTCTGATTTGAAAATGATAAATGTTAGATACTATGAAATCATAACGGAAAAGCTTTTTAAAATTGGATCTTAGCACCCTTAAAATCAGCTTCTGCAGAAATATTTCGTCATGAAATCAGAGGTTTGGATTTTATGCATTCTTTTTCGAAAATGAAAACATTCGACTTCATCATGTTGACCTAAATCATCTTCAACTTATCCATTTAAAAAGATAAATTATATATATATATATTCAAAGTTTATACAAAATTACACGTATTAAAAATATTAATATTTTTATTTTTTGGAATTTCCATAGAGAAGTCGTATGTTTAAGATTTAAAAAGAGGAGAGGAATAGAATTTTTGCCAAAAGCGCCGCGGTTTCGGATTCCCAAAGTGGAGAATAACAACAGTACGGTATCGTGAGAGACGCTGGACCAGGTGGCGAGCTGGTTTGGTTCCACCGTTGTCTCCGCCTTCTTCTCCTCCCTCGAGCGCTTCTCCTGCCTCAATCTCTCCACCACCGACCCCGACGAAGATTACGACGACTACGACCACGACCACGACCACGACCAAGACGACCAGAACGACGTCGCCAAGCATCGCCCCGTCTGATTCTCTTTCCCTCTCCGGCCGTCGGTATTCTCCTTCTATGTTGGTGTGGAACTTGGTTTCTTCTTTAACGTATTATCGTCGTTGATGTGCCCTGTGATATGCTCTCGCGCGATAATTGAATTATTGCTTCATGTTGGTGGGCTCCAGTCTCCAGATCATGGTCATGATCAGATTGTTGCTTATAAGAGTTTTCTTTTTTCTTTTTCCTTTTGATTCTTGATTGATGATGACTAAAGCTTGATTGAACAAATTAAGAAGCAAAAGCTGAAGGCCTTCTCTCTCTCTCTCTCTCTCTCTCTCTCTCTCTCTCTCTTTTTTTTTTTTAACTTGTAAGGATCAGATATGGGGATCTTGGTTTCTAATCTATCCCACCAGCAAAGGGGAAGTTCGCTGCCTTTTTTGTTCTTTGTTTCGGAGTCTTTTACTCGTCATTGTCGAGAAATAAACATGTTTGTTTTGCTTCTTCAACTTGAATACATTAGTTATTAGAATATAAAGCCGATACATTCTATGCTTGGCAAGATTTTATATTATATTATGTTATACTATATTGTGATATATATATATATATACACACACACATATGGCATGTTTTGTATGTATGTGATTATCATATTTGTTATGTAAAGAGTTTTGTGTTGATTACTCCACTTTATATAATGTCAGTGGTGGAGAGGAATGCGTACATAATCCACAGGACCGCCAGGCATCATTGAACATCTCAATATTTTTTTATGAACAGATTAGGAAAACTAATTGAATTTCTCTTTTATGTACGCCGGTAATAATGGAAAACTTCATTTGGTTCACCACCTCATGTTTGTATCCTGCTGATTTCCTGAGTTTCGTGTTCAAATTGCCTCATTAGGTAGGTTTGCAGTGCTTCAAACATTTTATTTCTTCTAATGGCGCCTGAAAATTTCTACGGTTGCTTTCACCTTATTCAATTACTCTTCCCAGAAAGCAAACTTGAAATGCTGCGCTTGAGAAATGGGAAGAAATAAAGGCGCTGCTTTCCAGAATCTGTATCACGCTGATCTTACTGTATAGAAGAAGAGTATGCACTACTTATGGCAGTAGTTTGTTGCAAAGAGCATATTCAATCTGGTGAGTTGTAGTCATTCTTATATCAAATGCACTCTTAGTTCAAATAAGCTATCATCAAAGACGAGTTCAATTTCTAACTTCTCTGTCTAAGTAGCATTGCTGGAGAAGAGCACTCAGAGTCAAGAACATGGTAGCTAAAATCTTTCCTTCTCATATATGTTGCTCTAGAAAATCTGTAAGAGAAAGTAGAAAACGAGTCGAGAGAAAATAATTGATGCATCTACAGATTTGCAAGGTCTACAAGTTTGAATTTTGCATTGCCTTCAAAATTTTACATTAAGTGCATCTCTCTCTCTCTCTCTCCCTCTCTCTCTCATGGAGATGTATACACTTCAGAATTGCTAGTTGCAGTTATTGCAATTGCTACTTATTATTAGTCTAAAAGGACCATAGAACGGGGAACAGCACATGAATTGCTTAACTTTACCAGCCTTGTTAATCTTCATGCTCTTTCCAACAAAGCAGCATGGCTATGCAACGTCGGATTATGTACAACTTTGTTCTCTTCTCCTTGAAGGTTTTCGCCTTTGGCACTCGAACTTTGGTTTGCCTTTGCTGTGAAGTAGAAAATTCCATGAACTTGGTTCTGAGACAACCCCAGCTTGGAACCTGTCGTTTGTCCTAGATTGTTAGGACTATGGAGTGGTCTTCCCTCCAGGAATCTTTTTATATATAGGAGTTACTGCAGTTTCTTTCAGTTTTTGTGTTTTTTTGTCTTTACAAGTCAAAAAACAAAATAATTGGTAAATTACAAAAAAAAGGTCTGACAAAGCAACTCTACTGTTCTACGAAAAGTTAAGCCTGGAGTTCGATTTCTTCTCCCATATGCTGCCTTAATTTACTTCTCTGCTTCATAATCCGGAATATCAGGTTAATTAATTGTATTTGAACACCCAAATTACAGTTTTTTTGTCCAGATAATTTAATAGCAAAATGACAAATTGAGCACATGATTAACCTTTGAGTTCTAGAAACATTAATTAGGAATTGTGCGGCTACGGTTATATATTTTCTGAAAATAAAAAAAGATACAATAATTAATCAAGTAACTGAATCACAACTACCGACCGCATCAGAGGTTGGTGGAGATGGCTTCACCAGTCTTTTGGTTTTATTTTTCAGTTTTCTTTGTAGATATTGATAAGCTGCCATAACCTACGATAGTGTGGAATGACGTAGAAACTGCCGGTAGTAAGTATTATTGGGACCTCAATTTTTTGTATTCCGAGAGGGTATATATATATATATATATATATATATATAAATTTTTTTCATTAGTAAATAATTATCAGTCATTATTCACTGTACACACTCCATACCTTATAAAAAAAAAAAAAATTGTTAGGTGTGGAGTGTGAAGGTGAATAGTGGCTGTATGCTGAATATGTCCCACCATTTTCAGGGATTTTGTTACACAATCTCCTACTATTCACTCACATTCTACACTCCACATTTTTTAAAATTTTTTAATATTTTTTTAGAATTTTTTTTGAGTTTATTTTTTTTTAAACTATTTCAAATTTTTTATTTACTATTCATATAAAAAATATTTGATAAAAGAAAAAAATTAAAAAAAATATGGAGTGTGGAGTGTGGAAGAATAGTATGAGATTGTGAAGATTTTTTGTTTATTTAAAGATGATCTTTCCAGACACTTAAAGATTATATAGAAATGTTAATATTTTACTACTAAGCCGGATTGTTGAGCATAAGATAATAGACATAAGATGCAGTGAATGCTTGCTTCCCTTTGACATCGTTAATTTACCCTTTTTGTCACGAAAATAAATGTTAAATATTTCACAGTAAAAGTATTAAAAATAAAAATAAAAGAATACATCAAGCAATATATCATTTTAACGGTCAAGATTTGTGAATTTACTACATATTATATATATATATACTAGGTGAAAATAACGTGCAATGCACGTTTGCCTAGTTTTATGAAATGGTTATTTATAAAAAATAATATATATTTTATAAAAATGATTGATTTCACTTAATAATTTAAGGGATAGTAGACAAAATAAAAGCATTAGATCAAAATATCATTTAATCCAATACATGTAATTTATAACATCCATAATTTTAGCAAAACTTCATGCAATAAGTTTAATAAAAGTCCAACAAAACTAAAAACCTAATAGGCAGGAACCAGATAGGAATCAAGTTCTTTTGTGGTGAATTTTCTTTCTCAGCACACCATATCATCATCTTGTTCATCAAAATCCTTTCCCTTGAGTGACTTCTCCATCTTTTCCTTGCTACTCTTAGCTTGAAGAAACTCCTTTGGAGGTTTGGTTGAGATAATAAACCAATACTTCAGTTCTTCTGGTGAAGGGAGCTCTTTTAAACATTCAGATTTGGAATAAAACAACATATCTTCAAATGTTTGAGTTGTATCATACCAGAGGGAAGATACATATTAATGCTTGCTTTTGAAACTATTAATTGGAGTGAAATTACTACTACTGCATCACATGCAACAAGTTGAGGGAAGGTACATTTCAATAGTATATATAAATGATGTATCAGACAACCTTTTAGTTGACCAACAAAGTCTCCGGAACACCAACTGCATATTATGCAGATGCCTCCTCCATCATATGTTTGGTTAATTTTACCACTCGTACTTATCTAATGAAAAAGAAAATGAGGCTAAACGTACATGCAGGATAGCAATCCAAAAATAGCCCATCCTCTTGTCACATCACCCTCTTGATCCTGCCGATATTCTGCAAAAGACAAAAAAAAAAAATTGAAAAAGAGAGACTGGTTTGTTATGGAATTGAGCTTGGAAACAATCAACCAAAACAAAATCTGAACAAGATAGCGTTTTCAGTCAATACTCTGTACAAATGTTATGCACCTTTTGATACAAACTTTTTACCCTTTGTCTCACCATCACTTGTTGCTAACTACAACACAAGTGGCATTGCACAACAAACTTGGGAATGTAGTAGTTGGCAATACAGAGTCATTTACATATGGTGGTTTGTTAGATCCTCCACAATCACATATAATGTCAGCAGACCCACATTAATTCACAAATAAACATATCTCATCACCGGAACCACCTAAATCAAAATACGTTCTTCTGACATGAATGTCTGTTTCTTTTCATGTAGGCAGTCTTTCCTGGCCAAATCAAGGATTTGGGCTTCTTTTCCAATAAATTCATCATGCAAAAGTAAATAAATTGGTTGTTTAAAAATAAAAAAATAAAGGAAATTATTCAACTGTTGATAAATCTTACACGCATATCTATATATAATATATATATATAGAGAGAGAGAGAGAGAGAGAGAGAAGTGGGAGGCTTTTGTTATGAAATCAATGTGTGCTTACCACACATTTTTGTAAGAATGAATTGGATGGGATCATAACCCTCTACTGGGATAGTGACATTAACCTCATATCAAGAAGTTTTGAAGCTTGTACAATCATATTGGTAGTACTGCAACAACAATCCATACATCTCCAATCCACAATCACCACTGTAGGCGACAAAGTTGTAGGAGGTGTCCCAGTTGCCCCTGAACCTGATAGACGAACCTCCAGGCCATTTTCTGGAACAACCTTCAGTAGCCATAAATGGCAAGTAAACTACCTTAATTGTAGGCTTCTGCACCAAATTCGAAAGAGAAGCAATTGCAGTCATATAAAGGGCTACATGAGTTTGTTCAGTTCGAAAGCTGTAAAAATATATGTATAATTCTTATAGTTATTGGTGACAATAGTGGGGAAAAAAAGAACCCTGGATGACAGAAGTTTGACAAAAAAAATACTTATAAAAAAAAGAAGTCTGACAAAAAGAGAATGAGAAGGCAAAGCAAAACTACATCAGAAACTCACCTGAAATCATGGTGAGACTTTTCAAAACCTAATTGAGTCATGCCATTGTAAACCCACAAAATTCAACAAAGGCAATTATTTATCACTTTTATTTTGCCAGGTAAAGGCTTTTATCACTTTTCCCATTACATCGTGAAACCCTGAAATACCCATGGACCTAGTCTCTCGCATGGAGTAGAAAGTTCAACAAAAACTTTGACATGGATAGAAACAGCCACATTTGTTGAGATGTTAAAACATCAGATTGAATTTGGGAAAGTGAGATACAAAAATGGAAAGAACTACCAGTGTCACAAAGAAATATTATATTTACCATTAAAGCAACTTTGTGACTCAACCAATGGCATTGTCATTTCATTATGATCTCTTTTCATATTATTATCATTGGCTTAGACTGCTGAAAGAGAAAGCCGTGAAAATTGAAATTGGAAAAAACCATGTCAAATTGAATCTCCAATGATAATGGACATCCAAAGATACAAAAAGAACGTTAAATTTTCAAGCACACCAATGACAGAGCAACTGTGGGAGAATTACAGTGACTTTAAGAAAACTCTCGAACTGCAAGAGAGACAATCAACTCCCACAATCTAATATATTCAGAGTTAGATGTGATTTTCATACCATCCATGATAAACATGAACACCATCTTTTGCATCATTATTCGGCCAAAGATCAAGCTCTACTACTCGTACACCTCTCTTCAGTGCCTTTATAATTGGAAGAACACTGCAGCCACTATTGAGTTGGTTACCAGTCAGATATGAATTATGAATAGTATAGATGAAATAACCCTGCATATCGCCTGTATGTTACTTTGTGTGTGCGGAACTGCAACAAGCAATATAATCATGTAGTTAGCACATAGTAACATCAGGAAAACTCCAATGAACCAAAGCAGATCAAAACAAGCCAGCCTGTAATAATTTCAAGTAGGCACATTTAACCTAATCCAAGCTTGGAAATTAGGTTTAGTAGCCGAGGGTTGATTTTATTTTCTTAAGCCAAAAATACAAGAAATGTAAGAATGAAAGCTCTCCATTACAACTTCCAATCATTCTCTGTACCCATGTACCCAAACAAAAAAAAAAACTCCGCAAATTTTAAAGAAGATGAGAGCGAATATATTTCACCTCGACAAAATTTGTGAATTTGGGATCTTTGTTTACCACCAATAGATGAACCTACAAAGCCAGGAAATTCAAAAAACTAAAAAATTCGCCCCTTCTATACAATTATACTATGATAAAATTAAATGAAGAGGATGAAGATCATACCTCATATTCAACTTTGTGCTTCTTGGAATCCTCGAGAGGAACGTAGAACTTGGCAAGACGGGTCTTTCCCTGCCTGTTCTGTAGCAGTATGAACTGGATCTTCCAAATCCAAGAGTTAACGATACGGTCAAGAACATACCCAATAAACCAAACAGAGAAACGATCGCATCAAAATAATCCAGATTTTGGAGAAAGCATAGGAAAAGAAGAAAAGCCCACCTAAGAGCACTGGGAAAGAAGCTTTCCCCAAGCGGCTTTGGAACTCGATTTGGTCAGCTTTGTAAGACGCTTCTTCGAACGTAGTGCAGTGCCGGCCGCATTTGATTTATCAGCATCCACAGCAGCTCCACCTAAATCCACCACCAACCCCAGAACAAAAAATAAAAATAACTAAATGCACAACTCAAACAAAAACCCAAATTTCAAACACTGGTATCGAAAGGATCCGAAGACGATTCATTGCCATCGTTCATGCCGAAAACCATGAAAACCAAAATATCAGTAACCCTAGATTCAGATGTCGGAAAAATAAAGTAAATAAAGCTTTAAATGATTAAAAAAATCAAAGAAATTTAACCCAAAAACCCTAAAATCCAAAACCATGTAGACGAACCCAAATGCTCGAAACACAGGTCCAGCAGAAACTGCGAAAATCCAAACCCAAAACACGATCAAATTTGAAACACGAGACGCCAAAAAACGCCAACACGAAATCCAGCCAGCAGAGTTTCTGTCGAGCTAGCTGCCGTCGAACGTGGAGAGGTGGTTTTCATCGAACCCAAGGAATACAGTCGGAAGCCTCGCATTCTCTCTCTGTATGGGCTTTGATTTTGGAGAGAAAAACAAATGAGAACACGAAGATAGATAGAGAAGACGGAAAGGTGAAAAAAAATTAAAGAAGACCTGCATCTTATCCTTTCGCCGAACTCACATCTAATCCATTTTCAATACAAACAGACTTAACGGAGAAAGTAAGAAAAGTTAACAGAAAACAACAAAACTGTTAAACCAACAATTTTCCGTTAGATACATACTTTTTATATATAGAGAGATATATATATATATAGTCCTCCCCACTTTTTTCTGTCAATTATTTTTCATCTTCATTACAAGAAAACTGCTTATTTACCAGTTATCCAATGAAATGACTATTTGTAATTAAAATTAATTACAAATAGTCTTTTGATTGCAATAAATTAGTCACAAAAACTCATTTTTCTTGTCTTGGGCCTCTTCTTTATTTAATATTTATTTGAATAAATCTTCTTTATTTTTCTTACCGCTGCCTTTTCACTTTATAGTTTTTATGTAGTTGTTTTGTTGGTGTAAGGAAATTAATTAGATCCATCGTTGCCATTTGGCAGATGCAACTCCACCTTGTAGCATCTACTTGTATATTCACTTTACCATAGCATATTATTTCTCTTTTATGTTATTAGAAATGAGATTGTAGACTTTCAACCATCATCTCGATGTAAATAGAACTAGCATATATGCATGCATGCATCGTCTTCAACGAACAATTATGAGACTAATCATTTAAGCTGTTACTTTGTTCAAATCGTGTTTATTTTATTGCATATAATAGTTGGGTGAAGAAAAATTAAGAGGTTGGTTTATATATATATAAGAGGTGTTTACTCAAAACATCTGAGGAAGAGTAATGTTATATAGAATTATAAGTTGTATAAGTGTCGTGCACTCTTTTTAAAAAAGAATGAGGTCTATTATTAAAAAATTAATTTTTTTATATAAATATTATATTTATTCTATTTTTTTAAGAGTAATGCGTACGTAGCACTTACGCAACCAAAATCTTCAATATAAATTTTTATTATTTTCAATTACATTTCCTGATAAACTTTCACAAAATGACAATTTGGTTTGATAAATGGGAATATTTTGCTGCTCAGAAACTACTTTTTTCCACAATAAATGAGACTATCGGTTTCTTGCGTTTAAAAATAATCTAATCTGATTCGATTTCGGGGTATATATATACGTCGCAAATGCAGACGGGTTGTGGCTGGTCAAAAGGAGTTGTTTTGGCTTTTTGCTCCAAGAGTTTGAAATTTTGAATATTCCTAAGACCAGAAGATTGATTGCTGACGCCTCCATTCCTACTACACCTTCATGAGTAAAGAGCTTCACCTGAATCACCTCTACGGAAGCTAAAGACATCGGATAACAAGGCTCAAGGAGAAACTGTACGTACTTTGTGTCTCACATTTGAAATAATCAGATAGTTTGCTTTGTGATTTTATCTATGTGATAGCAATGGGAGATAAATCGACGTAAAATGTAAAACCTACAACATTTAAGACGTCCAAATAAATTTCTTGAGCAGTATTAAATACTCAATTAATATTATAATCTGATAGATGATATGTACAAGTTCTAAATATACAAAGTCTTGCACAGTTCCTTTATAAAAAAAAGAAAATGAATCTTACTGAGAAAAAGTGTGAGAAATTCACTTTTTTTTAGTAAGGCCCGCATTTTTACAAAAGTCTTGTGTATTTGAGATTTGTAACTAATGTTATTCTTATAATTTACTTCATATGTTTATTTGGGTCTAACTTTTTCATTGATTGAGACCCTACTGTTGGGATAAAAAGAGAACTACTTAGTCTACACGTGAATATTACAAAAGTAATCTTACAAGTTGATCTGTTAGTCGGATGTATCTTATAATTTAGACAATTTTTGGAAGTCCAAAGACATCAACAATTCATAGCTACTTTTGAATCTTCAAAAATGAAAATGGGTAGGTATTATCAATCTTGATGAGACGGCATCCTATTATAATGAGAAATGATATTTTCAGTCCTATAGTATGCATGTCATGCATATTCTTATTGAGAAAAGTGAATAAATCTTAGACTCACATGAAAAAATTATTTTTTAATGATAGATCCTACTTTTTTTAAAATGAGTATGTAAGATTTGTATACCATAAAACCGTATAACATAACTTAATATTTTTCTTTTACGAGTTCAGAATGAAAACAATTAATTAATTTGTTTGTAAACAAAAGATTTGCTTGGTTTTCTTGTTTTCCTAGATATGATCTAAGGTGTGTAAGTTTCATGCACTTCTTTCGAAAAAAAGGTAGGGTCTATTATTAAAAAACATGTAGAAGATCTTATTTTCTTGAAAGTCGAATACACAACGCAACAACACATATGCGACCATACGAAAAATACAATATATATGGCGAAACCCTAATTGGGGTAATTAGCACAAAACTCTAATTATGGGTTAGGTTGGACAGTTCAAGAGCTAAAACTAGATCAAAAAAATTTCCCGGGGGGTGAAACCCTAATTAGGGCAAATTTTTCCGCATGACTTAAGTTTTATTGAAAATTCACTAAAAAATCGTAATGAATTTTTATTGGATCGAGTCGTCAAATCGGGCAGTCACAAAACATAATTAGGCTTCACACAAAAAAATCAACACTTGCACATTTTAAAATTATATCAAGCATTACTCAATCCTTATATTTTAAAATTTAGACAAAAATGGAACACAATTTTTCATGTTTGTCTCAAGAACAAACGAGAAATATTTTGATCTTTTGTTATGAAGAGAGAAAACACTATTATTTGTTTATTGTGCCTATTTTACTATTATTTACCGTAATAAAAATATCTTCAAATTTTGATTAACGTGGACTTGTTAGTCTAATTAGTTTAATTTACTTTGTTTCATTGGCGATTGAGCATTCAATAATCTTGACCATTGTACTTACCAAGAAGAAAAAATAAAAGAAAAAAAGAATTGATCATTGACGGTTGACTCAAAGCAATGCATCAGTTGACTCCAAAGCAATGCGGCAGATAAACGCAAACAGTTCCAACCGTCCAACCTCGGAACCTTTTTCATTGCCAAAATGCCCGCCTTTCCCAAATGCCAACTAGTCGTCTTCCTCGTCCTCATACTCAGCCATGTCTGCTCCTCTTTCCTCTCGCTCGCATCGTAATCCTTCGATCTTCTCCTGCCATGGTGGGCTTTCAAGCTCTTAGCTTTAGAAACTTCTGTTCGATATCTTTTGCAATATTTTTCGGAGTACTAACAACCATGAGTGTCACAGAAGCTCTGAAAGATTGCAGTTCCAACACTGCAGGCCTTTTGATCCCCACAACCCCTTTGGTACACTTCCTTGAGCGTGTCCAAGAAACGGCTCTGAGCACCTTCGGAGAATCACAGTTTGACCCTAAGCCTTACGTTGACATGTCACTGAAGTTCGACTTGTCAACGGCTGAGGCTGCTTTTGATAAGCTTCCAAAGTCCGAAAATGGGTCAATTTCAGTCGAGGATCTAAAAGCTTTTATGGAAAAGTACCTTGAGGGTGCAGGGGATGATATGGTGTACGTTGAGCCAGTTGATTTTGTGCCGGAACCGGAGGGTTTCTTGCCAAAGGTGGAGAATGCGGAGGTGAGGGCCTGGGCTCTGGAGGTGCATGCTTTGTGGAAGAATCTCAGTAGGAAAGTCTCCGATGAGGTCCTGAAGCGGCCGGAGTTTCATACTCTACTCCCTCTGCCAAAGCCGGTCGTGATTCCTGGTTCACGATTTAGAGAGGTCTATTACTGGGATTCTTACTGGATCATCAGGTTAGCTTTATTTTTGTTTCTTTCTTTTTTTTTTTCCCTATGTTTTGTTTTTAATTTCCAACCAACGTTCTATACGAAATTGATTTTTGGCGGGCTTTTGAGTTTTTGCTATCTGGGGTAGGTAGTGCTTTTGGTGATTCAGATTACAATCCTTAGCAATTATAGAAAGCTTCTGCATTTTTTTTTTCGAATCGCATGCTCAATCAAGCTCCTTTTAAGTGCTAATGCTGGTTCCAAATTAGAAGAAAGAGTCGTTTTCTCTCTTTTTTTCACCTGGTTCTGTCCAATTTGGAAACTACATGATCTTTTCTTCATTATTTGGTAGTTGTTTTTTTTCACTCTCCATCCAACTTGTTGGGTCATAAATTATCTCTATAGAGCATTCCCTAATGGGGTCAAGGTTGATTTATATCTGTGGTGCAGGGGATTGCTGGCAAGTAAGATGTATGAGACTGCAAAAGCAATTGTGACTAATCTTATTCACTTAATAGAAGAATATGGCCATGTCCTTAATGGTGCAAGGGCTTATTGCACTAATAGAAGGTGATTATTCTTTCACTTTATGCTACTGTTGCTTTACTGTATTTTGGTGGTGCTGTAGCCTGTATTCCGCATTGATGATACTTATTTTTTCCTCATTCAATATATAACGTTTTTATCAACTTCTACTAAATATTTTGGTTTTTCTTATCGTTAGCTTTTGCTCTTTTACATGAATTAACTGTCGTTTATGTTTGTTTGTATTTTTGAGTATGATATATTGAAATGATAGTTCTTTGTCATGCAGTTTCTTAGTAGGCAACAAAGGTTGATGCATGATGCACTTCATGTCTCATAACCATTCTAATGCAAACAGTAGTGCAATCAGATTGTTATACTTGAGGATGTGATGTCTAACAGCTTACAAAGTCATCTATATGTTATAGTCTTGCATGGTTATCAACATTCTACATTTTCCTAGTCCATTATAGTCCAAACCTGAAATTGAACTATTTTTTTCTCTCTGTTTATGGTTAATCAAGCTGTTATTGAAAGATACGAGGACACAATATGCATTTTCATTCTGGCTTAATAATCTGACTCTCAAGTTTTCTGTTGTGATCTACTTCACTATTTTGTTATAATATATCCCTTTCCTTATCTCATTCAAGCAAATTTCCTTCTCATATGCTGTTCTGCTTTTTAATTACTTCTATAATTGGAATTAAACAACAAACTTGGGGAGGTACCTTTCACAGCCAGCCTCCTCTCCTGAGTGCTATGATTCATGAAATCTACCGTCGGACTGGAGATGTTCAATTGGTTAAAAAATCTCTTCCTTCTCTGGTCAAAGAGCATCACTTTTGGAGTTCAGGTACTATCTGGTATTGTTACTTAGAGGGGCCTCACCATTGCCTTTCTTTTCTGTTCAGATTACAATCATGTTTAAATTTATTTCTTAGCTTTAATTTTCTTGGCCTAAGGTTCTTTAAATCCTTACTTTTCTGTTTTTGTAGAAATACATAAGGTGACCATTCAAGATGCCCAATCTTACAATCACACTTTAAATCGATACTATGCAATGTGGAACCAACCCAGGCCTGAATCTTCAACCATTGTGTGTCCTTCTCTTCAGCTTACTTGCCTTGGCATAAGATATGTCGGATATATAAATCTTGGATAACACTCGAGGTGTGTTCTGTGACCTTTTTTTATCTCACAGGACAAGCAATCTGCTTCCAAGATCACAAATATTTCTGAAAAGCAGAAATTTTACCGTGAAGTGGCCTCGACCGCTGAATCTGGCTGGGACTTCAGCACAAGGTGGATGAGGTAGTACTTAGTCCTTGAGAATTTGCCTGTCCAATAATCCACCATCCCGATTAGAGTTTAAGCTCAACTTTTATCAGTCAAAATTCAAGCCACTTTCCAATCAATATCTATACAAGACTTTGATTATCGGGAATAAAAATGACCATCCAATAAGGGGAGCTTCTGAAAGCAATGACTATCCTAATTTGTGGAAAGGAGTTAGTCTATTTGGGATGTTCTGAAAGCAACGGGTAAAGAAAAGAGGGTTCATGAGTGGGTTCTCATTCATGGTTGTAAGCATGAATTCTAGCCAGCAATTATTTATCAATGAAGAGAAGAAAAAGTGAGGGAAATACTTGCAAATAATGAGCTTGCAAACGAGGTCACCTAAACTCAGTTGAAAGACATGGTCTGTCCCGGTTTCATGAGATTCAAATATCAAAACTATAATGTTCTACTGACCACATGCTTGGCTTGTCTAATTTGACTTTTAAGGTATTTGGAAATTGATTGATTGAAGCTGTAAACATGTAGTTTTCTTGTTGCAGGAATCACTCGGATCTCACAACATTGGCTACAACATCAGTTTTACCTGTTGATTTAAATGCATTCATACTCGGGGTATTACTCGGAACACTTTGACATAGAATCCTTGGGATTTTTTTTTACCAGTTAACATGACTATCTATGGTACTTGTTGATTCAGATGGAACTGACATTGCCTTCTTGGCAAAAGTTACTGGAGATGAGAGTACTGCAGAGCACTTCTTGAAAGCTTCTCAAGCCAGAATGAAGGCATTCAAATCTATTTTCTGGAATTCAGAGATGGGGCAATGGCTTGATTATTGGCTTAATGATAGCACATGCCAGGTAGTCCTGATCAAAATTTTGCGGAACAGGATTAAATGCAAAGTGCAAAACTTGGGGGTGTTTGTAGTGTCTGACAGTTACTTGTTCTTAAACAGTTCTCCTGACTCTTCATTTTGATACTTTTAGGAACCTCAAAAATGGGAAGCTTGTAACCAGAATCAGAATGTATACGCTTCAAACTTCATTCCTTTATGGATTGAATCATTTTATTCAGGTTTGTCTTTTAATGTCCACCAGGGCTAGGCTCACAAAGGGACCAAAGAGTGCAACTGGCTGTACAAGCAACGGCTAATAGGCTTGGGTTGAGGGCTTGGTTGAACATTTATATGCGAGCCTGAGCTCCAAACAATCTCAGCTGTCCTAGTCCACACTGGGATCATGTTGCTCAGCAGAATCTTCTTTTTGGAGTTAATATAGATAAGGCAACATGATAGGATAATTGAACACACTAATGAACACTAACGGACTGTTCCTAATAGTGTATTTCTTGGATGTAACTACATTTGGAACTTCAATTGCAGATTAGTTTTGCAACATGTACTACAGTACTAGGTCGTGCTGCACATTGATAATTCTAAGATTTCTTTTCTTGTGTAATATATATTTGAAGATACTGCCCTGGTGGAGAAAGTCATGAAAAGCTTCCAAAGTTCTGGCCTGCTTTTTCCTGCGGGGATAGCAACTTCTTTGGCAAATTCAGGACAACAATGGTTAGTAACCAGCTTTAAATTCCGCATGACTGGATCTTATGCGAGAAAAAATTTAGATACATTGGAAAGGGAAGAAAGAGAAGGAAGAAAGGGAGGAAACCTTTGCATATTTGAGTTCTTCTTTCTTTAATTTTGTAGTCTACGGTCTTATAAGATTTGCATTGCAGGGACTTTCCAAATGGTTGGGCCCCGCTTCAACACATGATAGTTGAAGGTCTAGCAAGATGTGGATCAAAAGAAGCAAGGTCAGTGGCTGAAGACATTGCTGTGAGGTGGCTCAGAACCAACTATGTTGCCCACAAGAAAACGGGCACAATGCATGAAAAATATGATGTGGAAAAGTGTGGAGAATTTGGAGGTGGTGGTGAATATGCACCCCAGGTACTATGCCTTACAAACTTTTCTTGGAAGAATGTGTTTTCATTGATGTGGATTGTTTGCTACCATGAATATTTCTCTTACATAAGAAATATTTCTCAAAAAGTGTGTTTTTTCTCCTTCTGATCTAAATGCTTGTTGGGTATGTTGCAATATAGACTGGTTTTGGCTGGTCAAATGGAGTAGTTTTGGCTTTTCTGGAGGAGTTTGGATGGCCTCAAGACCGGAAGATACATTGCTAATCATCCATATAGCAAGAAGCTAGCCAGCAGATAAAAGCCTTTAAAGCAACAAATACCAGTGATTTGGTTTCATAATCTTGAAATTGAATATATATATATATATATATATGCTATTGTGAAGACTGAATAAAGTTCTCAAAACTTATTCATGAAATTCCACGGGAGCTTCACTCACAGTGGAGAATTCAAGTTCATGATTGTTTTTTAGAAGTGATTAGATTGGTAGGTGAAATCATCATCTGAGGGATATTTTCTTGGCTGATCGAAACTAATTCACTTTTAGCAGAAATAACATCCAAAGATAACGAGACCTTAGCATATTTATCCTTTGGGAAAACTCATTTCTCCTCACAATAATTACGTGATTTTGTAACGGATTTTATTTGGGTATAGCTAATTAACATGATGAGTATAACGAGGCCAGTCACCCCTCCTACTAATTACATCAAGGCCAGGCTTTTTCCTCTCTTTTTTTATTTTTAGAAAAAGATGACATCTCTGTAGGGACTACCCGCGGGATCGATTAGAATTCATGATCTCACCCTCTCCTTCGTTACTAGAAATATATATACATGGGACTTTTAATTGGTGCATAAGATGATTCAAAGATGCTCAATTTTCTTAAATGACCTTTGTATATGAACTCTCTAATATTATTTCCGTGAATATATATTTATATATATAAATGTTTTACTTAATATCACATAAAAATAAATTAACAAATTGACGTGACTTGATGTGATACATTATGATGCAAAGTTATTTTTATTGTAAAGTAGATCTAATGTATCATACGAAACCATACGATTAGTTTGTAGTTTTTCTTTTGAATGATCTTTTTATGGTTGGAACACTTCGCCCGCACACACACATATATACCATTAATTCTAATTATTATTAAAATCGTGATGCAACAATTAGGATTCCGTTAGGAGAGAAAAATATTGGATTAACTACGTATGTACAGAACAAAAGAAGAAGTATTGATTAACATTCAAGACTTGATTAATTGGAGCTGTGATTGCACAATAATGGCTTAGAAATTGTGGGAGTTTGTTGCCGAATACTTAATTAATTTTGATGTCAACATCCACACTAATGAACTGACAAAAGAGTAAATCATAATGAATTAAGACCAGATTTTCAAATTAGCTATTCATAATCCAATAGATTGGCATCTTTATGGATTCATTACCTCACAAAAAGATTTATTTTCTTGTTAATTAGTGGGTAGTGGTGGGTCAGCTCACTGATAGATCCCTTTCTTTTTGCTAAGCAATTGACACTAGTCGACCCTCTTTCCGATGATTGAGATCATTCTGATCTTAAAAAGCCTAATTATACGCAGCGAGCTGATGGCACCATGACTCATGTCTTTTGTTTTGTTTTGTTTTGTATGCATGAGAAATTATTATCTAAAATCCCAATTAATTTAATTCAACAAATGGTTTTATGCATGACGTACACAAAGAAACGGGCTCATGTAGACTCTATAATATTTGTTGATGTCAAAAATACAATAGATCAAGCAACAATAAATATTGTAAGGCACATAATTTTATGTGTCTATCTCTCGTTCACTTGAATTCTTTAAAATTCGAATAAGAATTTAAAGGAGTCTTCATGATCCAATTTTCGGTATTACAGATATCTAAGACGCTTCTTCGTTCTTTGTATTCTAATATATATTTTCAATCCTTTTTTATTTTCCACTACTGGGTTAAGGGAATGCTAGTTTTTAGTTCATATAAACAATTCATGTATATATATCGAGACTGCTTTCTTTTGGAACTAAAGGGTGATAGTGCGAGGTTCATGATCGACAACCTTCTTCTGCAAGAAAAGTACTAAAGAATGGCACACCATTATGCATTAAATTTAGAGATATTCAAATGAAGGAGGTGGAAAGATGATTAATATCATTAGCGCAATATTAGTTTAGACCAATTAAGATATTGGAATCCCTTATAAACCACCCTAGTTGAATGGAAATGGGTCCACCTTTAGGACTTAAGGGGCTCCCATAAAAAATAGTGGCAATCATTGAAGAACCCTAGTATTCAAATCACACCCTTTTTTAAATATTAACAAAATGTATTTTTTTTTTAATAAATAGATCTGCAAATAGGTTGTGGAAAGTATGACTAGACGTCCTAATTAATTATTTTTAACATAATCTAATTCTAGTCTGCTTCTTAATTAATAGTCAAAGAGAGTTGGCGAACCAAACACCCAAATGAGAGCAAAAGAGACTGTCTTTGATTAAGATAATGGCGAACAAAATCCACGATTTGATACGGTGGGGGGTGTACCATATATTGGAGACAAATTAAAATGAAAGAACTTTAGGCTACAAATTAAGCTATCTCTCTCTCTCTCTCTCAGGAGTAAGGATGTCTTTATTCGAGTAATAGTTTTAACTTACAGTACCAATACCGACTTACTTGGTTGTTGCTTAAATTAAATCCTAAAAGTACAAACTCTACTCTTTGTGCTCGAGCAATTTTTCACACACTTTGGTGCATATATGGCACAACACGTGTTACACGCATGCATGGTTTATATAATGTGGGACTGGCTCGACCTACGCTTGCTTGCATGCTAACGTGGATCTAACATGTCGATCCTTTACTTCGAATATTGAATATTGTGTATGTGCGCGTGTGTGTATATATATATATATATATATATATTTCTTACTTGATCTTATTCTCAACTAATGATGATAATGATTATTTTTTGTGGGTATAATTAATTGAACTTAAAAGGAAAATCAAATATCTTTGATCAACCTTCGAAAGCCTTGCTGTACTCAACAAACAATATTGCTAGCTAGATTCATGTCCCGCGGGACAACTCTTTCATCTTTACCGAGCCGTGTGCCAATGGCAAGTTAAAGATTAATGGTGCTTGGAGAATCTATCTAGCTAGCTGGAGACGATCTGCAGAGGTTAAATCCATTATTAAGGATATGATTACAAAATTTCCAACCTCTACATGATCTCTCTCTTACAAGCTGGTGGGGAGGGAGGAGATTCAGGAGAATGAGTAAAGATCATGTGAAGGAAGAAGCCGTTTTCTCCTGCATGCATCTTTTTCTCTTTTATTATACAAGAAGTTACTCATGAATCCATGATCAATATTGAGTGTTATTTGTTTTTTTTCCAGCTTTATCGATGATTATGCTCTTTCCTTTTCTTGTGTTTTCATGCACCTTGTACGAAAAACATGAGTATCCTATGTGTGTAATGAGACGAACATAGCTTTTGTTGCTGTCACATGTCTTATCTTGTCGAATAAAAAAGAGCCTGAATATATTTTTCTTTTACAAAAATATTTTCTTTCCCCAATTCAAGCAGATCATGATCAAAAGGTTAAAAAATTTGGGTGAACTGAATATATTTTTTCATTTTTGTTTTCTTATTGTATCTGGACTACAATGAGCAAGTGGGATGTATCGATCATCTAAATACACCACGAACGTATAACAAGACGAACTAATTCAATCAAAATATGTCTCGAAAACAAAATCGTATATACTTTTCTTTTCTTTTGTGTTTTGAACAATAAATAAAGTTCTCCTTCTTTATATAGATATATAATAGAATGATCCCATGCAACAAGATAAACGACAGATATTAAAACATAAGTCTGTCAAATTAGCTAGTGTCAGTGTGACAAGGATAAGAACATTTTTTTCATGCCCTAGCCCACAGTACTGGGGAAAGCTAAAGAACAAAATAGAAGATGACCAGACCAGGGAGACACAGAAATTTGGAGGGCCAAGCTGGTTTCTGATAATTAATACAGATGGCCAGAGATAACGTCCTTTAAAGTTTAAAGTTTAAAGTAATAGAACCCTATAAAGTCCACATGATCTTTCTCTTTTGATATGTGAGGGATTTTATGAACTACTGGGATTGCAGGGGCGCTAGCTAGGATCGATCTGAAAACCCCATGTACTTCTGGCCTCTATACATATATAAATCTGCATGTTCTTGCCTGGCGGAATCGAATGGGAAGGTCTATATGTTTCCCATGCATGGGCTAATTAAGAGCTAGGAAAATATTCGTGGCATCAATGCATGCATATATATATATATATAGCACTGTAATTTTGGTTTCCAAGAAAGTCTCTCGTTAACTAAACCAAGATCTTGTATGTTAGCACATATATTGTCGATCGGAGCCCGCCACAAGCATGGTTTCATACGGACTCCATTGATGATTTGACATCAGAATAATTAATCATAAGGACTCATGAAGAATTTATCAAATTAATTTTGAATAACATTTAATGCCACAATTAAGTGATCTATATATGTTCCTAAGAACTTAAATTAGTGACCAATTAGACAAGTTTGGGTTTAGAGAAATGGCATTTTTCATTTAAATGTATTATCCTTAAATTGTACTCATTTTGCGTGTCGAATATTAACGTACGAAAAAAGCCATTTAAAATATCAACATGTATAACTATATAGAGATAATGTACAAAATACCTTTAATAACATACTTTAATACTATATCCTAGTTTAATTATAAGAGTCGGCGCCTACTCTGTTGCCCAGAGTAGCCCGCTCAATCTGACTGCTTGGTCAAATTTACTATTTTATTTTTTTTATTCACATTTTTTATCATTTTAAAACATTTTTAAAAAATATAAAAAAATATCAATACACTAATAACCACTTTCTTAACTATTAAGTAAAATAAAATAAAATAAAATATATAAGGTGTTAAAATGAATGGACAAAATAAGTGGATAAAATAGCATTTTTCAAATTATAATACATATAAAGAAGTGGTCTTACTTCCACGTACGTACAAGTTTTTTATGACCATATTATATTCTTGGGTTTTATATTCAGTTCAGATTTGTTTGGATATACCAAGCTTCTAGAGTACTAATTAACACCTTTTAATTTACATATCTGACGACTGAAATATTTAAAGAGACAATATCATACAATCCATATCTACAAATAAATATCCTTCTCGTCGGTCTAGCTAATTTAATCAAGAATAACTATATTATTTGGTCTAGCAGCTTTAATTTGAGCTCCTCATTCTGAATACTGTTTTTCATTTGTCCCATAAAAGCGTCAAACATCTTTTATTTTTGTTTTAGCAAATCAACTTATTACTTGATTTGGATCTACGTCTTTTATTAGGGGTAATAATACTTTTAGACTTCTTGTACTACTGTTTTATTATCTATCTATTTTTTTTCTTTTGTTTTTTGAATCTGGATTAAAAATCTCAGAACATAACATTCTTGCATAATCTAATAATCATGTAATTTAATTAAAATAAATTCAATTTTATAAAAATTAACATTCTTTTGCTCTTTAAGTCAATTTCTATAAAATTAAATTTATTTTTAATTCAATTACATGATTACATTAATTGATTAAATTTATTTTCTTTTAAATTATACAAGAAGGTTATATTCTGAATTTTTTTTTATCTAAATTTAAAGAATAAAAATAAATAAATAAATAGTAAAACAGTAATAAAGTTTAAGTGTAACATTAGTCTTATCTCTTAATTTTTCATATTATGTAATGGCATTAAAGGAACAATCCAGGGTTTGACCGGGAATTATTTGACTGTCACAATGCTTAATAATTATGATACTTAAAATATACTTAATATTAAAATACATAATAATTAGGATACTTAAAATATACTTAATATTAAAATACATAATAATTAGGATACTTAAAATATACTTAATAATTAAAATACTTAAAAATACACTTAATAATTAAAATACTTAAAATACACTTAATAATTAAAATACTTAAAAATACACTTAAAAATTAAAATACTTAAAGTACACTTAATATTAAAATACATAATAATTAGGATACTTAAAATATACTTAATAATTAAAATACTTAAAATAAAATTAATACTCAAAAGATAACTAATTAAAAACTATAATGTATAATTAAAAAATAAGTAATACTTAAATTAATTGGTTGTTTGTAATGTGATTTTGCAATGTATTTGTGGTTTGGAAATTATTGTATAGCATAAATTATTGTCGAAATGTATGTTTTACTATAAGACTAGTGCTTGGTTTTCTAGTTAGAAGTTGGATTTCAGAGTTATTTTTTTATGTAATTAAACTTTAGACCCGTTCGAGAGTTATCGCCAAATATTCTCTTACGGAATGTTTGGATACAACTTTTAAATTGTCCAAAGTGGACAGTTTGGGATTCTATCATCTATATGGCAGATATATTCAATTTAAGCTCTTGTGTTAGTCAATTAAAATTTTGGTTCAATGTTTCCTTACATTCTTCGGATATGTATGTGGTCCTTAAGTTTCTCGGCCCATGAATAAGGTTGATAACTTATTGCGACTAGCATACTTGGAGAATTATACGAAAATACTGTTAAATTTTTTACTAACATTATAGTTTTGGACTGAGTATATATGTGATATAGATGATAGTCTCTCAAATGTGATAAGACCAACTACCTTATAAAATAAATGGTAAACAAGTATGAATAGATTCTTGATAGTATTTATCCCATGAATTATGTTTTTTTGATAGACAACCGATGAGTAACGAAAATATAATTGATAAGAGTTGGATGCTGTTGGGAGATAGATTTGGGTGAGACTATAAGAAGTATGCATAAGAGGTGAAGTTTTTTATAGAATTTGCTAGCATGAGTGTCAACAGTTGAGGATTTATATGATGTCAGTGCAAGAATTGTAAAAATTTTAGTTCTTATAATTTGGTAGTAGTGGAGGAGCATTTATTTGTAAATGGAATCGATCATAAATACTCACTTTGAATTTTACATGACGAATCATTTCCTAAATGAGTTAAATTTAGCAACCAGTCCAATCAATTGAAGGAAGGTAATGAGATCGACATGGACGACATAAATGTGGATGCTTTTGGTGAATATGATGATAATGCATAAATATTTGGGACGAGGGATGGAGAAAAACATCAGCACAATCATTTGAGGGAAATGGAGAAGGAACATTTACACGAACTTCATACCACTAAACTCCACTTTTTTTCTATATAACATTGATATAACTATAATAATATTTATTGATGTAGGTTGTATTGAAATATGGTGAACATTTAGAAGAAATCTCACAAGAGCTGTATGCTCTGGCACGTGGTCCGTCCAGGCGGGTCATCCAATACTCTGGATGTTTGGTGCGTGGATATAGATTTCACACGGCTGACAGAGAACGATATAGAAAAACTCAAAATTGTAGGGTTGTAGTCGAAAGAAACCATGGAGAGGATAACATTGACTTCTACGGAATTGTAGAAAATATCATAGTGTTAAAGTACATGGAAGATATATGGTCTAGTTGTTTAAATGTAATTGGTGGGATGTCTCAAATCCTAGGTTGGAAGTGCGTAACGATGAATATTTTGTGAGTGTCAATATATCTTGCAATGGTATGGGGATGATCTTTTCGTTCTCGCTTGCCAAGCAAATAAAGTTTTTTATTTAGATGATTCGGAGTACGGGAACCCATGACGAGTAGTGGAGAGGTTTACACCAAGAAATGTATGTGATTACATTCTAGACGCAAACGAACCACATGAAAAAGTTGATAGTCCAGTAAATGAAAAAACATATCAAGAAAACGAATCAGACATCAATTTATTTGTTGATCTAAGCCAATATGACATATTCCCATTGCATAAAGAAGATGTTCACCCCAAGTAATCGATGGTGAAATGTTGGAAGAATATGAATCAACTAAAGTATCTAGTGAGGATGGGAGTAAATATCATTCTTATAAATATCCGTAACGTTTGTTCAAATAATAATTTATTACAATTTCAAATAGATATATCTTCCAAACGCAAAGCAACATGTGCACCATCCCATCCATTACCGACTCCCCGTGTAGTTCACCTGCCATCAATAGTGGGTCAACATCTGTAACATCCCGAATTTTAGTGTATTTTAATGAAAGATTTATTTAATTTATTTCATGATTAATTATCTTGTTTTAAAATTTTGAGAGTTTTTAAATATTATTTTATAATATTTTTTAAGTTGTGAAAATTATTTTATTGGGCTTTCTTATTGTTAATTATTGTTTTGGATTTAAATTGATTCTTTTAATTTAAATTGGTTTGTTTGTGGGTTTTAAAATTTCTATTGTTTTATTAAAGTATTTCACTGTGTTTGATTAATTTAAATTAGTGATCTGCAATTTAATTTCTTTTTATTTTAAAGGATGTTTTTGTCAGAATTTAATATTTCATTTTAGCTAATTTTGAGTTAAATTGGTTTATTTATTTTAACTGTGTTAAAAATATTTTTGTTTTATTTAAATGGACTTGTTTTTGGATTTTAATATTTTTACTGTTTTAATTGAGTATTTCATTGAGTTTGAATTATTTTATTTATCTAGTAGTTTTAAAATCGTTTCCGTTGGATCACTTTCGAAACTGAAGTTGAAAAAGACGGGATCTCTTTTTTCTTCTTCCTCTTTTTCTTTTTCTCTTTTTCTTTTGCTTTTCTTCTTTTTCCTTTTCTCTTCCCCGTTCGGACCGCACCCAGCTCGTTCTCTCTCTCTCCTGCTTCTCTCTCCTCTCCACCGTAATTCAGTCTTGCCGCGGCTGCACCGCCGTCGGCCGGCGGTGGTCGACACCGCCGGCACCACCAGACTCCCCTTCGACCGGCGACCTCACCCATAAAATCTCAGACCGCCCCGAGCCACCGTTAGCCGCCATGGATCGGTTGAACCCGCGGTGGGTTTTTCCTCCTTCCACCACCGTCCGGCTGCCATTGGCCACCAAATTTCTACCACATCATCACCGGCCCAATACCAAGCTTTTCCACCCAAACCCGGCCCCGATCCATCGCCGGAGCCGGTCAAACGAGCACCAAACCCGATTTGGGTATTCCGGCCAAAAAACCACCCATTTCCGCCACTATTCTCGGCAAACCACCACCACCATTAGATTCACCACCTTCCATAGGCCCTACCCTACCGTTCCCAAGTCTTCGTTTGACCCCGGGTGAAATTTGAGTTTCACTGTATATTTCAGCCACAGTGTATTTTTACACTGTGGTGTTGCTATTTTGGCGCTTCCAGCTCTCCCGTGATCCTCCATAAATTATTTTAAAGCACTGTAAGTATTTGTCCAAAAGACTTTTAAGATTTTAAATATATTTTTGCAATGATCTGTTTTATAAACTGTGAATTGGATATCTGTTGGTTATTTGGAAATTATGGATATCTGTTGGTTATTGGTTTTTGGTCATTTTCATGGCATTGTGCACGCATGCGTGGGTGTGTATTTTGAAAAGGCTTTTCGGGTGTGTGCGTATCACCCCCAAGCCGAGATGGGTTATTATCTCGGTGGAGCTCCTCTGGGCACTCGGGAGCGGAATATACTGAGTGTCGTCCCCTGGAGCTGTTGCTCGAGACTTGGACGGGATGGTAGCGCTCTCGATCCGACTCCGTGATCTCTCGGGCTGGCGGAGATCAGAGGATGCTTGGCTATGTACGCGATGAGCGCGGAACTGGGCATCACTCGTGTTGTATCACTCGCATGGTCGCTACCTGTGGGGTGACGTAGGGAGCCAGGGTATGTGGATGGTCCCTAGGGGAGGCCATGGTGCATACGGGTTAAAATTGGAACTAATGTAACTGTTCCTGGTTATTAATTTGCCAAATGGTGATTTTTGGCGTGCGTGGGAAAAACTTGTGATTTTCGAGAAATGGTGTTTTTCTCGAGTTTTGAACTTGGGTCATCATGTGCATGCATTGGTCGCTGTAATTATATATTTGTTATCTTGGAGTACTTTTGGGTTTTACTTACTGTGGTACCATTTATTTGGTACTGTAGATTTTGACGCAGGTTTTGAAGAGGTTGAGCCCGAGGATGCGGCTCCACCTGAGGAGTAGGGACATTTGGTTATATTTTTATTTGGTACTTGTATTTTATTTGATGTCGTTTTATGAACAACAAAATTGTATTATGTTGACTTGTGGATTTCTGTATTATTTTTGTATTGTATTAAATTCTGGTACTTAGTTATCTGACTTAACTTTTCCGCTGCATTTTATTTTCTACACGTGTTGCATTTCACACACTCGGCACGTGTCGTTGGGGTGCGTGACCGTGCTGTCATCATCCCGGATGTCTCGATTTCCGTGCTTATCCGTACATGGAAGTCGGGGGCGCCACAACATCACTAGACCAAGAATAAGGTACTTTATCAAATTAAATACCACATTTAATACTCTATTTAAGTATTATATATCTATAAAATAAAATAATTTAATTAAAATATATGCTTTAATTACTGTATATATAGTTGTTGTAAGCAAGCGCCGAAATCGAGGCACTACGAGGGGTGTTTGCGTAAAAAAAGTAAGAAAAGTAGGTAAAATTAAAATTAATATTTCTGATGATCACATCGATGGTTTCGGGATTCGGAAACTTGGCTTACTTCTTATGTTGATACCCTTACTCGTACGTATGCACAGATGGCTACATCCTTCTGAGCTAAAGTTTCACAAGATGTAAAAGATCACATCAAAAATCGTTACCTGATAACAAGCTACATCCCAAGAAACTAATTATAACATATTAATTTAAAGTTACTTTATATTTATACTAATTGTTTATCATTTTTAAAATGATGAGTTTGAACTTAATTTTGGTCCACGAAAGGATCGACTAATGGTTAATGTCGAATGTATTCCGGAGGTACAAAGGTTGATGCCATGTACACTATCAGAAGTTTAGTACTACAACAGAGTCACACCAAAATCTATTCCAAGCAATGCCACCAAACAAATAGGAGATGGTTTGTGATATGTTTGAAGATCCTACTTATCAGACAATTTTGCTGCTATCTTTTTTTAATAGTATATGATAGATGTATTAAATATATAGAAATAATATTTTTTTTCGCAACGGAGTACTGTGAACAAAGCTAATAGATCAAATTTAAAGATACAACACCATACGGGTTCTCGATCTTTTTATCGTTTGTCTAAAAAAATAGTAACTTATTATAGTTCCCGTTAAATAGTAACATATTATACATTTTTTTGATTTAAGTTCTAATATAGATTTTCCTTTGCAGGAAAAAGAAAGTTCTGCTGACTATGATTTGACCTAATTGTATGCTAAAGTACATAAAAATCGTGATAGTGTTTAGATCAACCTCGAAGTAGAGACGAATTATGTAAGTTTAAGTTTCTTTAATTCTATTGTCTAATAATATTTTTGTTATTTATATTAACTTTAATGTTTTTTTTTGTAGGACAAGATAATATCTCTTAAGGAAACTACTACAGATCTATTTGATGAATTATCTATCAACGATGCTTAGATCCTTTCTCAAGTTCTTGGATCACGTTTTGAATATTTAAGAAGTTTAGGACGTTGCGTGAAGTCATCCTCAAGATCATCATTCTCGTCTAAAGCTAGATTGAATGACAATAAGACTAAGAAATTAGAGGAAGCAACATTTGAGATAGAACGATTGAGGTCCAATGAAAAAGAGTTGTTGATTCGATTGGATCAAGTAGCTGATTTAGATGCGAGATTAGAAGAGAATATGCAGAAGAGGCTAGAGTTGAATAACCAAAAATTGTTTGAACAGTGGTAGTCAATGATGTCTTAAACTTTATGCCACCACCACAATTTACAATTTTATTTTTTCTTTAATTTTCTTTCTATTATAATATTCCAAAACATTTGAAATATAATTTGTGTAATATTAGCATGATGTTTTTAATTAAATTCTATTCTGTATGATTAATACCGTTCAAATGGTAAATAATCAGTTTGAACAGTATATTACCATCTATAAATACATCCGAACAAAAAAAGACATTCAACAAAAACTAACTCATTCGAATGATAACCGAGAAATACAGTTCGTACGACCATTTGAACAATAAAATATTTGTTCAAATAACATTAATATGCAAAACCTCATTCGAACGGACATAATTTCAAAAATAATCATTCTGTTTATACGGACAGAATTTATGTTCAAACACAAATTATTTGAAAATTTTATTAGTTCGAACGCATAAAATCTATTCGAACACTCCGTCCGTTCAAATAAGATCAAATATGGTCATTAGTTTGAATCCAAAATTTCTTGTAGTTCGAACAGTACGTGTCGGTTCGAACTAATAGGATTCCATTCAAACGGCATTTTAAGACGAAAATTGTTCATCTTAAAAAAAAAAAAAATAGTTTGAACAACTTCTACTGATTAAACCCAATTTTGTCCCTAAAAATCAATCTTCATCTTCAAAAACTTTTTGAGACAGGTTTTTTGAGACAAAATAGAAATAAAATTTTTTTCATCTCTAAAAATATTTTAGAATGAAAATTGGATTTTTTGAGATAAAATAATTCGTTTCTAAAAATCCAATCTCTTGTAGTGTAGTGAGTTGAGATAAAAGTTAAATAAAATATTATTAGAATATTATTTTTTAATATTATTATTTTGAGATTTGAAAAAGTTTAAATTGTTTATTATATTTAATTTATATAAAAATTTAATAAAATTATAATGATGAGACGAAACACTTATTGTATGAAAATTTAATTAGCAATTTATTAACAATAAAGTATAGAACTAGCCAGGGCTGTGGAGAAACCATCAAAGTACGTAACGGGGTTTTCTTTTGTTTGGATATACCAAGCTTCTAGACTGGTACTAAACACCTTTTAATTTACATATCTGATGACTGAAATATTTAAAGAGACATCATACAATTAATCCATATTTATAAATAATCCTTCTCATCGGTCTAGCTAATTTAATCAAGAATAACTATATTATTTGCTCTAATAGCTTTAATTTTAGCTCCTCACTCTGAATACTGCTTTTCATTTGGCTCCATAAAAGTGTGAAACATCGTTTTTTTTTTTTTTTTTAGCAAATCAACCTATTACTTGGTTTGGATCCTACTGGTAATGATACCTTTATATTTCATTTATTATTGTTTTAATACCTATTTATTTTTATTTTCTTTTATTTTTTAAATTTGGACTAAAAATTTCAGAACATGACCTTCTTGCATAATTTAACAGAAAATAAATTCGATCGACTAACGTAATCATGTAATTTAATTAAAAATAAATTCAATTTTATCAAAATTGACATTCTTTGCTCTTTTAAGTCAATTTTTATAAAATTGAATTTTTTTTAATTAAATTATATGATTACATTAGTTAATTAAATTTATTTTTAAAAAATTATGCAAGAGGATCATATTCTAAAATTTTTAATCTAAATTTAAAAATAAAAGAAAAAAATTAAATAATAAAACAACAATAAATAAAATATAAGCTTATCATTAATCTTTTCTCTTAACTTTTCATATTATATAATGGCATTAAAGGAACAATCCGGGGTTTGACCGGGAATTATTTGACTGTGTAATAACTTAATTATCCCGAGGAAATACAAGATTCGAGGCCGTGGGATTGACCGATCTGGAACAGTTTGAAGCCCTCACGTGCAATACCCCTTTGACGATTCTTACATCTCGCCTCGACACTCGTGTCCTACATTGATTCTTCCATTTAATTAATCGCCGACTCATCCCGTTCCCAACCAACCATCGTCCCACGTTTTCCGATCATTAATTTACCAGTATCATGATCGGCATTATGCTAAGTTGTTCATTCGTCTAAACGGGGGTTAATTCCATGATGTTGCTCCGACGGATGCGGTAAAAACCGGAGTGGTTTTTTAACTTTAGGTCTAGTCTGTTTTTGCAGATAAAATAAAATAAATTGACATAAAAATTAAAAATTAAAAAAAATATTATTAAGATATATTTTTTTAATATTAATTTTATTTTAAGATTTGAAAAAATTAAATTATTTATTTTATTTTATGTAAAAATTTAAAAAATTTGTAATAATTAGATTAGATGAGATGAGTTGAGAAGTTTTGTGAAAACAAACGAGACTTTAGTCGTGTCTGGTCTAGTGACGTTCTCTACAATACCGTCTCGTTTATTTTTATAACTATTCTCATTGCATTTCATCTTATCTAATAATTGTAACTCTCTCAAATTCTCACATAAAATAAAACAAATAATTTAACTGTTTCAAATCTTAAAATAAAAATAATATTAAAAAAAATATATTCTAATAATATTTTATTTAATTTTCAACTTTTATCTCAACTTATCTCATCTTATATACGAAAATAAACTAGGCTAACAGACGACACCAACCCCTTCTTTCTTAAATTTAACATTTATTTATAAGAATATATTGTTATCAGAAAATCTTTACGCATTATTTATATTATATAATTTAACTAATAAGATTTAAAATTTATCTTTTAAATCAAGTTATGTTAAGTGTGTGTAAATATAATTATTAATTCAAGAAAGATGCTTTGCATTGAGATTTTACGAAAGTGATAGCTTGAATTGGCTTAATTTGATGGAAAATATTAGATTGTAAAGTTTTTTTTTAGTTTAAAGTAAATCTAACATTTTACATCTAGCCCAGTCAATTTATACCTAACATTTTTATTTATTAATTTAAATATTTTCTTATAATTTAAAGAAGTGTTACATGCAATTTAAAGATGTTAAAATCTGTGTAATCACTTTTAAAAAAAAAATGAGGTCCATTATAATTATAAAAATGTAATCTTTTCATGCCAATCTGTCCCACATAAAATTATTTTTCAAAAAATCTGAATCCTTTTTCTGAACCAATAAAATCTTCAGATTTCTGAATCAAGAAACTCTTTGGATTAAGTGATAGATAATTTTTTTTTAATTATTTCATAAATTTAGATGATGTAATATAGACAAATGTTGATGTATACGTACCCTATATTAAATATTATAAGATTAATATATTGTCCAAAAATTTTATATATAGACAGCATTAAATATCACAAGACTAATATAGCACGATGATCAAAATTTTATTATTTTCCTTGTAATTTCTAAAATAAGAAAATACAACCGGATAATTAGAGATAGCTTTAAACCCACACCATTAAACAAGAAAATCAGACATATCTATTAATCTTGGATTATGCCGACTAATAAACCCAATCATGCATCAATTTTATCCCAATCAATCCCTGACAAATATATGTGATGGTGATCCCCTCTTCCACACGGATTCTCCACCCAACTCTACATCATAAAATCCCACAAAAAGATTCCTTCCTTCGTTTGTCCCTGCAATCTCTCTCCCTCTCTAGATTGATCGCAGACGCACGGACACAGAGGAACAGAGTTAATGTAGAGCGGCGTAGGCCGCAGAAGCCTGGCATAGCACATACTCCAGACTGCAAAATAAGCCCAACACGTACTGGGTTTTTGTGACAGTCCCAACACCCTTGTCCACACACACCTGGATCCTTGGTCAAGCCGACGAGCGTCCACCAAACCGTAACTAAGGACACTCGGGGAAAGAAAAATGCTTGACACCGTGAAATACCTCATAGGTTCCGTCGGAGCGAGCGGCTACGGCTCCAAGTCCACCGCCGAGCAAGTCACTAAGAGCAGCTCCGATCTGCGCTCCGTCACGGCCATTATCACAGGTAATCTTTTTGTACATCCCATATTCATGCCCGTCGAATCATCACAACCGGTGAACTGGGCCTATTTGCGTTTAACGTGTGATTTTTCTGATTTTTGTGGGCTTCAACTTTCACCACAGGCGCTACTTCAGGGATCGGGGCCGAGACGGCTCGTGTTCTGGCCAAGGGAGGGGCGAGGCTGGTCCTCCCAGCTCGAAACCTCAAGGCTGCTGAGGAAGCCAAGGCTCGTATTGTGTCGGAGTGTCCCGAGTCGGAGATTGTTGTCATGCCGCTCGATCTTAGCTCTCTTGGTTCTGTCCGAAACTTCGTCTCCGAGTTCGAGTCCCTCGATTTGCCTCTGAATCTCCTCATGTAAGTGCCTCAGAAGCCCTTTTTTTTTTGTTCCTTCTTTTCTTCTTTGAATATTGTACACTTGCCGAGAAAACAGAGGGATCGAAAAGAAACTCCTTTTGTTTTTTCTCTATTGGGTTTCGTTACATTTTACATAGTTTATCGGCAGCCTGTAAGTACTGAACTGGAATAACCCAGTTTTGTACTTGATCTCAGAAACAACGCCGGCAAGTTCGCTCACGAGCATGCAATTTCTGAAGACGGAATCGAAATGACCTTTGCCACTAATTATTTAGGTAAGCTATTAAAATACATCATAGGCAATAATATTGTAGATTTTAGTAATGAATTATAGCCAACATAACGAAATGTTTTTCGGTGAATTCTTGCAGGTCATTTTCTGTTGACGAAGCTGTTGCTGAACAGAATGATTGAGACTGCGAAAAGCACCGGCGTTCAAGGCCGGATAGTGAACGTGTCCTCGGGCATTCACGGCTGGTTTTCTGGTGACATGATTGGATATCTTGTTCTGATAACACGAAACAAGAGGTGAAGAACAAGAAAAAAAAAAGGAAAATGAAATATTGGGAACTATAAATTATCTGTAATAATAAGACCGATTGTATACACAAGTTGTTGTTGTCACACAGTACAATATTAACTTCGGTTTTTGACTTTCTCTATATAATTTGCCTCGGTTTTTTCAGCCATTACGACGCGACACGTGCTTACGCGCTCTCGAAGCTCGCCAACGTTTTGCACACCAAGGAACTTGCTCGGAGACTGAAGGTATAGTTAGAGATTGCTTGATCAAGTTATATTATTAAAGACAGAAGAAAACAAATTAAAGGAAAAAGTGAATATTTGTTCTTTTCTTTCTTTTCTTTCTTCTTCGTTCAGATTGTCTTGAAACAACCATTTATTGAATCTACGATTATAATAATAATAATAATAATTTGCAGCAAATGGAGGCCAACGTGACTGCGAATTGTGTTCATCCGGGAATAGTGAGAACCGGACTCACTAGAGAACGCGAAGGCCTAGTCACAGGTTAAAGAAGAGAATCATCATCAGTCTCTTTTAAAACCCAAAACATTCAAACTTTACTGTTTTCGTCTGAAATTCGTGAATTTCTCTGACATATATATGCAGATTTGGCTTTCTTCTTCGCTTCCAAGCTCTTGAAGACAATTCCTCAGGTACGTACGTACGTAATTGGAGATGTTATAAGATTCCAAAAAAACTTATCCTTTGCTAGCTTTACAGTGGTTTCTGGGAAAACTATATATATATATATATATATATATATGTATGTATGTATGATGGTTGGGGTGTGATATGTATTATATTGTAGGCTGCTGCTACGACTTGTTACGTGGCGACTCATCCGAGACTTTTGAATGTGTCCGGGAAGTACTTTGCTGACTGCAACGAAGCTTCAACATCGAAACTGGGATACAACTCAGCCGAAGCTGCACGGCTATGGTCTGCTTCCGAGATCATGGTTTCTAAAGACCCTAAATTAGTTTTTGATCCACTCAACGCCCTAGTTTAAAAGCATATTATATATATAAGAGTAGAGCAAGATTAAGTAAGGAAAAAGAGAGAGACAGAGAAAGGAAAATACACACTAGAATCTAGATCAAGAAATATATGTTGTAGACAGCTCATGTGTAAGGTATAGATAATTAGACATGATCATCCTTCATTTGTATGTATAAATATATATTATATATATGGGCTTCTTAATTGGTAGCTCTCCACATATGTTAAAGCTAAGGTTGTTAAGGTTTATCATGAAATGGGTTTGGGTTATAATAATAATAATAATATTGCTGGTGTTAGATTAGATCATTGCTATATATAATGACACAATGATTATGGCCAGAGCTGTTTATATATATATATATAGAGAGAGAGAGAGAGAGAGATGTTAATGAGGTTTTGATTGGAAAAGGAAAGTGCTTGGAAACCCTAACTTTGTTGTCAATAATACAGATCAAATAGTACACAGATATTTGTTTCTTGGAAGAAAATATGTTTTCTAAATGGAGGGTGAAAGGAAAAAAGAAAGGAGCAATAAGAAGATGGGGTCGATTAGTACCATGTGGTGGTTGATTGATTTTTGAAGAGTATCTAATTAGGAGGTGTTGCCCTGCAAGGGGTCCTACTTATAAACGTGCTCCGGCGGGTGGAGGATGGGAAGAGCCACGCGTTTGAGGAAAGGAAAATCAAAGAGCATTTGGTTGTGTGTGTATAACCTCTTGCGGGATATTCAAGACTCGTTTGGATTTAGAAATTATTTCATCTCATTATTATAAATTTTTTAAATTTTTATATAAAATATAATAAATAATTTAATCTTTTTAGATTAATAATAATATTTAAAAAAATAATATTATAATAATATTTTTTTAATTTTTATCTTTTATTTAAAACCATCTCATCTCTGAATCCAAACTAGCCAATTATCGTCACAACAAATTGTAATTAATCTATTTTTTTTTATTCTTCGCCTTTGCATAGAACATACCATCTAATTCATTTAACGGTAATATTAAATTTGTAACATTTAAATTTTAAAATTTAAAATTTAAATTAAATTATGTCTTATAAATATTTTGTTACGTGTGTTTTATACACTGGCTTGAGAATAGATTTTTTATTAATGATATGAGTTGGAGAATTTGGATTATAAGAGACGAAAAACTTTAAGAATGGAGTTTTAAAAATTATGATTTTGTATTATGTATCATTTACCATTTTCAGAAGATGTTCATTTTTTTATTATTTAATTTTACTCACATTTTTTAATAGGTGCGCTAAAACATAGATTGTCAAAACACTAAACATGAGGGTAAACTCATCCCATTATCCTCGGAGTTTTGTCCAAATTCAATACGGTCCCTAGGATTGGTTTCTTTAGAAAAACGATCTCCGTAGCATAGACTGGGGTTTTTTCTTGATAAAAAAAGACACGGTTAGTTTTCAAGAATAAAAATGAAATAAAAATAAAAAATAAAATAAACAACTAAAATCAACTAAATCTGAAAACCCACTAAAAAATGGAATTAAAAAAATGGAATTTTTTATTTTATTTTATTTTTATATATAGGAAATCAACAAACTTAATTCGAGATAATAATTACAGACATTTATCAAATCAAATAACTTAAATAAGAAAGTCTGGAATATAATTCCATCACATCTCAATACAATCAACTCTTTAAGAATTATGGGCAAGCTGATGAGCTATTATGTTTCCCTCCTTGTACACATGATTAAAAGAACAAGCGCCAAAATAATTCTTACGTCTTTGAACTTCTTTAAAAAGCACATCAAGAATTGCATCTGCCATATTATTTTGCTTTAAGAACTCCACCAACAGCAAGCAATCGCTTTCAACTATAATATTTCATATTCCCATAGTTGAGCATAATTGTAGACCTCAAAATACAGCCAACAGTTCAATAGTTTCTGGACTCTCAACTTCATTTTCAACCTTGCTTGCAACCATAACCACATTTCCTACTTCATCTCGAAGAATCACTCCAGCTCCTGCCTCATGAAGATCACCAAATATAACCCCATTTGTGTTAAGCTGAACATGAGATTTTACTTTAATTTCTTTGTAACTTTTCATAAGGCCCAAAGCATAATTTTTCACATGTCTTGAACTCAAACCTTGCTTTTCAAACTCCTCCTTGTTCCTTCTGTACCAGAATCCCCAAGCCAAGCTGAAAAATAAACCCAATATGTCATACTCCTTCCCCTCAACAAGCTACCAAGCCAAATCAAAGACCTTAAGGCTTGTATTACTATTCGAATTAGGGAAAAACTCTTGCCATAATTCTCTAATTTGAATGCAACTAATGACAGCATGATGAAGATCTTTCACTAGATGCAAATAGAAATTGCATTTCCCATCTAATATGATCTGCTTCTTTAGCAAATTTTCCTTAGTAGGAAGTCCTTTACAAGCACACCATGCAAACACTTTAATTTTATTGTGTACACTCATCTTCCACAGACCCTGCTGCCTACTCATATTTGGGAATTCTGCTGAGCAATTCCTCTTCGATAAATTTGTAGCAGCTTTTAACAGAAAACTTTCCAATAGAGACTCACTGTGTTCCCAATATCAAACTCAGATTCTAACCGTAAAATTTATGAAATAATCTTCCTAGTCAAAGGTTGTTGAGGAAGGCTAACAAAAGAAAAAGTGATAATTAGTTCTTAAAAAAGAAAGTGATGGTTTGAGTTTCCCACTGATAAAATTAAAAAAAAAAAAAGAGTGAACCTTAATCGGGCCTGTGATATTTGTGATTTGGTTAGGATTCCTTGGGTCGAGCTGATGAATCTGGATCACAGAACAAGCCTAGCTTGGTTGACCATATATGCGGCCCATCAATAAAATATCGGATCCTCTTCCAGCCCGAAACCCCTAAAACCCTACTCTTCTCTGCCCACAGCTGAATTACCCAGAAGAATTCAAGAACAGCAAAAAAAGACCTGCTCTTTCTCGCAGCATCACCAAGGACTAAGAAACTCCTCGATCCCCACCAAGAAAATGACGAGTTTTTTACCCGAGACCTCCCGAAAAATCTTCACCCCTGAAGCCCTCCGCTCCGCTGCCAAACAGTCCCAGCGCTGCCTCGTCGTCCCCGTCCACCTCCGCCGCGCCATCAAGAAATACCTTCGAGGTACACTCATTTCCTGATACGTCTACGAATACTTACACTTATCTGTAATTAGAATCTAATTTTTTTTTTGGGTGTGTGATTTGCAGAGCAAGAGGAGCCGCACGTGAAGAGGAAGGTGCTGCGGCTGTCGGAGTCGCTCAATGCAATCAAGGACGTGAACTCGCAGCTGGTGATGACGTCGTCTAGAGAGCTTGTAGAGGACCCACTTAAGTCTTCGGAGCAGTCAAAGCAGCGGTGGAAGATCAAGAGCTCCTACGGCGACATTGGGTTCAAGTATAGGGACGATGAGACCATTGCCTACGTCGCGTCGAGAATGCCCGCCGTGTTCTCCGCTTGTTACCGGGTTCTCAAGGAGGTATATATCATCGTGTGGTGCAGAGTTAAAGAAAGAAGATTCATTGAAATGGGTGGTTATGCGGGTAAAAAGTTGTGTTCTTCATTTTTCTATTTGGTTGCTGAGAAAATTGTGAAATGAGGAGGGAAGTTTGGATTTTGATTCTTATGTACCTGCTTTCTGTTTGAGAATAATTAAGAGCGGAACTTTTTTTTTTATAAGTTAGTTAAGAGCTGAACTTAATGAGTCATAGAGTTGAATTAGGCTTATCTGGGTGAAAAGTTTTAGTTGTTTCGAGTTCTATTTGTTTTGGAAGTCAATGAAGCTTTTGGGATTTGAATATTTGAGTTATTCGTCTGTTATAATTTTGTATGCCTTTCGTTTTTTAGGTTCGTAGAAGGCTACCGGGTTTCTCTCCGGCTAGAGTGTTGGATTTTGGTGCTGGAACGGGTTCAGCTTTCTGGTGAAAAGCTCGTTTAATTTTTTTCCCAATATGGTTACCTGCATACTGAGATGCATATTAGCTTAATTTCATCTTTAGTAGCTGAGTTTGTGGTGACATCAGACATGAACAAACATTGTTGCAGGGCACTGCGAGAAGTCTGGCCAGAGTCTCTGCAGAAAATTAATTTAGTAGAGCCATCCCAGTCGATGCAGCGTGCCGGCCGGAGCCTCATACAAGGTTACTGATGCTTTTATCTTTTTGAATAGTTGATGTTTCTCTGAGATCATTATGTTATTTACATTTCAAAGAGAGTTTTGGAAACTATGAAAAATCAATATTCCCATAGTGAATAACAATAAAATTTAATAGCATCAGAATAGGTCATAACGATTTGCACTAGGTGTGCATTGCGTGTAAAAATATTATGTGGTCATATTGCTTACTGGTTAATGGATCCTGATCCTGATTTCTTTTTGCTTCCAATTCCAAAACTTTAAATCTCCAAATACTGATGATGAGGATGATATTATCTAACTTATCAAAAATAACAAAATAATGATGATGGTGACCCAAGAGTATGGTACTGAAACCCTAAATGTCATTCTTGAATAGTTTTGCCTCGATTGAAATTTTTCCTAAAAAATGTTAAGTTGGCGGTATAAGTGGGTTTCTTTTGATTTAGGTGGTTTTACTAGGTTTCTCTTTGTGCCAATTCTTCGATATTACTAGAACAAAAGAAGATTCACTGATAGTTCATGCAATCAAGAGGATCATGTGCCCAAACAAAACTCTGATTTTTATGTTAAAATTCTTATAGGTCTGAAGAACCTGCCACTTATTCATGGTTATGATAGCATTCAAGCGCTTACTAAAAGCATCAAAAAGTCAGAGAGAGAACATGACCTTGTAATTGCTGTAAGTTCTATTCTTCAACTTTTCTTCCTGGTAAAGTTTTCTAGCAAGTTATTTGTATTTGCCTTGGCATGACTATAGGAAGTAGCATGTTTGTATTTTAAGTACTGTACTTAGGTAATCTTTCATCACATGTGGCCTTCTCCTTCTAATTCATGTTTAATGCCCCTTACTCGGGTGAAGTCCTACGTGCTTGGGGAGATACCATCACTGAAGGATAGAATTACTGTAGTACGCCAGCTTTGGGATCTTACACAGGATGTTTTGGTATGATTTCTGGCTTATGGAAAGTTTCATATTTCATGCATGCACGGCACATAGATGGCGATGATGATCTTACATTACTGATGAGTTTTTAATTTAATTTTTTTCACCATTTTTTTTAATTTAGTTTTTATTTTGGAGCTTGTCACTGTCAGCATTCAAGTCTAATTTTCTCCATTTTTTTCCCCTTCAAATCCAAATGTGAACAGGTTTTAGTTGAGCCTGGAACACCACATGGATATAACATCATATCTCAAATGCGATCTCATATATTATGGATGGAGAATAGGGTAATCTGATCTCATATAGTTAGTTGTCTATTCAATATTTGTTGCAGAAATCATTTGTTTCCGATGTGATACTGTGCTTCTTTTAATCCCTGCTCATGTATAGTGGCATATTCATGACTTCTTAGAAATGCCGTAAATCTAAAGCTGCAAACATAGCTTCAAAGGACTTGGTGGTGGCTCAAAAAAGTAGTGCATTCATAGTTGCTCCTGTGAGTATGATAGTTCTCTGTCTCTCTCTGTCTCTGTCCCTCTCTTTCTCTCTCATAAAGTCCTCTTGATGCAGTGTCCTCACGATGGGCCATGTCCATTGGTAAAAACTAGTAAATACTGTCATTTTGTCCAGCGCTTGGAGAGGACATCATCACAACGTGCCTACAAGGTTCCTCCCTAAATAATCTTTATGCTACACTCTTTGCCCCTGAAAGATTTATTTGGCTACCATTAATTGAATGTCAATACAGATGTTGGGGTTGGCACATGTTCAAGCATCACATCTAGTCAGTTTCCCAGTTTTTGTTTTCCTAAAAACGTTGTTCAAGTGTCCAACTTTTTCTGATAAATCCTAGGATATCTCTATGCACCATATCATGCACAATATGAGTGGGTACTCATTTTAAATATATGTGAATTAGAAAGAAACTTTGAACAAACTAGGAAGTCAGTCCTATGTTCCTTTGCTTAGTTTAGCTATTTGATAAGTGAGCCAATTTCACTTCGCTTTTTCCTAGTATGAGATGTCGTATTTTGGACACAGTTTCTTAGCACTTCTCAAGGTTTTAGTGTGAAGTATTTTGGACACAGTTTCTTAGCACTTCTCAAGGTTTTAGTGTGAAGTTGATTGTGTGGTAGTGGTAGATCAAGAGCGGTCAATGGATGGGCTAAGAAACTTATTTTTCGATACTTTACTCCATTGGTCGATTGTAATTGATTTTCATGGCATGACTTTTCACGAATTCCTTGTATCACTAAACTAGCATGCTTTGGTGTTGCTCTTGTATATGTCCCGTATACTTGGGCACTTGCCTATTCTTATGATCAATAAAATATTGTTTACCGGTAAAAAAATAAAGATCTATGTGCTAGTTGTTATAGATTCATCCGAGAACTTGGACAAATTGTATTGTTCTCTCCCCATGTGCAAGTTGTTTTATACTTATTTATGCAATGCTTCTAGTTCTCAACTTCTCAGAAGCAATACCTTTCTTTTTAAAAAATTAGGTAAACTGAGGGCATTAAGGGAATCAGTATGTCACTAATGTTACCTTCTTTCTTATCAATGACTGTTTTTGTAGCGTTCCAAGGGGGAGCCACCTTTACGTGGCTTTGAGGATGAGAAATTTTGTTTTGTTGTTATCAGACGAGGACAAAGACCAAGGTGACTATGCATATATTTATGCACAATAAACCATTTAGTTAATGCTTTTTTTCCTGAGAATGAAAGGAAGTTTTATAACATTTTTATACCAAGTTGATTATTGATTACAGGTTCTTTCTGCAATCTGTATGTGATCATATCTCCACGGAATTGCACAAATCCAATTCCTCAATTTTTTTTTTTAATATGTCACCCACCCTGCAGCTCCTTCAAGGCCTTAGTATTTTATGTGACTGCTTAATTTGATCAGGGAACCTTGGCCTCTTGATGGCACGAAATTTGAGACATTGAAGGAGCAGCGGGCGAAAAGAAATCCAGAAGATCTTGAAATTGAATATGGTACATCTGGACACTGTATTTCCCATGCAGAACTTCATAATCAGAACATGTCAATCAGAACCTGTCTTTGCTATGATGTGATTACTAATTTACTATCATGCATGTGTTTATCAACTTGCATACACAGTATTGGAGTGCATTCTGGGAATTTTTGAATTTTGATTTTGATTTCTCTGATGGTTTTTTTCTGATCTTGATAGAGGACCTAATTAAGTTACGACAAGAAGCTGATAATAATCCATATGAACAAGTGGATCCATCTACGTATGATTCTGATGCTATGGAAAGTGATGCTCATGAAGAGGATGAAGGAGAAGAACAAGAGGAAGAAGAACAAGATGAAGAAGAACAAGAAGAAACAACCTCTGCTGATCTTGGGGGTGGATGGGGCAGGATTATCTTTCCATCTGTTCGACGGGGCAGGCAGGTTACAATGGACATCTGTCGATCAACCAAACGAGATTGCTCTGAGGGTTCATTCGAGCGTTTGGTCATCACAAAGAGTAAGAATCCTACATTACATCACCAGGCCCGCAAATCTCTCTGGGGTGACTTGTGGCCCTTTTGAAGTTATGAAGGGTATTTACTTTTTTTGACTCAGTAATCACTAAAGAGAATGCAAACCAAATTTTGATATTGAGTTTTATGTTCATTTTTTAGTTGCCCTTTGTATATAGTCTTAAGATGGGAAACAAAAAAAAGTGTATGTAATTGAGGACAGGGTTAGATTAGATGATCATGTTGGAAACAAAAAGATTAGATGTATCAAACTAAGGGCATACGTCTTACAAGTTTTCATTGTGCAATAGAATTCATTTTTCTCTTTTTGGGAAGTATTTGTGTTTCTGGCTTCGATGACAAAGTTTAAAAGGCTGTCCCAGCATTCCTTCCTTTGGCATATTGGTGCCAAACCAAGATGCTTGGTTACAACTCCAAAGCAATCGAGATATTCCAGGATATTCCAAGTTTGAAGCCACAAGATTTTTCAAAATCAACTCGTGTTGGGTAGCTTTTCCTTTGCAGTTTCCCACTGTTACCGTATGGTCCTGATTAAGATTTGAAATCAGCATGCGGGATGATTGGACTGAGGCCGGACCATTATAAATCGTAAAGAGAAATGTTATTCATCAAATCACACAATAATATATGATTAGTCATTCTTATCATTTTATTTACACATCAATGTTCACATAGCTGGATTGATGCCCAGTACGTCAGCTAGACAGTGGTATGATCTATCACTGAACTACCACATCAATAAGCAGAGGGCATCTAATAAATGTAACAATATCTATAATAATTTTCCTTGAATTGCTTTCCTTTGTTTCTCAATGCCTAAAAGTTGACTCATCCAACGCCCCTCCCGACAATTGCATCAAAGGAAATTATTACTTCCATCAACTCCTGTTCCTGTAATGGCTCATAACTTCTATGCGACAAAAAGCCAAATGGTTCACTAACTGTGCAAAACTCAGAAAAATTACCCAACAACGCGTATGCAGTAATTGCAAATAAAAGACCTACGTACTAGAGATTTCAGCAGCTACCTCTCCCAAAACAGTAATATATAATAATTAACTAATTAATTAGAATTGCAGCGCAGGATTCATATTTTAGGTGGCAATTGTCAACCCCAATAAATGAATGACGTTAATTAAAGACAATACGCGTTGTGCGGCTGATAATGATAATAATGTTGCAGAACACATACAACTAATCTGCATGAAGTTGAATATTCATGCTCATATTAATGATAGATAGTGTTTCTTTTAACATGAACATGATCACTTTGACAAATGGGATAAAAGCCGTTTTAAGATCAGTAAGCTTATTTGTCAAGTTGCTGCATGCATTAGCATGAAACACGTACGCATTACTCATGCTGCACGGTAGATTAGGTACTACTTGAGAAGATCGATGATGTTAATTGATGATCATCATGATGGGCCCATGAATGAACATGTTCAAGCTTTGTTAATTTTAGAGAAAACCAGGTTTAATTAATCAAAGCTCAAGTCATTCTCGATCGAGCTCAAATTAAACTCAACTGATTTATGACACACGCTACATACGCATAGAGGTACGCTCAAGCTTGCTAACTTGCACGATAACACATGCAGTAGTTGAGACAAGAGGTAGTCATCCCTCGCTTAATTTCTTCATGAGTACGCTTCGTTTGCCTAATTTGTTCAAGTGTACCATATCATGTACTTTTATAATTATACGCAAACTTACATTACATGATATATGATCTGTTTCCGGATGATTAATGAGTGATCTTGAAGTGAATAGAATGGGAAATTCAGACCAATGACATATATACTGACAGTTTATGATTAAGGATATACATGACAATGGCGGAACCAGCTGCAGCATATTTTGTGAGGGGGCCAACTTTTCTATCACGTAACATATTTATATGTAAAATAAAAAAGAGATTAAAAAATTAAAAAAAAAAACTATATATAAAATTAGATCTTGATAATTTGTTACATAAATGTAACAATAAAATTCTATAAACACAACTTAATATATGTTTAAGATATATATATATATATATAATGATAATGTTTCATGGAATAATATTATCTATTATTATTATTGTAATGAAATATTTAGAATTTATTTTTTTCATAGAAACTATCAAGTGATCTTTTAGAGTGTCATATTTCATTCCAGTGTGTAAGCTAGCTTATTAAGTTTCATGTAAAATTTAGATATTTTCATGTCACATTAAACATATAATGATATAATTGAGATTTTAAAAAATTCTTTTCTTGCTCAATGAAGTCTAGAGAAGAAAACTTCTAAACTATTTTTCATATATATAGATCATCAACCTTAAATGATTTTTCTTATATGTTCACTTTGGGTTCCATACTAAGAAACCTAATACTGTATAATAAAAAATTTTGGGCTCTATATTAATAAATTTATTATTTCTAATAAACTTAGTTTAAATTAATTTTAGTGAGGGCGCCATATCCTTGAAAATAAATAATGTATAGAAATTCTACAAAATTCGGTACGATAGGAAAAGAATTGGAGAGACATTTCTAGGTATATTAAAATTTTAGAGAATTTTAAAGAGCATATGTGGATTATAAATTTTCTTGGGGGGTTATTCTCTATATTTATAGAATTAAAAATAAAATTTAAGGGGCATTTTGAAATTTCGAAAATTTTTTTGGGGAAGGCCAATATAGGTCCACCACTGGATATACATTATACAGTCCTCGATCGGGCAAGCGTGTGTTACCCCTTTAGTATTTTTTAATCAAGCTTCATATATATATATATATATATATTAAACAATTACAAGATACAAGAGTCTAAAGGATGGGAGATCCCAACAATCATCCCCAAACTAGCTAATACAACACGAGAAAAGAAAAAAAAGCGGGATCTGAAACCAATGGTTCCTACCCATTTCCCATTAAGGAAAGCTGCTTAAAATGATTTTTTGCAATCTGATAAGCGAACTACGACACTACTATGATTTAAAGTCGCAGTAGATGTGTTGTGCCGCATTTTGTTGGTCCAATTTTGTTGAAAGAGACGTCCGCCATTTTCCTCACGATCTTTGTTTAGGATAAGCGGTAACATAAGAAAATAGCAACTAGTAGATGGTCTAATATGCCGGCGAACAGCCATCAATGGCGCTATTAAGGCATGTAGGAATCATGTACCACCATTGGTGAGGAGATGTTTGTTAGATCTACAAGATCCAAGGTTGCTAATCTCATTTCTACCGCGCATGGTGGCAGAAAACACGTTGTGACGCGGCAGCGCGTGAATCTCACATGCTACTTGAATGGAAGCGGTTCTTCCAGAAGCCAACAGATTTGTAGTTTGGGAGTCTTGTGGAGCGGCACGTGATAGTCAAAGGTGGCCGGAAATTAGTAGATCAGTCCATCTCCATGCTATTTCCAGAAAACAAAGGGAAAGACCGAGCGAACAAAAGCCAATGGACAACGTTGGAAAGTACTGAAGGGAAAGAGGGGAGGAGGAGCCGAAGCTCCCACCCCCTCTGGACGGCGGAGAGAGAATCTCAGGAGATGGGTGTTGAAAGAACTTTTCAGAAGAAGAGAGGAAAAAATAGAACTTACCCCTTTACTATTAATTATGCATGATGCCCTTTTTAGCCCTTGTTTGTTTTCACAGATGAGATGAGTTGAGATAAAAGTATAAAATATTTTTAGAATATATTTTTTTAATATTTTTTTATTTTAGGATTTGAAAAAGTTGAATTTTTTATTTTATTTTGTGTGAAAATTTAAAAAAATTGTAATGATTAAATGAGATAAGTTGAGAAATTTTATGAAAGTGAACAAGGCCTTAGTCCATAGCAAGCATTTTAATTATGCAATGAACTGTGTTTCATTAGTTTCTGTCCATTACTCATATAAAAAGATTTTGTACAAATTAACCACTGTACTGTTAATATACAAGGTATATATTTACTGAACATGAAAAACTTGTATGATATGAAAGTGAGGTTGTGATAACAGTTAAAAATTACATAAAATATTATTAGAATATTATTTTTTTAATATTATTATTGTTTTGAGATTTCAAAATGTTGAATTATTTATTATATTTTGTATGAGAATTTGATAAAATTGTAATGATTAGATAAGATGAAATGAATTGAGATCAACTCTGATTCCAAATGGAACATAAAGCTCTTTTTTTTTATATATATAATAAGATAAGTTGGGAGTACTCACATACCCAATAATTATTAAATAAAAAGATGCATGATACATAGTAGAATATAATGCACTGAATACCAGTTATATTATTGCATTAAATGCATGCCAGTAATGCTTGTGTAAACTACTAAGAAGGATGGGAAGGGTAGCTAGAACATTTCAATCTCCATAGCTATTATAATCCAAGTAAATAATAAGCCAAATTCTAACACTTGAAGGACTTGTTATTGCAGTCAGATCAATAAGGAGCCCATGCAGCATGCAATTACTTCGACAAAACATATATTGCTGTTATACAATAAATAATCAAATCAACAAGGAATCAACGAATGTGTCCAAAGAGAGTTGATTTTCTGCTTTGAGCAGCTGCTGATATTCCTCGAAAATCTTGTCCAGCATGTGATCATCTTTTGTGGGTTCAGAAATCTGGCATGAAGGATCACGGCCATCATAATTATTATCCGCAAATTCACCATCAGCTTTGTCACAAGCCAGCTGATCCTCCTCTCCACCATTAATGACATCTTTGAGATCAGGCCAACACTTCAAAATCTCTGCATGAGAAATTCCATCGTTTCCATCTGCATGACTAGATGACCGGCCACTTCCCATACTATCCATACCATAATAAAATTTCCTTGAAATTGAAAGTGGTGAAACCCTCATGGGCTTTGGCAGATGAACTTTGGTCTTTACTACTGTTACCCTATTTGCAGTACTGTCTTGGTTATGGTTCATTTGATTCTTTGGATCATCTCTACCACGTTTCGACTCTCTTTTTTGGTTGTTTTGGTCGACTTTTCCTGTGTTCTTGAACCTTTTGCCTAGATGAGAGTTCCAATGGTTCTTTATCTCATTGTCAGTTCGGCCTGGCAATCTTCCGGCGATAAGAGACCAGCGGTTGCCAAGGAGAGAGTGAAGACGGATAATAAGTTCTTCCTCATCAGATGTGATGTTTCCTCGCTTGATATCTGGCCGGAGATAGTTCATCCATCTTAGCCTGCAGCTCTTCCCACATCTAAGTAGCCCTTCACCAAGCATAAAGTTAAACCAAGTATGGATCATCACAACAACACTGAAAGTTCAACTTGCAGTTGCATGCATGCTTATCTCAAAATATCCAATATACATAACAAAAAATGCAGACAAAGTAAGAACTTAACAGAAATATGAGTACTTAGTTCATGTATTTGAGGTCTTGACTCAGAGGAATACCTGCTTTTTTAGGTAAAGATCTCCAACGGCCTTCACCATGAGCCTGGATATAGTTAATGAGCAAAGTGTCTTCAGTGGCAGTCCAAGGACCTCTTTGTAAACCCACTTTCGAACAGCATGGAGTTCTTCCCATTTCTCTCCTTTCCCTGCTTCTATGCCATGCATATATGGTATTGGTTCGGAATATATATATATTTAGATCATTAGCTTTAAAACCTTTTTTTTTTTTACAGAATTGTTGTTTTATTACCCCCCCCCCCCCCCCCCAACAGAATCTCATAATTTGTATTGAACGAATAAACATGCAGTACAGAAATTGGTCTTTCTCGCAGAGGTTTCCACAGTCTTAAGCGGTGGTTCTATTGTTCCTTTCTTTTTAACATATTTTCATCTTTTTATAAGACAATGTCTTCTTGTAGGACATGGATATAGATCAAAAAATTGATCTCAAATAAACCCATTCATCACTTTATACTATTTTTTATTACTTTTTAAAGCGATTGTTAGGAAATCCACTCCCACTTTATGTATCACTCTTATTTTAATTTAATGAAATTAACTTGTTTTAAAAAAAAAAAATGCAGTACAGAAGTTAGAAATGTGGGGCCGGGGATATATACATAAAATCCTAGTAAAATAATTTTTTGCACAATGGTCTAGCAAAATGTTTTTTAATTCAAACACATGAAGTAAAAAAAATTTAAAATATATATTTTTTATTAAATAATTGTGTAGAATGAAAAATATAATAATAAGAGATAAAAGCCATAACGTGAACGTAGTAGCCATAGCTAATAGGTCCTAAAACTAGTAGCATATATAATTAATGAAGCTTATAAATTTCTTAGGTTGTAATAATATCTCAACTACTCTGAGAAATAAAAAATAAAGTCTTGTTATTCATCATTTTCACACACTATATATTATATTTATTTTAAGTTTTTTAAGTTTTTTTTTTAAATTTTATTTGGTTTTACTTTTCTTAAATTGATTGAATTTTTTTTATTTATCATATATATAGACTATATATTTGATAAGAAAAAAAATTAAAAATTAAAAATTAAAATTAAAAAATTATATATAACGTGTAAGATGTAAGAATGATATGTTCGAGGGCTTGCATAACATATGGTCATCATGTTGTCACGTCATCGCATGGTCGAGGGCTTGCTTCCATTGGAGCCATAAAGTTCTTACTTTTTTTTTTCCCCCTCTTCGTACTGGGCTAGTGGGAATGCATCATTTTCACATTAATCCGGTATGCGACAATTCATTTAGAATGATGTTTATTGGGTAATGTTATTTATAATCTCAATATTTATCATTATCTTATTATTTTATGATTTGATATTAAATGATTAAAGGCTATTTATTATATTTAATTTACTTATGAAACTATCATCTAATACCACATCATAAGATGATTAGAGGATGATGAATAGATTTTTTCATGTTCTTTTTGTCATACTCAGTAATTCAAAAACTATTTATTTGTTACTAATTATTTTATGTCAAAATGACTATCTTTTATCAAATTAAGTATATTTTCATCACAAATAGTCATTTTTGTCACAAACAACCCATCATAAATACTAATTTTTCTTATAGTATATATTGTATTAAAAACATTTGCTTTACGAAAATGTTTTATAAAATATATATAAATTCATAAATTGATATGATTTATTGTGATACTTTTATCGATCTATTTGTAAATCTATAACTTTTTCATTAAAATTATCAATTATTAGTAAACCTTATGCATTGATTGAAAGAGACAGCATCTTTAACGTTAGATGAAAAAATTAGACTTTTGAAGTGTATTAATAAAAGTTAGTCTTACATTAGTTAAACAATCCCGCTTCTAAGCGGTCGGGCTGCTTTTCTTAGTCTAACAGCCTTAATTCCTACATCTCTTGCCGTGTCACAAATTACACCAAATCTATAATACATTCATCCACATGGTAAAACACTAAAATCAAAAGCGGAAGAAGCTGAGGCGAGAGGAGATTTTCCATTTTCTCAGCATCGTCGCTTAAAAACATGAGTTCCACCGCCACCAGTGCACTACCACCAGTCCAACGCCGACATCCGTTGCCCACCATCGCAGTCTTTCACCTAGGTCAATCCTCTTTTCTTTTGCATATTTGGAAAAAATTAGAAGTCTGGTGTTTATTATTTGTGTAGAGAGAGATTAGTATTCCTTACCTTTCTCTGGACATTCAGGCATGCTCTCTGGGTATGAATGTGAACTTGCTTGCTGAGCGAGAAAGAGAGAGTGGGTTTGAAGCGAAGATGAAAGGAAAATTAATGAGGGCAAAGTAGTGTGCTTGAAAGGCAAGGTAAAGGGGGCAAGTGGTCCAGTATTTATTTATAAGGGCAGAGCAGAGTGACTCCATGTTAAAGTCAAGTGGAAAGGGAGATGTTCGGACATGTGAAGAGTTTCTGTTTCCATGCTTTGGAAATAGTCCAGATTCAAGGTTTCGCACTCCTCCTCTTGTTCAACAATGGCTTCTCTGTCTTCTACCTTCATCTCCCTTACCAACCCGAAAGTAGATAAAAGGGAGGGACAGCGAACTTTTCTTTTGTAAAGAGACAAACAAGTTCGAAGAGAGAAACGATTGGGGCTTAGATGCACATCATCTCCATCATAGTTGTGATAGGCAACCTACGTGTCACTTAATTATTGCTGGGCTGTTAATTGGGTAAAATTAGATGGACCGATTTAAGGTTTTCTCTTAGTTAAATGCATCTACATTGTAGAGCTAGAAATGCAACAAAAGCAACTTAGCGGCGACAATGCCACGCACCCATGTTACGCAAAGCGCATGCGCAAGCAATTCTAGTTAGTTTTAGATGCAATTCAAACCTACACATCGTTGGGAACAGTACTCTCCATATTTAGAGAGTCACTGTTTAAATCCCAAAAGTTTTCCAAAAATAGCCAACCCTTTTTCTTTTGTCAAAAATTAAATATGGCAGCCAGCTCAGCTCCTATTCTCTGATGTAGATGTTCTAAGAGCATTGATATCAGGCTTCCTATGCGTTCTTCTTCTCCAAATTTTGAGATGCAATTTGGGGAAAACATGCATTTCTTCCTCCCCTCAAATTCTCTATTTTAGGGTTGATGTTTACGCTTGCTACAGTGGTTCCCCATCTAGTACATCCTTTTTCTCATTTTTAATTATTTTCCATTGTCCCTCTCTTCCCTTCCTGTGTCTTCGATGTTCCTCGTGCCCTAGTTGCTATTGGCAGATTGTGGATCTCACACGCTACTTGAATGGAAGCGGTTCTTCCAGAAGCTAACAGATCGGTAGTTTGGGAGTCTTGTGGAGCTGCACATGATAGTCAAAGGTTGCCAGAAATTAGTATATTGGCCCATCTCCATGCTATTTCTAGAAAACAAAGGGAAAGACTGTGTGAACAAAAGCCAGTGGCCAATGTTGAAAAGTACTGAAGGGAAAGAGGGGAGGAGGAGCTGAAGCTCCCACCCCCTCTGGACAGTGGGGAGAGAATCTTAGGAGATGTTTTGGGAAGAACTTTTCAGAAGGAGAGAGGATAAAATAGAACTTACCCCTTTTAGGCCTCATCTGTTTTCACAGATAAGATGAGATGAGATAAAAGTTGAAAGTTGAATAAAATATTTTTAAAATATATTTTTGTAATATTATTTTTGTTTTGAGAATTGAAAAAATTGAATTGTTTATTTTATTTTATGTGAAAATTTGAAAAAGTTGTAATAATTAGATGAGATGAGTTAAGAAGATTTGTGAAAGTGAACGAGACCTTAGTCCATAGCAAGCATTTTAATTATGCAATGAACTATGATTCATTAGTTTCTGTCCATTACTCATAAAAAGATTTTGTACAAATTAACCATTGTACTGTTAATATACAAGTTATATATTTGCTGCACGTGAAAAAACTTGTATAATATTAAGGTGAGGTTTGAACAGTGAGTTGAGATGAGATGAATTAAGATGAAAGTTAAAAAGTTGAATAAAATACTGTTAGAATATTATTTTTTAATATTATTATTGTTTTGATATTTGAAAAGGTTGAATTATTTATTATATTTTATATGAGAATTTGAAAAATTGTAATGATTAGATAAGATCAAATGAGTTGGAATCAACTCTAAATCCAAACGGAAGATAAAGCTCCTTTTTATATATATAATAAGATAAGTTGGGAGTAATCACATACCCAATAATTATTAAATAAAAGGATGCATGATATATAGTAGAATATAATGCACTGAATACCAGTTATATTATTGCATTAAATGCATGCCAGTAATGCTTGTGTAAACTACTAAGAAGGATGGGAAGGGTAGCTAGAACACTTCAATCTCCATAGCTATTATAATCCAAGTAAATAATAAGCCAAATTCTAACACTTGAAGGACTTGTTATTGCAGTCAGATCAGTAAGGAGCCCATGCAGCATGCAATTACTTCGACAAAACATATATTGCTGTTATACAATAATCAAATCAACAAGGAATCAACGAATGAGTCCAAAGAGAGTTGATTTTCTGCTTTGAGCAGCTGCTGATATTCCTCGAAAATCTTGTCCAGCATGTGATCATCTTTTGTGGGTTCAGAAATCTGGCATGAAGGATCACGGCCATCATAATTATTATCCGCAAATTCACCATCAGCTTTGTCACAAGCCAGCTGATCCTCCTCTCCACCATTAATGACGTCTTTGAGATCATGAGGCCAACACTCCAAAATCTCTGCATGATAAATTCCATCGTTTCCATCTGCATGACTAGATGACCGGCCACTTCCCATACTATCCATACCATAATAAAATTTCCTTGAAATTGAAAGTGGTGAAACCCTCATGGGCTTTGGCAGATGAACTTTGGTCTTTACTACTGTTTCCCTATTTGCAGTACTGTCTTGGTTATGGTTCATTTGATTCTTTGGATCATCTCTACCACGTTTCGACTCTCTTTTTTGGTTGTTTTGGTCGACTTTTCCTGTGTTCTTGAACCTTTTGCCTAGATGAGAGTTCCAATGGTTCTTTATCTCATTGTCAGTTCGGCCTGGCAATCTTCCGGCGATAAGAGACCAGCGGTTGCCAAGGAGAGAGTGGAGCCGGATAATAAGTTCTTCCTCATCAGATGTGATGTTTCCTCGCTTGATATCTGGCCGGAGATAGTTCATCCATCTTAGCCTGCAGCTCTTCCCACATCTAAGTAGCCCTTCACCAAGCACAAAACCAAGTATAGATCATCACAACAACACTGAAAGTTCAACTTGCAGTTGCAGGCATGCTTATCTCAAAATATTCAATATACATAACAAAAAATGCAGACAAAGTAAGAACTTAAAAGAAACATGAGTACTTATGTTCATGTATTTGAGGTCTTGACTCAGAGGAATACCTGCTTTTTTAGGTAAAGATCTCCAACGGCCTTCACCATGAGCCTGGATATAGTTAATGAGCAAAGTGTCTTCAGTGGCAGTCCAAGGACCTCTTTGTAAACCCACTTTCGAACAGCATGGAGCTCTTCCCATTTCTCTCCCTCCCCTGCTTATATGCCATGCATATATGGTATTGGTTCGGAATATATACTTAGATCATTAGCTTTAAACCTTTTTTTTTTTTTTTAAGAATTGTTGTTTAATTTTTTTCCCCCCTCTACAGAATCTCATAATTTGTATTGAACGAATAAACATGCAGAACGGAAGTAACAAATGTGGGGGCCGGGATATACATAGAATCCTAGTAAAATATATTTTTTTACACAATGCTCTAGCAAACTGTTTTTAGTTCAAACACATCAACTAAAAAAAAATAAAAATGTATATATTTTTTATAAAGTAATTGTGTAAAATGAAAAATATAATAATAAGAGATAAAGCCATAAAAATAAAAAAAGAGTGATGAGATCATGGCCAGGTGCGAGAGTCACGTGTAGGTAGTAGCCATAGCTAATAGGCCCCTAAAACTAGTACCATATATAATTAATGGAGCTTATAAATTTCTTACGATGTAATAATATCTCAACCACTCTGAGAAATAAAAACAATAAAAAAAAAATTTATTTCTTATATTTTCACATATCACCCACTATATTTATTTTAATTTTTTTTGGTTTTATTCTTCTTAAATTAATTAAATTTTTTTACTCATCATCTATACATCACATATTTGATAAGAGGAAGAATTAAAAATTAAAAAATTATATGTGATGTGTAGAATATAGAGAATAATATGTTCGAGTGCTTGCTTAACATGTGCTCATGAGATTGTCACGTCATCGTATGGTCAAGGGCTTGCTTCACAAATTATTTATTATATTTCACTTATGAATCTATTATCTAATACTACATCATGAGATGATGAGATGATGATGAATAGATTTTTTTTCATATTCTTTTTGTCACACTCAGTAATTCAAAAACTATTTATTTGTTACTAATTATTTCATGTCAAAATGACTTTTTTGTTCAAATTAAGTATATTTTCATCACAAATAGTCATTTTTGTCACAAATAACTCGTTATAAATACTCATTTTTCTTATAGTATATATTGTATTAAAAATATTTGATTTAGGAAAATGTTTTATAAATATATATAATATATATATATATATATTCATAAATTAATATGATTTATTGTGGTACATCATATTATTGTTAGGCTTTTTATTGATCTATTTGTAAATTATCTATAACTTTTTTATTAAAATTATCAATTATTAGTAAACCTTATGCATTGATTGAAAGAGACAACATCAAAGTTAGATGAAAAATTTTGACTTTTGAAGTGTATTAATAAAAGTTAGTCTTACATTAGTTAAATGCATCTACATTCTAGAGCTAGAATTGCAACAAAAGCTGCTTACCGGCGACAATGCCATGCACCCTCGTTATGCAATGCGCATGCGCAAGCAATTCTAATTAGTTTTAGATGCAATTCAAACCTACACATCGTTGTGGATAGTACTCTCCATACTTACAGAGTCACTATTTAAATCCCATAAGTTTTTCAAAAATAGTCAGTCCTTTTTTTTTGTCAAAAATTAAATATGGTAGCCAACTCAGCTCCTATCTTCTGCCGGATGTAGATGTTCTAAAAGCACAAAAATCCTGCTCTCTATACGTTATTCTTCTCCAAATTTTGAGATGCGATTTGGAAAAAACATGCATTTCTTCCTCCCAACAGATTCTATATTTTAGGGTTGATGTTTAGGCTTGCTACAGTAGTTCCCCATCTAGTACATCCATTTTCCCATTTTTAATTATTTTCCATTGTCCCTTTCTTCCCCTCTTGTGTCTTCGATGTCCCTCACGCCCTAGTTGCTATCGGCTCTCTCTCGCACTCGTCCATTGACGGCAACCACTCAAACATTTTTCACAATAAGTAAAATTTTGTCTCACAAAAACCCCATGATAACCATTTCATCTATCACAAACTCACACACACAGTCTCTGTCTCTCATGTCGTCAGCTCTAAGAGAAACTTTGTGCATGATTTCATTTGTGCTCTACCATTTTTTATCTTTGTAACTCCATTGTTGAATGTTGAGGTGGATCTTGAAAATCCTAGCCCACTAGACCAAAATGGGTTCTGTGTATGCTTCTCTAGAGTTTCTATAATGGCAAGTTTTGTACAGGTTTTGGAAAAAAAAAATTGTAACCCATCACGAAATAATGCTTGTTTGATTTGTGTTTTGTGAAATTGATGTGTCCTGTTATTCAATCTAGTTTTGTCATTTCAGTGTGCTACAAATTTGACATGCTGCTTTGTTTCACTATCAGTGAGCATTCCATACAGATTCACTGCTTGTTTGATTTCTATTTTATGAAATTTATGTGTTCTGCTATTCAATCTAGCTTTGGCATTTCAATGTGCTTAGAATTTGACATAGCAGATGCTTTGTTTCACTATCAGTGACCAACCCATACGGATTCGTTGCTTCCTTTCCTTTCTGTTTTGTGAAATTTATGTCTAATTTATTGATTCTAGCTTGCTATTTGATTCCTATGAAGAATTTCACATGCAACTCTAATGTGCTTTGTTACACTCTCAGTTATCTTACCATTGACATTGTACTGCTTGTTTGATTTCAATTTTGTGTAATTGCTGTATAATTTATTCAATCTAGCTCGACATGTATGATTCTATGAAGATTTTCAAATGCTTATATTCTTGGATTTTCACATGAAAGTGTTTTCTGTTTGGATAAATGTTCTGTAATATATTCAAGTGAGCTTGCCATTTTTCTTTATATTAATAAGTTTGGTAACTTTTTCTATTTTTAGAGTTAAAAATCTTAACTTTTTTTAATTGTAAACTTTGGTAACTTTTTTGGATGTTCAAAGTCAATTGAATAAGGAAACAATATGATCTAAAATTTTACTTATATATGCTTCTTTGTTTTCTGTTTGGACAAGCTGACACTTTGTTTTGCTCTCCTATTGTTGTGTTGGTTGGCTTCACCAGTTGTTAGCTTTCTACTCTTGATGTTGATTCCTTATTTGCTTTTTCTCACTGTCATTACTTTGTTCTTTGCAGTTTTAATTCTTGACTTAGTAGAGGCTATTATTGGGGCTGTATTTGTAATTGGCGATGATGATAGTTAGGCTGTAATTAGGTTGTGATGATGGTTAAATTGAATATGATAAATGTGTAAAATTATAACTTCTGTGAATGGAGCGAGCTCAATATTGCAAGATAACCTGGATGGTCATTTTTTTGTGAAACTTTCATAAAGGCAACCGTTTTGCAACCATTTGACCTTGTGTTATGTGCTTACCTATACACAAAAAGGGAACCATTTGAAAAACCATGGCAGTTAGGAAAAAGTTCAAAAATATTACTAGGGCAAAAAATATTACCATTATACAAAAGACAAATATATTACTATTTATGTGGAAAAGATGTGTTACTATTAAACAAAAGACAAAAAATATTACAGTTGCAACTACGAGAAGATGTGTTACTGTTAGATAAAATACAAAAACTATTACTGTTATATGTGAATCAAAATGTTACTGTCGGACAAGGTACAAAAAATTTTACCTTTATATATCGAACAAAATCATAATCTTTATTTCTATTTATCCATTACAAATACCATTGCATTGAAAAATGCACACATTTAAAAAAAAGTATTATTTTTAATGCCATGATAATAACAAACTATTATTGTACGAAAAACATCGGATTTGTTGTGTTTACAAAATTAAGTAGAAGGTAATAGTTGAAGATAGAAGGAAGAAGATAAAAGAGTTGGTGGTTAAGTTTATAAATAGAAGTAAGAGAAAAAAGTAACAAGAAAAGAATTGAAAAATATTATTTTAATAAAATAGATAAAGAATAGGGAATGAGATGTAAGAAGTTTTTAAAAAATGAGTAAAATTTAAGAAAAAATTTTAGAAAGTGTATTTTTTAGCTAAATTTTAGAAAAACTAATAGGTAACCCAATGTGAATGCTTAACCCACCCAAACTCTACCCTAATTGTGTTTCTGTACACGTGACAGCAACTTCTTTAGTAACCACCACAACAGAGAGGACCCGACATGTTTTTTTCTGCCCTCGATTACAGACTTGCAGTCTTGTCTGTTTTCCTTCTTCTTCTTCCTCTGATCTCTTACCACGGTGTAAAATCTCTGTAAGGTTTGGTAAAAGGTAGTTGAACTACCTGCCGTTTTTATTATTTTTGTAGCTTCCTCTTTGGAAGACCCTATTTTGCTAGTACGTACGGGGTCTGAACCACAACCATTCACCATAGTGACCACGTCTCTGTTTTTTAGCCAAACCTACTCTATGCTTCAATCTGATAAATGAGTTAAAAAGAAGGCTACACATCTCTGAGTACTTCATGGGTCCCCTATGCCATTCTCATTTTTGTTAAAGATCTAAATCTTATAATTTATAAACACTCCCTACTTTTATGGTTTATTTGGTAAACATCTAAAGCTATCTTCATTATCAGCGTCTACCTGTATCTGCAGGCTGCTGCAAGAGTTGGATGATACATTTGAGGGTGAGAAATTAAATCCCATGTCGGATAATAATTTTAACATTGAATGGTATTGAGTCCAAACTCCTAAGCTTCTCTCTTCATTGGGAGATTCTCACACCCACACAAATAAACATCAACTCGCCGAAGAAGGCATTGGGTCTCACCAGGAACAAAGAAATTAAGGCTATAGATGCCTTCCACATTGAACTACAACAAATAGTTTTTTTTTTCAATAATTATTACAACAAATAAAATCAAATTAGCTGAGAGAAGTTGCTCCCATCTCACAAAAACTCACTTTTCAATGAACAAAATTTCAGCTACCTCTACATATAGGTCCATAAAGGAAACCACAGAGATGCTGTTGACAACACCAGCAATCTAAAAAATACATCATACTTAGGATACCATAAAGCACGTGGAACTCCATAAATTTGGACCGACACAACTTAAAAAACAAATCAAAGAATCGTATAATTTACCTGTATATTAGAATCCAACATAAAAGCAGTCGTTAGGCTCCTCTTGACACCTAGGCTGGACAGCAGTCATATCAGAAAAGCTTTGCCACATGGCATGCCCTGACTGGAGTATAATACACTTAGTAATCTCTGAGGGCCCATAATTGATACCCCCAAAAAAATTCAGAAAACCATATAGCTGTCATCTATACCACAGCACATGCAAGAATCATTTGTTTCAGTTGTTGGGCACTTCAAAGACAGGTGATTCTCCTTGTTAAAGAATTGCAAGGGCTCTTCAAATCTTGTCCTCGGATCTTCTACAGCACGTTGCAAATCTGTAAGCACAGCCCGACCATCTTGCCAAACACTATTTTCAAAGACGCATAGGCAACCCATAATTGTGGTACGTTCTAATCCGCCCATCCCAACCTGCAGTCACAACCACAAGACCCCACATGTGGGGAGAACTGAACATGCTCTGGCATGCACTCCTCAAGATTTTGTACTCGGATTTACACATTGCAGGAGAAATAGTTATTGGACCTGAATTAGAAAGTTTCTCCTCAGGCCAAGTGGCAGATCCTTTTGGTAAAGACTCCAAAAAAAAGCCACGGCCAAGAGAGAAACAATCGGAAGAAGAGAGACTCAAGTTTTCACTTGAATGCTCATCCAAGTTGCGGAGTTTCCACCCATTTTTTATACTACTTCCCAAAATATCTGCACTCAATCTTGGGGACAGAAGTGTTCCAGACATGGTTTGAATGCCACTCCAAGGAATAGCAATGGATGCATTGTGGGACTGGAAACTCTCACTACACCAACCAGTCCTTGCTCGAGAAGAAGTCCTGTCCTGGTTTGTAAAGTTCCAGATGTAGACATTTGAATCTTCGCTTGCTGATACAATATGAGTTCCATCTAAGGTGAAAGAAGCAGACATCTGGCTTCCAGCATTTCGTATACCTAAAAATGGAGGACAAAAGAAGAATTAAGATTGAAAGTAACGAAAATTCATCAAAATCAGAAACATGGCGTTCAACAAATGCAGATTACACTGCAAAATTACTGAAAATAAGTGTTTTCCAAGCACCTAAAAGAACCTTTTCAAATTGAAGAATAAAAAGAAGTGCAAGTTCTGCTAAAGACACAAAGCCTACCCCTGAATTTGCAAATGACATCAACTCCCGAAAGAATACGGAGAACTGAATCAGCAGAAGTCACCATTACTTTGCTCGGGTCACTTGGGGAAAACTAACAAGTCAAGTTGTAATAATTAGGTTAGTATTGTAAGATAAATGAGTGAAGATGGTAGGAATTATACGACAAAAACATGACCATAATTCAACAACCTGAAAGCCAGTTATCCTCTTTCCTGGTGACTTCTTTTTGCCCTGTAAACATATTTGAGCATCCAGTTGCATACGAGTATCTGAAACCAAACAAAAACAAGATAAGCTAGCACTCGATGACGTAATCTTTTTCGAATCAGATAGAATTCATAAATTAATTGTGGTACATCCAAAATAAGTATATCCATTTACATCAAGAGAACTATATTTTTGAGGTTATAAATTTTCAAAATGTACGATTCTGATAGAGCACCAATGTCCTGCAGTTAAACCCACCAAGAAGCATTTCAGCCTATGAATCCTATCAACCAATTCATCTTCTCTGACGCAGCCTTGAAAAAAAAATTGGCATGCATATACTGACCTGACTTCATGCAAGGCCAAAAGAGGGTATCTTCACCCTTTCCATACATAATTGGGATTACTGTAACATGTTTAATATTATGCTGGTCAGAAACTGTCTCAGTATTCTCATCTCCCAATAGTTTTAAGTTGAGCTCCGTAACCTTTTCCCACAAAGCATGATTAACAAGAATAAATAAAGTCACTTTGTACGACCCAGTTTTGGTAATATAGAGTTTTTGTTGCATGGGACCCATCACAATGTCTAATGGATGTGAGATTTGTATGAATTTATAGATTGAGCCACGAATAGTGTGGGGTTGAATCAGTTTTGACTTCTTGTTCATTTTAAAACTTATGGTTAGTTTTGAAATGATGGACATATAGAGTTTTTCACAACTCTAATAAATCGAGGGTATTTTACTGAGTTAGAGTCCAGCACTTCTAAGGAGCTTTAAAGCATCTTGGGCTTTTGTTTTGTTTTGTTTTTTTCTTTTTCTTGAATCCAGGTTAGTCTATTATTGCTTTATTGGAACCGTAGTTTAATAATAAAATTAGAAGTCCAACTCCTAATAGGTCAAGGGATAGTCAATTAAGTCTTTATAAATAAGCTTGATGGGCTTTTCCGTGGGATCAAGGAATGCAGCTGAGCTTTTAATCTCTCATTTGTTGTTTGCATATGACCATCTCCAAAATAAGGTTTATGTTCTTATGATTTGAAGCCATTTCTGATTTAAAGATCAATCTGGCCAAATCTAAATTGCTCTCTGTGGATCTTAATGAGAATGTTAATAGTTTTCCTAATGTTTGGTGTTCTAATGAAGCACAGGGGTTTATGGTACGGGTCTTTGGAAATTCATTAGAAAGGGCTGGGAGAGTTTTGCTAGCCAAGTTAGTTATGCTGTTGGAATCTAGGATCCGTTTCTGGTTTGACATTTGGTGTGGTGATCAAGCCCTCAATAGGGTGTTTCAGGCTATTTTTCGGTTGGCTTCAGATCAGTATGCCACTGTATCTGATCTGCTTGTTCGTTGTAATGGCTCACTTCAGTGGGATGTTTGCTTCACTAGAGCTGTTCAGGATTGGGAGATTGATGAAGTTTCAGCTTTCTTCAGCTTTTTATACTCTTTGAGGCTTGATGGTAATCATGGGGATAGGATGTTTGGAAGTACAAGGGGAGCAAAAATTTCACTGTTCACTCGTACTATAAGCTGTTAACTTTTCATTTGGCCCATGTGCCTTCCAAAGTTGCTTTTTTCATATAGACTGCCTCTCTTGGAAAGATTTTGACGTTGGACAATTTAAGAGGGGGGTATTATAGTTATGGATTAATGTTTCATGTGTAAGAAGCATGGGGAAACTGTGGATCATTTACTTTTGCATTGTGAAGTGTCAAGGGCCCTTGTGGGATGGCATTTTTCGTAGAATCAGCTTGGCTTGGGTGATGCCTTTGAGAGTGGTTGGTCATCTTGCGTGTTGGAACGGGCTTCATCGTTGTTCTCAAGTGGATGCAGTTTGGAAGATGGTTCCTTTGTGTCTTACGTGGTGCATTTGGATGGAAAGGAATGAGCGGTGTTTTAATGACAAGGAGCGTACTTTGGAGCAACTTTGGGACTTTTTTGTACACTCTTTATTGCTTTGGTTTTCTACTTTAGTGATGAACAGAGCTTTTGTTCATGATTTTCTATTGTCGCTTTCAGTTTCTTAGAATGTATTTAGGTGTTTTCTTGGGTATACTTCCTGTGTACATGGGCTTTGCCTACACATTCATTTCTAATAAAATTACTTCTGATTAAAAAAAAAAAAATAGTTTTCCTTAAAAGGTGCTCCCACGAAGTCCTAAATAGGTCATGTGCAACAAGGCAACCTACCACCCTTGGTGGGAATAGATGCTAGTTTTATCAGAGCGGCACAAGATTGGAACATGGGGATTATTAGTTTGTTTTGAATCGCTTGTATTTCATTCGGTTGAGATAGGGTGGTGAGGTCAAGCTTTGTTGGGCCCCTACAAAACTTAGGGTGGTTGAAGTGAAATCATTCCACAATATTTCATCTTCCTATAATGGTCTCTCGATCCCATCAAAGACCATTTGGTTAAATAAGGACCTTTTGAGAGTGACTTTCTTTGTGTAAACAACTATTTTAGAGAGGATTCTCACATTGGATAATTTTTTCTTTGATCAGTAGACAGTAGTTTTATTGATAAGAAATAGACATCAAGTATACAAGTCATATACAAGAGCAATGCCTAGGCATGACTGACCCATATTGGATAATTTAAGGAAGAGGAAGATTATTATTATGGATTGTTGGTTCACGTGTAGAAGAAATGGGTCAGATTGATATCTTTTCTTGCATTGTGAGGTGGCTAGTGTTTTCTCAAAGTGAAGCATTGTGGAAGATTGTCCCGTCTTGTTTGTTGTGATGCATTTGGAGAAAAAGAAAAAATTAGAGTTTTGAAGATAGAGAGAAGACAGTGTATGAGCTCAAAGACTTCTTTTTTTTTTTTGATAAGTAAGAAGTTTTATTAATCCACATAAATAGGCAATGCCCGAGCACACAGGAAGGTCAAAGACTTCTTTGAAGCCCTTTAATACTAGATCCTTGCTCATTTCGATTTTTCTATTTTTTATGCTCTTTTCTCTTTTTCTACCACGGTGTATCTCATGTATACATCTTGTGTACTAGGGCAACACCTCTTTTGAGCATAAATAAAGTTTAAATTATCAAAAAGAATATCATTGATTTTGCTCAAATGAAAAATACTTGATTAATCTCTCCCTCCCTCCCTCCTTTTCTTCTACTTCTTCAGCACACTATTACCATTTACGTGAGTTCACATAGCCCCTGGACAGCAACAAACTTCTCTCCTTTTCTCCTTTGCAAACCCCAAATTATATCCTTCTCCATATATTTCAAAATAAAAAACCCCACATACTTCCTCAACCAAACAGCTGCCAAACAAGCCTTAAAATCCCAAACATCCCAGCGGGTCTTATTCTATCTCAAACTGGGATTAGGAAGAGTGCCCTAAAGTTCTCTGTCTGAAAATAGGTTTGATTTGCTTCACCCATGAGAATTTCTACCAATTCTTCTTTTATTCATCAAAGCTCATCCTAATCTCCGTTGAGATTACTGGACTTTGGGATGCTAGTACAGTGGCTTACAAAGCTGCTTACTAGTGCTTTCCACTGGCTAAGGCTTGCTAAAGGATGGCCATAAGCTGGCTTTTTTGGAGCTTAGCCTAGGATAGTACCAGAAAGGGTACCGCCATCCAGAATTTCCCAACATAAACTCTCCAAAGAAACTGCTCTTATTCTTATTCTTCATGTTTTCAAAACCCTTGTTCACAAATTTTCCTAACCTCAAATCCACACATCTACACAGACAGATTTCCTAAATCATCCCATGTCTTGGTCTCAACAATAGATGGGAAGTGAAACAATTGATTTAAAGCAGACAATGTATTTAAAATAATCACGACAACCAACATGAACATTTTTAAGGTTCGAATCCTCTTGGGTGCGCAGCAAACAATCTCTAAGGGTTATCAGACTGAAGGATTTTTCCCTTGAATTACTGAGTTGCACTTATGGGAAACTCCTTGCCGAGAGAGCCTGTGCAATCCCAAGATTAATTGGGTCGCTGTTCTCGGACATCCGGTGCCAATAAAAGCAAACATGAATATTTCTACATGTTGCCACTAATGCAACTTAAAAAATAAAAAATGCTAGAAATGTTAAGGCGAGCCTCTTGATAATTGTTTGCTTGTATCTTTTAGATATACTAGCTCACCACTGTGGTTTGTGTTGGTTACTCTATATTGGTGTGATCTCAGTCTGTTCTCCTATTTTAACCCTTCTTGTTTCCCAGAAACTCATGATGGATCACTAAAACAACTTAATGAGCAACATAAAAAAAAAAATAACAGAAATAATCAATAGTACAACATTTCCTTAATCCAATATAGAGCCAACCATCCTGTCATGTAGTTGTTGACCAAAGAGTAAATAAGGGTTAACCAAATAAACTTCACATCTCATTTTTTGTGCAAACATTGTTTCTTTCTCTACCCACAGACTACAAAGCTTAATAAGCTGCAGAGATAAACCAAAAAAAAAAAACTCATTTCCACTTTTTTGGTATATCCAGGAAAAGAAAACGTACATGTTAGTGTCTAGTTTTTTAAGCATTAGCATCTGTCTTGTGTAACATGTTTACTGCAGTTAGCTATTTCTAATAGCATTTTCCCATCCAAGACATAAGACTAATAACCATATGTGTCATTATACACTATTGAGAGAGAAATTGATTTTGCTCAGAGAAGAGAGAAAAATTAAAAATTAGCCTGGTCTTATACATACCAATGATATCATAAAAACGACAGTTCCCAGTCATGGTGCCCACAATTCCTCCCTGTAAAAGTCGATTGCTTGAGAATTTCATGTTAAATATTCACAGTGAAAAGTTAACAGAACACAAAATATAATCTGTTACTTATAATAAAATAAAATAAAATAAAAAGAGAGAGAGAACACAAAATTCACCAGACCTTTCCATCAGGCCGATAACACACAGCAGTGACTATCTCCCTGGTATCAATATAATCAACAACTTTACAGCCAACAGTTTCCCAGATGCGAACTTTTCCATCAATTGAACCACTTATGAAGTAATCGTCATCCACAGGGTTAAAATCAACACATGTTACTGCATCATTCATAGAAATATAAGGATTAGTGTGAATGATTCAAACCAAAATGGGAGAACAGACTGAGATCACACCAATATAGATAGCTAACACCTGCAAATCGCAGCAGCATGGAAGATGATTCCTACATGCCTACTATGGTGCATTTAGCAGGAAAGGAATGACCGGAACTTCGAAGATAAGGAGCGCTCAATGGAAGAACTCAGAAGTCTCTCTTTCGACACTTTATTTCTTTTTTATAGGTAAAGTAAAGTTTTATTAATAGAAGAGAATAGGCATAGCCCAAGTATGCGGGAGTTATACAAAGAGAACACCTATCTACCTCTTTCAACACTTTATTTCTCTGGGCAATTGCTATGGATTTCAATCAGCTTAGCTTTCATGATCTACTTGTATCTATTTTTTCATAACTAATTTTCTTGTATCTATTTTTAACTAGATGTTCTTGTATAGATCCTGTGTACTTAGGCTACGCCTATTACTCTACACGTATTAATAAAATATATTTTACTTAAAAAAATAGAGATTAGCTAACACAAACCACAACGTTAAACAACTACATGTAAAAGTAAACAATCAGCAAGACACTCACCGTAATTATTATGAGAAAAGATCCGTAGGCATCTGTCACATCCCACTTGCCATAGACGAACCGTCCTATCAACAGAGGAGGACAGCAGAAACTGTGGCAACCATAAAAAAGATGAAAAAGACTTTAATATTCATCAAGTTCAGGAATCCAATATGCTAGCAATGTAACAACAGATGATGAAGAAGTCCAAGTATACTTGCATAATTCCAAATCCTACTAACCCCTTTTGTGGACCATGAGAGATCCAAGACGTCTCCACTATGTCCTTGGAACTCATGTAGAGGCTTCTCTAATATCTGGAAGACCTTTGGTGGGAAAATGACACAAACAGAATCTGATGATTTCCTCAATTTCTCCATCTTTCCTAGTTTTCCTCTATCCATCTCAAGAGGAGCCAATTCAGAAAGATTATTCATTGTGAAGTATACACATGAAGGATCCATTTGTGGAAAATCAAAGTTGTCTGATCTCTCATTTTCAATCACCTTCCACACACGAACAATTCTATCTTCCCCTGCACTTGCCAAGTACCGCCCATCAAGACTGAACTTCATTGTCAATATTGATCCCTCATGTGCTAGAAATTCCTGTCCAGCAAAAAGGGACGACAGTTCCTTGGAACGCTTTCTACAAGGATGAACCCGAACTCTTCGCATCCCCACCTCTAATGTTGGTTCCAGATCACCAGGATTTAAAGCAGCAGTATCAACAATACAGGCTACTGCACCTAGTGTCCTTAGCCAATCCCTCTTCACTTTCTTTTTTGCATTAACCAGATATCTTGCCGCATCAACTTCTCTCCGCAAGTGCTGCTGAACCAAAGGAGATGGCCCGAAAATTCTCTGAAATTCTTCAAAACTCACTGATCGATTGGAACGCACTTCACGTAGTCTGCTAAGCATTCCATTGCGATCCAATTCATCCACAAGGAACTCGGTTCCATCATCCAAATTTCTGATTGTACACATAATACCATCTTCTGAAACACCATTTTCTAACTTATGTGACACTTCATCTGACATTTTACACTTACTTAATGGACACCCTTCTTCAAAACCTGAAGTTCTCAGTAGCTCCCCACTGTTTTCGACGACTCTATCAATACCCATTTCAATTCTGTAGTCTGGTTCACCGCCCAAATCCTCTCTCATAACCGAATCCCAATCTAAGCTTAAGCCCATCCATTTTAAGAATCTATGTCGGCGTTCTTGTACACTTTCCGGGTTCTTAGTCCAAATCTCATTCCAAAAATTACCCAAAACACTATCTATGTGCCCAATACCGGAGCTACTGTCCTCGGAGAAATCCAGTCCCCAATCCGATACAGAAGAGATCTCCTCGCGTGAATCATAAAATTGATCATCTTCCTCTTCAGAGTAACTCCCCATATTTTGCTTTCAACCCATTATAACCTAATTCCCACCAAAAATAGGAAAAAAAATTTAGACTCGCAATTGTGTTCTAAATTCAGTATATGGAACAAAAGTTTTCAAGATAAAACAAGAAAAAAAAACTAAAAGCTAAAAATCTAACACCACTCAGACTCTCGACTCCGTGAATTAGAGAAAAGAATTTCCCCAGCATAGGTCTCTTGCAGCAATCTAATATTTTCAGCAGGAAAATATGACGAAACTACGGAGACTAAGCATAACAACCGCCCATTGACTCTCCTGCAAAGGCTTTAACTTCTAAAGCATAGCATTCAAATCAAATCCGCAAAAGATTGCTTAGGAGAAAACACAGAAATCACCCCGCAAAATACACTTGCAACCAAAAAGGGAGAGTTTATCTCACCAGGGTCACGGTGAAATCTCGGTCAAACCCCAGAATCCAATCGGGATTTCCACTTTTGCTTCGCAATACACACTCTCTCTCCCTGCCCTCATCCACGGAAGTTCCCGCTAGGGGAGGCAAAGAATAGTAGAAAACACCATAAACTAAAATCAAACAGATAAAATATACAATAAGAACAAAAAAAACAAAAAAGAAATAGGTGAACTTTGCCTCGTTATGAGCGTTGGTACGAAGAAGAGGCACGGTCCGAGAGTGGAAGTTGCCTCTCGTTTCTGCGCGCCTCTCTCTCTCTCTTTCTGTTTGATACGTAAATTTGGTCTTTATTAATTATTCGTACTTGCCACTTGGTTTGGGTGCCGACGACTTCATAATTACAGTTGTACCACCTACTTTTGGTTGGGCCAACGGAGTGCAGGTGTCACTGTCCCCAATGAAAACTAGCCACAATTTTTAGTACAACATATTATAATATTTTTCATATGTGAGGTAAGAAAAATGAAATTTGCTACACAACCTCTTACTATTCATCCACACTCCACACTCCATACTTTTTAATATTTTTTATTATTTTTTTAAAATTTTTTTTTGAATTTATTTTTTTTTAAATATTTCAAATTTTTTATTCACTATTTATATAAAAAATATTTGATAAAAAAAAATTAAAAAAAAAAAGGTGGAGTGTGGAGTGTGATGAATAGTAGGAGGTTGGGAAGATTATTTCAAGAAAAATTATAGGGAGAAGTTACTGTTTGACAGTAGTCATTTTGTACATAATATGATGTTTTATTTAGATCTTTCATCTCTTAAAATTAAAATTATCGAATTACGAGAAAGTGATGAGAGAGACGAATGAGAGAAATCAGACGAGAGAGAGACAGAAGATGAGAGAGACCGGGCGAGAAAGAGAGTAGGCGAGAGAGAGAAGATGAGAGAGAGGGAGTGATGAGAGAGAGATGAGATCCGGACGAGAGAGCAGACGAGAGAGAGATGAGAGCCGGACGATGAGAGAGAGAAAGCAGACGAAAGAGAGAGTGATGAGAGAAAGAGATGCGAGAGAGTGATGAGAGAGAGAGAGCGATGAGAGACAGAGTGTTGCGACAGATAGAGCAGGAAAGCGTATTAGAGAAAAAAAAAAAGAGGAAGAGAAGAAGTCACGTAATGAGTGCAAAGTGTGCACTATGTATTATTATAGTGACTTCTTTCTAGCATTACTCGTGTGATAATATTTATTAAAATAATATATTTTAAGTAAATTTATTTAATCTTATTTATGATGAGTTGAGATAAAAGTTAAAAATTAAATAAAATATTATAAAAATATATTTTTTAATATTATTATAATTTTAAATTTTAAAAAAATTGAATTTTTTATTTTACTTTTTTGTGTGAAAATTTTAAAAAATTAAAATAATTAAATAAGAAGAGATTAGATGTATTGTGAAAATAAACCAAGATTATATAAATATTAGATAAAAGATTAATACATAAAATTACTTATAATATGTTATATAAATATTACAACGGAGGAGGATGACAAAATTAAAAATGAGAAACATCATTTAAAAAAAAAAATGAATTTCATTTTATTTTTTTTAATTGTATCATTATCCAATAATCAATGTCCAAATTAAAATTCATTGATTTCGTTTCATATATAATTATCAAAGTTACAAATGTCAGTCTTATTCTTTATTTTAAATTTGTTTATCCACAATTAATGTTATTAATATTATAATTTTAAATGACTTAATATGTCTATCAATTAAATACAGTGTCACTTAAAATATATTACCCGCAGGTATCACTGATAATGACAAAATTAATTGTGAAAGAAGAACAACATTTCTCAAGTTAAAATAATTTCCAGATTATTTGTGGAGTAAAAAAAGTTTGACTTTTTAGAATAAGAGGATGGATTCTGTTGGTTATTGCGAAGACAATGCAATGGGTCACATTTTTCATTTATTTTACATCAATGTAGCACTTTATATAATATATATTATTTTATTTCTCTTTTTTAAGACTCTCAAATAATGTTTTAAATATCATACCGTACCTGTTGGTACGGTCGATATTTTCTATACCAGCCACTGATCTGGTACAGATATGTTATGTGTTTCGTACCAGCCAATAACGATCGTATCGGTCGATATTTCAGTCTGGACCGATCTTTGTAGCGGCCTGTACAAGCCGATAGTTTGTCTTTAATTTTTTTTTTTTCAAACTATAAACTCATTTTTAACTTTCAATTCAGACTATACTTATTTCATTCCAATATCGGTATGACATCTGATATGATATTTAAAACATTACTCTAAAGGGACATTACAAAAGATGCTTTTTCTCATTTTGTTTTTTGTCCAAAGGGTTGGGCCACAATATGCTTTATTTATATTCACAAACTTGTTAACCATGAAAGAAAGAAGCAAGGTAGAATTGATTCCACGTCCTTTCTGGAGAGTTCTAATGCCAAAAAGACACTCTCAAGGACCCAAAGATGACTGCAACTTCCTGCAAAAATACTTTCTAGTGCAATCATCGCTGCATCCCACTATCCTATCATACATCTAATCATCTTTTTGTCTTCATATTAAATTTTAAATATTATCCTAAGCTTCCTCTAAAACCAAACCACACTTTTACTCCATTTAATTTTTTTATTTAATTTTATTAAATTAATAAATTTTTTACAAATCATCTATACATCACATATTTATTAATAAAATAAAATATATAATATATAAATAATGACATAAAGCTATCCCAAGTTTCGAACACTCCTTATCTTTTTTTTATAATCACATTTTCGAAGTTTTTTTTTATCTAATTTTTTTTTTATAATTTTGAAAAGAGTTGAAAATAATCTATAAGTTTATAAATTAAATTATGGAAGTTTCTATTAAACATAATAGGATACAAAATTCGTGTCTATAGTTGATAAAATTATGAGATACCTACAATTTAATTTGTTAACCAAATTATAGCAAACTGAATAGAAGAATGAAAAACCCCATGTCAATCTACCGACACTAATCTCAATTGTGATCGACAAGTTGTGGTCGATTTGGTGAGATTGATCTCCTACATTAAAAGGTTTGAATTCAATAATCGAGAGAAACTCGAAGAAATCCTAGAATCAACAACAAAATTTAAAAACCAAACCCGAATAAAATGAGAGAAATAGAGTGATGAGAGAGCGTGGAATATGATTTGAGCATACATGGTGTATAAAATTTATACAAGTCCTTCAAAAAGAAGTGTTATTCATATAAAAAAAAATCATTTATTTTTAAATAATATAGTATCTCATATTTTTCTCAAACATTCGTACGAGATTTATAGAAATTAAGATTATATTTGGCGATTATTCGGGAGAGATTACTTGTATAATATGGAGGACAAGGATGATAAGCAACAAGCATAATCTTAGGCCTCGTTTGGATAGTAAGATCCTCTAATCTAATCTCATTATATCTCATTTCAACATTTAAACACCAAGAGTACATATACTTTCAATTTTAAATTTTTAACTTTTTTATCTAATCATTACAACTTTATCAAATTTTTAAACTAAATATAAAAAATAATTTAATTTTTTCAAATCTCAAAACAAAAATAATATTAAAAATTTGTATTCTAAAAATATTTTAACTTTATAATATTTTTATTCAACTTTTTCTCTTTCATTTTTCAAAAGGTTAATGATACCCTTACACCTCATTTGCTATTATTTTATTATTCAATTTTTTTTTCATCTTTTTGCTATTTGAATCTGGATTAAAAATCCCAGAACATGAACTTCCTGCATAATTTAAAAGAAAATAATTTTAATTAACCAACATAATCATGTGATTTAATTAAGAATAAATTCAATTGACTCAAAAAAGTAAAAGAATGTCAATTTTTATAAAATTGAATTTATTTTTAATTAAATTACATGATTACATTAATTGATTGAATTTATTTTCTTATCGATTATGCAAGAAGGTCATTTCTTCAGATTTTTAATCAAGATTCAAAAAGCAAAAGGGGAAAAAAATAACTAGGTAGTAAAGCTATAGTAACGAAGTATAAGGGTACCATTATTATTTTCAAAATTTCACAAAGCATCTTAATTTAAATAATTTTATTATTATTTACACATCATCTCATCTCATTTGATTATTCAAATAATGCATATTACAAAGAAGAAGGCTACAAAATGAAGAATAACCAAAAATAGAGAGAAAAAGTGGTAAAAGAAGGTAAAGAAAATTGAAAGAAATCCTATGTCAGTATTAGAGTTGTACAAAATTCAGTTCGGACTGAAAAAACCGACCGGACAGAATCCTTTCCTGATAAACCTTGGTTCCATATATTGTGGACCAAATAAATTCGGTCCAGTCCCGGGGACCGAAGTCCTGGGGACCGAACTATATTATATATTAAAATATTTTTAATAATTTAATATATTATTTTTATATAGTAATTATATGATTTAATGTATTTTTCATCTAATCTATTATCATTGACCATATAAAATATTAAATAATATATGCTATCAATTAATAATATATCATAAATAATGTGATAAACTTTAACAACAAATTGAAAATTATTTATTAATAATATACAAAATATAAAAAGTTTAATATAACTCATTATGCATTAACTATCATAATACATTTATATACTCTAAGTTAGTAATAAATTAACAATTAACATCATAAATATAATTATAATTAATTATTTTGTTAATGAGTTAAATAGTTAATTACATAATTCACATTAAATAAACTCATTAAATAGTTTATTTAATTTTAATTTTACTAATTTAAATAATTTTTCATTAATTTATATGTAAAAAAAGAAAAAGATAATGGAACTGACCAACTGAACCGTTCTTTCGGAATTCGGTCCAATCCTGAGGGGAAAAACTCTAGGTCGAAGGGATTCGATCCGGTCCAGTATACATCCTACAAACCGATCGAACCGAACTGAATTCACAGGTAGTATAGTAATACTGTAATTTCTTTACAACCTGTTGCTCATCCTCTCTTTCTTCTCTCTCAGCCTTACTTGTTATCTCTTTCCCTCGCCCTTTTTCTTAACTCGCAGTAGACCTCTTTGCTTATTTGCTTTGTTGCTTAAACAAAGGACAAAGCAAAGATTTAACAAAGGCAGTCAAAGAAAGACTCGGCCACACGGATTTTCCTCGTTACCAAACACACGCAATAAAAAAGATAAAGAGGCGTCCCGTCAAAGGAATCACATGGAGGCCATGGTGTGCAATATTAGCAGTTTCCAGTTTTGTATCCTTCCTCTTGTTCTCCCGTTGACCGAAATGGAGTACTAATTCGGCATTGACCAGACAGACAACCTTTTTCTGGGCATATCAAAGTTCAAACCATACGGGGAATCAATTTCGGCGTGTCAAGTAATCCACTTTGACTTTGAACTTCTCGTTGTCAGTTATGAATATTTTTTTGACCAACAACAGTCCAGACGACCATGAAAAGGCAACCAACAACCAGTTTATTATTTCATTGATGGGGATTATTCCTGTTGAGAGAATTTCAGATTATATATGAATAATAATAAAATAATAATAAATAGTAATAAATTGTTTGTAAATAATAATTAATTAATATAAAAATAATTGTGTTTCCAAAAAAAACGTAAAAAAAATTTCATAATCCCTACATTGCGTTCATTTTATCATTAATAATTAATGTATTGTAATTACCTTTAACATTATTACTAATGCCTCGTTTGGTTTCACAAATGGTTTCAACACATCTCATTCAATCTCATTTTAACATCTAAATATTATTTAAATATAAACACTTTTCAATTTTAAATTTTTAGCTTTTCAATATTTTCATCTAATCATTATTTAATCATTATAATTTTTTCAAACTTTCAAACAAAATACAAAAAATAATTAGAATTTTTTAAATTTCAAACAAAAATTATATTAAAAAATTATATTCTAACAATATTTTAAATTTATAATATTTTTATTCAACTTTTTCTCTATTTTTTCAAAATTTCATAAAACATTTTAACTTAAACCATCTCACTACTATCTATAAACTATCTTACTATTATTTACATATTTCTCATCACATCTCATCTGTGTAACCAAACGAAACGTAAAACAATTCCATGGATCAAATGGGTTAAGAGGGTTTCAAACATCTTACTACAATCCCTTTTTGTGTCCTATATTAATATCATCATATTTATAAGATGTGTAATCTAGAAGTAGGGGAAGGGTCAACCCCGCCCTCGCCCATGCGGGGGGTAGGTTTTGCATTCCCACACCTAGCCCCCAGGAGGCGGGGACCGATGCCGTGGGCCAGGATCGAACACCTCATCCCCCTAATCCAACGATACCCATGACTCATTAGGCCTAAAAACTATTTTTGAGAATTATCACATAATTTAAATTGTAAATTAAATTTTTTAATATAACCATAATTTTGTTAGAGTTTTATTTACTTCATTGCATATAGTGAGTCTCGCATTGCTTAAATAAAACTATTGTATTACCTTATGCTCCTATGTAAAAGTTGGCCTAGGATGCTAAGGTAATGCAATGAAGTGAATACAACTCTAACAAATTGTATATACAATTTATTTATATCAATATTTATATTTATGTTTATATTTATATTTATTTAAATCTACATAAATAAATATTTATATCAGTCCCAATGAGGTGGGGGGCGGGGCGGGGCGGGGCTGCCCTATGAACCATAAGAGAGTAATAAGTGGTTGATATCCTTTCATTTCAAGAACGATGTTTACTACTTGCATGTTTGTTGTGACATTAATATAACATTTATGAAAAATGATAGCTATATAATCTTTTCACAATCCTTAACACAATATATTTTAAATAAAATAAAATTTTATAAAATAACTTGTAAAAATGATATCTTTTTACCAAACCATCCTAATCAATTTAAAATATGGTTGTATTTAAGGTTGTAAAAAGGATTGTACACGTATCATTAACATTTATTGCGAGGCTCATTACAGTTATAAAAAAATTAAAACACTAATTTTTTTTTTTAATTATAGAATCCGCTTTAGTGCTGTATTTGTTGTGCATTAAAAATCAGATTTGTATATTGATAATTTTGTTGGAAGACTATCTTCCTAGTAACTATTATTCACAAAATTTTTATCTCATGTCACTCTCCAAATGAGTCCTAAGTGCTTGTTTGGACACTTAGATATTCTCATTTATTCTCAAAACTTCTCAAATTTTTTTCCAAACATCACTCGAAAACAAAATATTTATAATTTTAAATCTTCAACTTTTTCATCTAATCTTTACCTAATCATTATCAAAACACAAAACTCAATATAAAATTTTCAAACTTCCAAACAAAATACAAAAAATACAACTTTTTTAAATTACAAAATAAAAATAATATTCAAAAAATATATTCAAACAATATTTTATCTTTATAATATTCTTATTCAATTTTTTCTCTTTTATTTCTTAAAATTCAATAAAATATTTTAATTTAAATCATTTCATTGCTATTAAACAAAATTATGAGATATTGTAAGTGAGTGAATTCTTTGGAGATAAGGGGGGCAGCCTGATCTTTTATTTTATTACTTTTTTTCGTTGTTTTTCTTCTATAATCAAGTGATAAGGATGTGAGAACTACTAATATTGCATACGACAAAAAATCAGACGAATTATATCAAGGCTACAAGACATTAGAGTCAACTGATCTCATAGTTTAGGATGTACTTAATTACAAAAATTTAAATGTGCTTAATGAACTTCTTTGTGACTGTGCATGGAAGCGATGTTTGTGTCGACTACACAAACAAATGCTGATATCAATCAGCTTTAGTGATTAAGAATTATTGGCTACCAACCATCTCTTTCTTTCTCTTGATCATGACAACGTACTATACATTTTATCTGGAAAGTGGGGTTCACGCAATGAATTAAACTATATAATATAATTATTATATGTTCTACCCAAATATTATTTTACCTTATGAGCATGACATTTACCATCATGTGCTGCAGGTACAAACGTGTTTTTGAGCATTTTATTAATCAATGATAAGCTCAAAATTCCGTGAGCATCATATACCAACCTTTTTCGAGACTTTTGCCAAGCAACTATACTATAAGAAAATTACTTATTTGTGATTAGTTAATTCATGTAAAAATGGTTGTTTTTTACTAAAATAAGTTTGTTTTCGTCACAAATAGTCATTATCATCATAAATATTCATTTTTCTTAACGCTATAACGAGGAATGGAGAGAAAACAAAGTGTATCCAACTTATTAGATTTATTGCACCTTTATTTATTTTATAATGTTGAAATTTTAATTAGGGTTTTCACTCATTCTCTTATATTTTTGTATTTAATATAATAAAATCTTATTTAGGGAAAGAAAAAAAAAATAAAGAAACGAAAGTGAGTAACGTTATTAACAAAAAAAAAAAAAAAAAAGCACAGCAATTTGTTGATTTTTACGAGATCGATGCATGGCTTTTCTTTTCTTTCTTTTTTTCCACCCTCCGGGTTGTTGAAAGAAATTGATATAGAATTAGGTCATTTGGATGGATGAAAATGACGATGGGGATAAGGTGCAAAGGTCTTTTGAAACAGATGGCATAAAGTCTGGTCTCCAAGTGAGATAGTTAGGTTCAAACCTCTCACCCCTATAAAAGAAAATTCGGGTTTTGGTGGTTGGACCACTCTCAATATGCTAATTAAGTTCTATTATATGGAGCGCCATAAATTATATATCATCCCCACCGATTTACATATTCATTAAAGCCATTAACTTTAGGCCACCAAATTGCAGATAAAAACAGACAGAAAGGCAAGGAGTTGTAGATTATGTTGAGTGATAATGAGGAACATCGTTTTCTTCTTGTACTATGGATGTGAAGCAGGACAGGAATAGACCATGAACAGGTGAGAGTGTGATAGCGATTGGGCATTGTAGTGGTTGTAATGGAATCTATTGATTTGGACCAGATTAGACTTGACAAGTTGTAGCAATTCATATCGCAGAAATAGTACTGCTCCCTCTACAAGTAATAATTATAATTAATATCCGACCCATTTTCAAACTTAAATGGGCGCCGCCAACTGCATTAGCTGCCATAAGGAGCTCGAAAATTAATTATGCAGAGGCAAAACTGCAAGGCCCAGAAGACAATTTACTTGTGAAGATCTATCAAAGCCTGATTGATAACCATTACAGGCCCAAGCAACTTCATTTATCATAATCAGGAATCTGAGGATCGGGAATAGTATTCTTTAGATTTTGTTATTGATTAATGTGAAATATTTTTAATAATTTATTTTATTTAAATATCTGGCATAAGATATTATTTATATGGAAAATGCTTGGATCCCAATTTTTAGTTTTTTTTATTTATTTAGTGAATAAGAAAATGTTGTTTAATAATATTCTGAATTTTCTTTTTTTTTTAATATTTAAAAGTGTTAAAAAAATAATGTGAAAGAACTTAAAAAAAACTAATGTTTTTTTACATCATTTTTTAAAACTTTTAAATATTTTTTTAAAGAAAATAAAATTCAGAATATTATTAAATAATATTTTCTTAATCACTAAAGAAAAAAAACTATAAAAAAAAAAAAAAAAAAGTAGAGCGGAAAGGTCCAACAGAATCCCCTAGCTGGATCCCTAGCATTGTCGTATTTATATTGAGTCATTTCGACTGAAACTGAGATGGTTGTATATAATTAAATTCAGGTATAAGGATGGAGAGCTGTAGTACTCTAGTGTGCCCTGAACAGGGAGTTATTGAATGCTTATCATTCTAGTGTGGTAGCGAGGTACTCATGTAACTCATGTACCAACCAAGTGGGTCAGAATCACTGCTGGAATCAAGATTATGATAATTAAATATAATTAATTAGAAAAATTACACATCCTAGTAAGGTATACTTTTTTTCTTTTCTTTTTTTCCTGAAAACCAGAAGGTTTTATTGCTCGATCAAATAACTTACATCATCTCACTAAATACAATAAACTGAATACAAGTAGGAATTTCTTCCAAATCATATAAGTCTTCATGCAACATCAGTGCATTACGAGCAAAGCAATGAGCAGCCTTATTGGCATCTCTCTTTACATGATTAGCAGACCACACTGACACAGCAAAAGAATTGAGAATCTTCTTAGCATCATCAATTAGCAGACCCCCATGACTCCAATCCTCAGTAGTCTTACTAATACTAAGATTGTTAACCACTTGGAGAGCATCACCTTCCTTAACAACTTCCTTAATGCCCATATGTCATAATTTAGTGCGGTATACTTAAGTTAATAATAACGTGTTTGCTAGGAATACCAACCAAAGCAAATAGATCGTCATAATTAAAGGTTGACGTAGGAATGTGTATATATATTGGATTGGACCCCTACCCACGAAACTTCCTTAATTTCAAATGTAGCACAATTAGGAGTTATGTTTCTCATTGTAATAGTGGGAATTTCCCGAGAAAAAATTCCATGTCACTATCTATACATGCTATGTCTTTTTTCATCGATGTACTTATATGCATGGTTACATAACCCCACCAACGGGAAATGGGAAATTATCATGCACTGTTATGAACTTGTAATGAAAAATTCAAAACCAACTCTCTTTCCAAATAGAAATTACTTTTAATAATTTCTTAGCGTGGGAGTCATATCCTTAATCTCACGGTTCTTTGTAATATTTTAGAACGTAATTTGTAATAAGTTTGGCCTGAACTCAATTATTTTTAAAATTAGTTGTCTTGGAGCATTTTTCGGTCACGTTTGAATGCCAGTAATATGGTCGGATGGCTCTCTCGTTTCATGTTGTGGTGATGTGCTTAGAACTCTCATTGATGGCAGCTTGCTTAATCATAAATAACTGGAAATAAATTAGGCATTGGTTTACATGGTTAGGCATTGAGGGAGTCTACGTCCACGGGTCTTGGGTATAAATTCACTATAAATCGAGTTTGTTACAAGCTATCCATCCTCATCAAACCCTATACAATCACTCTCATGGAGTTCTCGCTATGGAGAATTCCTTTAAAACTCTATGGCTCAATTTTCTACCTAGCTCTCCGATGTTCGTTTGCCCCAAAGACTAATCCGACCCCCTTCTTTGCTGCCACTTTTCTCTATGATTACAGTCTCCCTCCCAGTTTTACGTCTATCTCCCTTAAATTATATCTTGTCTTTCAGATAATTTATGTCCCACTATCATTAATGTTTTATGTCCAATCAAGCCGTAGTTGATAAAAATCTCTTCCTCCCTTCTTCTGTTGCACCATTGCATACCAAACCTTCAATCTTCAACGGACTCTTGGTAGACTTTACTCTTCCACTCATTTTACCCCCAACAAGTTTTGTTGAATGAAATACGCGTTTCATGACAAGATATATAAGTGATGAGATCACTCAATTCTAATTATAGGGCTTGTTTGAAAATAGATATCATTTTAAAATTCTCATATCATCTTATCTTCTTCTTAAACATAATTTAAATACAAATGGAAGGAATATTTGAGTCCCACAATTTTAGCTGAGAGATAAAGTCAAGGAGATGACTCAGACTCCTAAGAAGAGACAGACTCCTAAAAAGAGATGGACTCAAACTCCTAACAGGAGAGACTCACACTCCTAAAAAGAAAATGTTTCACAATGCAAATTGGACTCTATCATTCCAATGAACGACCTCTATAAATAGCCTATAAGAGATAACAAAAAGGGAGATTTGAACAAAACTTGATTTATTTCTTCTTTACATATATTTATTCTCATATTGCTATACTGACTTTGACATCGGAGACTCCACAAGACAACTAAGGTCGCCCCTTCATTTGTTACAGATGATCCGTGTGGTTGGTGGTGTGAAACACATTCTTTACAACAAACATTTTCAAACTAATCATTACAATTTTTCTAAATTTTTAAACAAAAAATAAAAAATAATTCAACTTTTTCAAATTTTTAAACAATAATAATATTATAAAATTATATTCTAACAATATTTTAATTTTATATATTTTTTATTTAATTTTTTTTTTCTCCTTTTCTAAAACTTAAAAAATATTCAATTCAAATTATTTTACTATTATTTATAAATTTTTTTCTCCCATATCACTCTCCAGTGGAACCCTTGAGATGGAAGTCTAGCGCCTTGGTAATAGCAATAAATGCTAATAATATGATAGGAAATTGTTCTAGCTAGAGACTTTTGGAGCAGGTGGAAAAGCAAAATACAGCCTTTCAATAATGACTGAAACTGCAAAAACCAGAAAGTGAATATCCGGCCAGAAGTTTCAACCATTAATCCCAGGACTGCAAGCTAGTTAATTCAATCAATTAGAATAACATTTTGCCAAAGAATGAAAACATGTCACATATGCATGACTTTCAAAATCATACCCAGAAAAACCAGCCAGAAAGTTGAATTTCCTCGGTGAACTAGTACGCTCCTTTCGGGAGAATATTAGGTGCTGTGGTCCCTTCTACTAGGCGCCGGCCTTCCCTAGTGTACTCAATAATCATGCCCACTCACTCCACCACGCTGCAATCCAATCCCGCGTTTCGCTTAATAATTCAATTTTGTGTGCTGCACAACTACTCCCATCTCAAACACACTACTTATGAATTTAGGGGTCAATTATGTTGTGCCAATCGTCTGTATTTTTTTAATTATCATCTCTCAAAGCGTACATCATATGTTATACACGTGATAAAAATTAACATAGGAAAATGATAGGTGGTTCTATTTTTTATTAAATAATTTGTACAGATTTATATGCTCTAAATTTATATTTAATATTGTTTTTAAATCTATAATTTTTTTTTATAAAAAATATTATCTATACTTATAATTTTAAGTGTAGACTCCTACGTGCTGATGTGATAATTATTAAAAAAGACAAAATTTTAAATAAAATATTAATAAAATGAGACTACTAATTAATATATATATATATATATATATATAATTATACTAAAATTGTGCTGTAGCACTTTCTTTTATAAAACTCGTGAAAAAATCATGTCTCCCGTGTGTCAATCCTCGTTATAAAAAAAAAAAAAAATGCCACGTGATTATTGTGTTGGAGTCAATGTAATGGAAGAGCATATCTCTGTTCAGGCCGGAGGAGATTTGGAAAGGAATAATGGAATATGATGCCCTCTCTGTTCACACTTCACATCGAAACAAACACGACAAAAGGAAGTGGCCACGCAATTTAACTGAGATTTAGTGGGTCCCGGAACCGAATTTCACAAGAGCCGAACCAACGAAGCAAAACCCAACTCTCTCCACCAATCCAACGGCGGTAATCTAATTTGACTACAGGACAGCCAAAGGAAAGGGGGCTGTGACAAAGTCATCCAAAGTTGCTACGTTTTGCTGACGTGTCAAGCACAAGCACAAGCAGATGGGGTCCACGTCAAGGCAGAGATGGAGAGAGCCCGCCACGTGACGTCATCGGCTTCGGTAAGGTTTTAATAAAAGCCGTGCGATGATGCTGATCGGACGGATGAGGGTTGGATTCGTAAAAATTGAAAAAAAAAGAGAGAGCTGGAATGCGCGTGTTCTGTTTTGTTATTACGGCGGGGACCACGAACCGACCCCACAAAGCCCGCATCTCCACCGCCCCCACCCATTTGGGGGATTGTCGCATATGCCTGTATTTTATTTTTTATTTATTTATGAGTAATATTATATATAATGGTAAGTGTAAGTTTGTATAATTATTTTAAAAAGAGTATAAATTATTATTAAAAATTACTCTTTTTTATGTAAATTAATATTTATTAATTTTTTTTAAAAAAATTGTCCTAATTTACACATTTCACTGACTATAAATATATTTTTTTAAAGAATTCAATTGGGGTTGCAGCTTTTTTGTGGGTCCCGCCCGGATAAGATGGCAACTACATCTGATATGACGGCGTCCGATCGCCGCCAATTCCTCACTTCTACGGTTCTTCGTCTTTTGATTGCGCAAGGCGGGGGCTCTGTAGTCTGTATACCAAACATTTCTATATCATTAATAATAATATAGATAGATAATAGGTGATTTAGGATGGAGTGAGTCTACGAAATTAAGATCTTAAGATTATGTTTGGATATTTCATCTTATTCAAAATTTTCATCTTATCTCATCTCATCATTACAACCTTTTCAAATTCTTATATAAAATATAATAAACAATTCAATTTTTTCAAATCCCAATACAACTTTTTCAAATTTCAATTTAACTTTTTCAAATCTTCAAACTAAAAAATAATATTTTAAACTTTAAAACAAAACACAAAATTCTCATCTCACCTTCCAAACATATCCTAAATCAAAAGAAAAAATGGTTTTTACTCAATGTGTCTGCTTAGGTCAACTAATGCTAATAGAAAATGTTGTATCATGATGAATATAATATTGTGTGCGTGTGTATATATATATATATATATATATATATATATATATATATATAATATACAGTTTGATTTAGTTAGATTTGAATAGTAAAAGTATTTGAAAATATTTGTGAATAATAATAAAATATTAAATAGTATTAATAAAAATTAGGTAAAAAGTAATGAATAGTAAAAAAAATATTTAAAAAATAATAATAAAATAAATAATAATAATAAAAATATTTGAGAGTACTTGATGTATTCTCATTAGCCAAATCTAAACTAATCAGCCTCTTGATTTTGTTCATTTAGTTTGACCGTTCGTTTGTTTTAATTATTTTATTAATAATTAAAAAAGTGACTATTAATATATATGTATTTATTTTTACATATTTAAATACATTTAAAAAAAATTAGAAATACATTAAGAACATATCCAAAAGTACATGCTGGGCGGCCTCTAGCATTCTCCATATATATATATATGAAATGTGTTAATTATTATATAGAGCATGTGCGCGATTTGGAATCTTGAATAGAAAGAAGATCAATAATTAAATGCAAAATGAGAATAGAGACAGCTGGTGTGAGTGATAATTAACTGATCTTTCGAGAATTTTAAGCATTTTTGCACATTAAAGGATATATATATATATATATTATAGAAAGAGATTTTGAGGTGTTTTTTGTGTCTTTTATTTGAGAGAGTAGTAATAGTACTGCATGCAGGTTTGTTTCTTTGAGATTTTTGAAAAAAAATTAGAGGCGTGTATTAATTATTTTTTGTCGTTAAAAGTCGTGGGACCCGATTAAAGTATATATACAAATTTTGTGAGATTTTTTCTTTGGTTTTTATGAAAATGGCCTCGATGTTTTTAGGAACTTTTTCAAAGTGGCAGATAAGTCACACGTACGATTAGATGTTTTCTTTTGCGGAAGATGATTGTAAAGTACTACCTGGAGTATTGAAACATGTTTCATGTATTGAAACTTGAAGGAAAACGACTCATAATTTTCTTTACATCGATCGGCAAATTAGTCATGACATCTTGAAAGTACGTTTAATTTTATACACATGCTGATATTATTATTAAAACCTTGACGTACCGTCTTTATTATTATTATTATTATTATTAGAATGTAGTAGTAGTAGTAGTGCTCGAGACTCATCAAGGTTTGTTAGGTGTAATATAAGATCAGATAATAAAAAGTTGTAGCTAGATTGGAGATTTCGGGAGCAATTATATATATAAATAAATAACAAGCTCTAGGATTTAATCATTCGCAGTACTTGTAATCAAAATGCACAATCAATTCCATTTTGATGATGATGATCAATTCACGACTTTTTATAAATAAAGAAATAAATAAGTCTCCAATAATGCATGATTCAAATTCAATGAAATATGCATGCATCTTTAAGTTGCTGATTGCGTTGCATTCCACTAGTTATTTAATTAAAACGCTTTTTGGATACATGAATTATATATTATATATTATCTCAAAAATTTAAGTTGATAGAAACATATCCATTTAATTATTTATAATTTTTAATACTCCTATGCGCGTGAATGCTAGACTTCTTCTTAATAAGTTGGCCCATCACGTGAAATATCTAATTAATTAGATGAAGTGTAGAGTTGATGTTCAAACTCGAACTTCTACTCTGATAGCATGCATGTGATATTAATAAAGGTGATATTTATATGTGTATGTACGTGTGTCATGCATGTGTGTGTGTGGGGCACCCATTTCAAACCCTATTTAAATAGGAATGTAAAATGCTAAAATAAATATCGTTAACTCACTATTATCACATTTTGATCCGATAATTATTAATAAATATCATCACATGATTAAGAAGAGTAACTACGGAAAATTATAAATTATAATGACGTAATAACTTTGTCACGTTTTGTTTTACTGATGTAATTAATGAGAAAATATATAATTCTAGTCCAACCATATGATGGCCTTCTCATTTTTCGTCAAGTTTTGGGGTATGATGATAGATCAACTCGAGCCATCGGATGCTCTCCACGTGTACTATTATAATCATAGCAATCCAAGCAAAAATTGGGAAGAGCATTTGGTGGAGCTGTGGGGGAGAGCATGATTAGGTTAGATAATGATATCATGACAGTTTGCTAAAAAAGATACCAATGTGGGACCTATATAATTGATGGATACAAAGAGACCCCGATATTTCATCAATCAAGGCCATGATTACATGGCAAATTCAATCGAATCAGGACCGTTCAATGATTCTGCTAAGTACGTGAATGCATAGTACTAGCACTACTGCACATCCCATTGATCTAATTAATTAAAGGTAATTAATTAGTAACTGTCTTTGCCTTTAAATACTAGAACATTCCTCGATCGTACGTACCAAGGTTCATGCATGCATGATGACAAATGACAAAAACGTACGGAAACGCATGTGAATATCAATGACAAAAATAATTGCTGGAGATGATCACTTGGTTATCAAGTTTTCGATTGTTGTCAAACCAAACAAGAAAACCTAAGTTGATATTAGAGTTCACGTCGGTTTGGTTAGATAAAACTGTTAAGAGTACTAATATTGCTCCAGATCATTTATAATATTGTCCTTCCCTTTTCAACATGTTTGAGACAAAATCATTCTTTTCTAAAAACAAATTATATATAATAGAGTTTTTAGAATCATCTCATCTTATCTCATCTCAACTAATTATTATAATTTTTTTAAATTTTTAAATAAAATATAATAAATAATTCAATTTTTTCAAATATCAAAATAAAAATAACATTCTAATAATATTTTATTCAATTTTCATTTTATCTTAATTCACTATCCAAACCTCCCTTTAGAGTTAACTAGTTTGAACACTTGGAGTATTTTATAATTCTGTGAATAGTATTGAAATTATTTGAGTTAAAATATTTTATTAGATTTTGGAAATTGAGAGAGAAAACATTGAATAAAAATATTATAAATTTAAAAAATTATTTGAATATAAGTGTTTGAATATATATATATATATATATATATATATATATATATTATTTTGAAGTTTGTAAAAGTTGTATTAATTTTTGTATTTTTGTTTTGAAGTTTGTAAAAGTTGTATTTTTATTTCTTGTGTTTGGATAATGATTATATATGTTCGTGTAGTGATTAGATGAAAATTTTAAAAATTAAAAATTAAAAAATATTTTATATTTGAGTGATATTTGTGAATAAAATTATAAGAAATATTGAGAATTATATATCTCTATCTCTGTTTCCAAACAAGCCATTGACAACAAAATTTTGAGTTTTGTTATAGTTTTCAAAATTCACAATTTTTCTGTGGAAGATTTTTGATAATATTGTCAAAGCACGAACTCGAGTTATCTGAATTTAGCTAGACCCAATAAATCAAAAGATTGACTCGGCTCAGACTAGGGGTGTAAAAAAAAAACTAGAAAATTGGTTAAACATGACCGAACTGGTTTAGTACTTGTTCTTAAGAAATTAGGGGCGGGTTTGATCTGATTTGTAAGCGGTCCAGTGCAGTATCGGTCCTAAACTGATGCGGTACCGATTTTCATATTTTGAAAATAGTTTTAAATCAAATCGGACTAATATAGATATTTATAATTTTTTATATTACATCATATATATTATATGCTAAGTTGCTAATTAATATAACACGAGATTCTAATCTTATTATTCAAGTCTATTAATCTTATAAAATAAAATTAATATAACATGTGATATAATATAAAATTGATCTTATAATTTTTAATATAACATTTGATATAACATATAAATTGTAATCTTATAATATAAAATTAATATAACATGAAATTTTAATTTAAAACATAAACATTAATATTAAGTTATTCATATAAACTTACTTTTGAGATATATATATCAAGGATAAATACATCTTTGGCATAATAAATTATAATATATATTATTTTTATAAATATATTTTTACACATTTGATCATATATACTTATATAAAAAGTCTAGAATTTATATAGACTTTCGTTAATTTCAATACTATACTAGTATGTATTAATTATAATAAAATAATGTACTTATACTATAATATAAATAGGCTAATAGTCTAGTACATGTAAATACCATATTATTACTAATATAAATAATCCGTAAAACCAGAAAAATTGGACGGAATTGGACTGAAAACGAAAAAATCAAAAGTTTCGATTTCAATAATGAATCCAAAATCAATGGAGTAATTATGGTTGTCCATGCCATATTCTAAACATGAGCATTTACAAACTAAATAAAAGGCAGAAGTAAGTTATCGTTTTATGTGTCAACTAGCATTCACTCACATCTAACAGTTTTTTTTTTCATTTTTCGTAAAATGTAAGATGTGGATGATAAATAGTAATTGATAGAAATATTAATTCTATCATTTATGCATAGGCCGTAACATGCATGGAGTCACTTTTGCCCTCTTTTATTTTATTTTATTTTATTTAGTGTAAATGTACCTTACTATATTTATCACAGTTTTTTTCTTCAGAATTCAAATTAAGAGTCGGCATTCATACCCTTTTTGAGTATTAGAGGACGAATTGAAATGCCATCGATCAAATATTGGTACTGAGTAATGCGAGAAGTGTAAGATTTACGGCATAAGTTTACAAAACCATGCGTTTTATACCAATCAATTGTTAAATTAATAAAAATAAGTCAAATCAGTATTTATCGCATCATGATCAACTCCATCTTTGCAATTTGTAAGATTTTTGTAGTGAAATTTGTATAAATTTAACATTTACTTCATTTGATATATGATCATCATCATCATCCACGTACGACATGACATACCTGCCATGCATGTATGCTGACACTTGGCTAATAATTGTATCACTGCATGGTCATATGTAGGACGTACGACATCAAAGTTGTCCAGAATCACTGTGTAGATTGTAGGGGCCCCTACAACATACATACATACATATACATATTATATATATATATATATATATACACACAATTAGGACATGCATCATTATACCTCCAAGAACATATATATAAATCGAATAGTACTTCACTGCTTTTTAAGGTTTCGTTTTTGTACGTAGTTTGATAAAGTAGGCAGGGCTTTTAATTGTCGTCGAGCTGTACCCTCAACAGAAATGGTATTTTCAGTACATTTGCAGCTCATGATAAGGAAGGTGATATTCATATAAATATATATATATATATATATATATAAATATAATATGTTTGCCCGCACAGTTTCTTTTTCTATTTTGGTGTTTCCCCAGATGTGACAGGGCAAAGACAATAACTCCTTTTCATTGTCCTGATTAGGATAAACACCAGCTTTGAACTTGTGATTACAGAAAAGAGCTAGCTAGGTATGTTAAAATATTAGCAAACTGAAAGATACTCACCGCGTAACCTTTGATAATAAGATTTAACTTTCTCGGGAAAAATGATTTTCCTGAGAAAAGCCAGGCCTACATAGACTGAATGCATGGCCGGATGATGATGATCATGGCCACATCTAGCTAGCTAGCTCTAGTGTGAATATATATATATATATTATGTAGTTGATTACTTGGCTGCCACCAAACTTTGATTCGAAGATGTTAAGGAGTCACTTTCTATGTTGAAAGAAATACGCTTGTCTATTCAACAAAAATATGGTTGTTGGTGCATCCATCAATCGCTTGATTCAAAGATTTGATGCATTATTAATGCTTCTATAAATATCTATATTATTATTACTTCAACAAATTTATCCATTTTTCACCAGTTTTTTTTTAAGACATTTGCTGGTGAAAAATATTTATTTGATGTTACAAATCATGTTTGTGGAAAAAAAAATCAACATTTCGTCACGAAATCACGTTCAATGACCAAAAAATTGTCAGTAAAACTAACTTTTTAAGACTACTTCTTGTCGTTGCAAATAAGTCTACCATATAAAACATTGAAATCACAATCTTAGTGAGAATGAATTGTTTATTTTTAATCTCCACCATTGGATTAGAATTAGGATATAGGGTTAGGATCACTTTTAAAAAACCTTAATTCCCTCCCTCATTTTCTCTATTCTCTCTCTCCCCCTCCCTCCAAGCGCCGTCACCCCCTTAAGTCGAAAACTCCCCAACGCCCCTCATTGCAAACCAACTAGCGTTTCCGTCGCCGACCAACCACCCCCATCCTCTCCCTTGGCCCCTCACTCCCTCGAGTTGCCATCTCTCTCTCTCTCTCCTCTCTCTCAATCAACCCCCACCACCACCTCCTCTCATCCTCTCAATTTCACTCTCCCTCCCTCAGATCTCTCTCCCTTCCATTCTCTTCTCCATCTCTCTCTCAACTAGGGCTCCTTCGCCGCCATCCTCCACGGCACGAAACCATGGTAGCTAACAGCTCCTCTGCATCCGTCTCTCACTTTTCCCTACGCCGATCAACCTACACTCAGCCCTAACACCTTCCTCAATCCCTTTGTTTCTCTTCCTTTCTCAGTAGCTGTCTATACGCCACCGCAAGCCAACTGTGCCTTCGCGGTCTCCTCTCCCCCGTTGTGAACCTTCCACCATGAAACCCAACCGAGGCTTCCAACGCCAACAACCCAACTCCTCTGTGCCTAGACCGAAGCCCCGATTTATGGTATATTTTATATCCTTTACATTTAGAATTGTTGTGTTTGTGAAGTTGCAGTTGTGATGTAGATTGTAATATGGTTGTGATTTGTGAAGTGATGGAATTATTATGAATGTGTTGTGTTGTGAACTGTAGATTTTGAATGGTGTGTTTGAGGTGTGGCTATATTTAGTATGAAGTAATGAGGATTAAGTGTGAAATTTGTGATGTGGTTGTGATTGTGAAGTGGTGGGATTACCATGAAAGGTGCCATGTCGAGTAGTTGTGATATGATTGTGCAGTTTGAAGCAATGGATATTATTGTGCAATTTGTGAAGTGGCCAGATGCCAGATGCCATGTGCGAAGTGATGAGATTAAATGTGTAGTTGGGTTGTGATTGTATGTCCTCTGAAGTATGAGGATGTTTTGGATGTTCTATGTGGAGTTTAATTGGACTTTGTATTGAGTATGTGTGTGTAGTTACATGATATGATGTTTGATTTCAAAGACTAAAAAAGTTTATAAATGAACAGATTTTGTATATTTAATATATTGACTATGATAAATTATAAAAAGTGATAAATTGAGTTGACTAAAGAACCTTGTATTGAATGTGTAGTAGGTGTATGAAGCCCGTAAAGAGTTACGTGGCAGCTAAGAAATTTTCTAAGAAATTGAATGTGTGGTGTAAGTGTATAAGAACGGCCAAACAATTAAGAAAACAATTGATGAACTATCTAAGAAATTAGCTGGTTAGAATTAATTAATCTAGGAACGGTATATATAATAGGTTGCATGATCATGAGGATTCTCTACAATTTAAAAATATTCTACTAGCTAGCTAGCTAAAGTTGTATGAAAACTCCAGACAATATTCTCTAGATCTTTTTTAAAGGTGAAAATTAATATTTACTACCATAACTGTGGTGTTGCAAGGTTGCTTTTTTTGTCTCCCTTCAATACTTTTGTGCTATCAATTAGTAGTTTTATGTTTTTCTAAATTGTTACATTTCCTTGGATACAAAATTCATTCTTGTAAGAAACCTATGGCTCAATATGTGGACTATATTGTTGTTGCTAGTATATATGACCGTGTGCATGGTTGGTGTAGAGCTCAACATAGTTGAGGTTGCTGCTATCAATATGATACGTGATGGAAGAACTGAAGCAAATAATTCTGGAAATAGAAATTTGAAATTGCTTCTCCTCAGGAAAAATGCATGCAAAAATGTTTACATGTTACTAGGAATAGAGAGAATTTGCATGGTTTAAATGAGGGTCTAATTGGCAAAGGTTTTCGTTTAGTAGTATTCATTGAAAGAGTTATGTGGCAGCAACATGGATGGAATTAGTGAACACTTGGTGGGATTGAGTTCTGATATATATATATATATATATATATATAGTTAGTGTACGACAACATCTATCACTTCAAAGGAACTATTGTGCCCTGCAGCCTTTATCTCCTGCAGCTTATGGTAACTTGTTTGAGGTAAGAATGTAGCATAGTCATCTATAATTCTATCGCTTTAGTTTTCTATTTCTTTCATTTTATTTTATTTTTTCAATTATTATTGTGATGTATACTGTTTATTCATGAATTTTGGGTCTTTCTCATGTTAAAGGATGGGCCATTTTCCTAATCTTCTTCAACTTCCACCTTTATGTTACTTCCTAATATTTATTTTTTTCTTTACATCTTTTTGCTTGGATTAATAATCAAAACTCTGATAGAAGTTTTATTGTTATTTCCAAGTGGTACTAGTTTTTTTTTTATGGAGTGTTTCCATCTGAATGTTCTCACTAGTGCCAAAACACTAAACTCTTTTGTTGCTCTTAGATTCTCATTAAGAGTTTTTCTCATTAACATATTAGCACAATTTTATAGTTGTTTTTCTGAAATTGTTACCAATGTCATGAATTTGAATCTCCAAGGTTTGTATATATATTTTTAGCTTATACTAGACAATTTTTTATAATTATGTTTTGCTTTTACAATTTTATTTTTTTCTGAATTCTTTTATCATTTGCCGCAACCACATCTCTCGGCAAATACTTTTCTTTTGTTGGAAGAAATTTTTTCCACCAAATGTTATAGTAGGTAATACTAATACCCCTAGTACCTCTCACGGTAATTGATCCTATTTTCACAATCAATAATGAAAGTAAATGTGCTTTTGCGGCGAGCTTAGTAGGCTATATATTGCTGCGGGATTTGTCTTGGGAATATCCAGATATTTCCTACGATTTGGACTTTTCGTGAGATAAAATATTTTTTGTGGCGACTTTTATTAGACAAGCCTTCCATGAATAAAATTAGTGAGAATAGAGTTTTTTCCACAAAAATGATACATTTTGCTACCAAAAGCATTCATGAAAAATTCGGTATTTCTTGTAGTGAATATATATATATATATTTATATGCGATCGAATAAAAAGTACTTTGGTTTTTTGGACAAGTTTTACCTAGTTTTCCAGAAACTCATTGCATACAATTGAATTCCTATTTAGGGAAAAATTTGTCAATGTATGCATTTTGCAATGAGTACTATATATATATATATATATATATATATATATATATATATATATATATATATATATATATTTCTTAAATGAACTCTTCCCTTAATTAGCTTGTAAGTTTTAAGAATAAGACTGTGTTAAGATTAATATAATACAAATAATTAAATATACATATTTTAATTAGTTTAAACTTTTGGGATAAGTACTTATTATTTCATATGGTATCAGATCATGCAGAAATCTTAATTTTGAAACATGACTCTACACTCATCACATTTAATTAAATATTTTATATGTTGGGTCTACTAATTGTACGGGGTGTTGGCTCACACATAACATGTGAGGAGGAGTCTTAAAAATATAATACAAATAATTAAATGTACAACTTCACATCAGCTTAAACTATTGAGACAAATGATAATTTTACATTCGGTTCGTTTGGATGGATAGATTCAAATAGATGGATCACAAAATAAAAATTTAATATATATCTGGATGATCAAACCAAAGTTGAGGGCAGCTTTAATCACTCAAAATGTTGAATCTCAAATAATATTTTGAAAAAATAAATTTAAAATCATTCAAATTGTAAATAAAAGTTATCATAAATTTCAAATTTATTTATTTTTAAAATCCATCCAAACAAGGAATATTTTTGTGAGCTTTGATACTGATTATCATCTCCACAAACCACACACCACACTTATTTTTATTTTTTTAGTTTCTTTTTTATTTTTTTTTGTTTTATTCTTTATAAACTAATTGATTTTTTATATTTTTCATCCATACACCACACATTTAGTAAGAGAAAAAAAAATAAAAAAATTATGTGTGGTGTGTGGTCATGTGAGGATGATGAGTAGAATTTTTCTAATTTTTTAGACGAGGTCCAAATAAGGAAATTTTAGATTGATAGATTTAGAACTATATGTGTGGTGTGTGGTCATGTGTGGGGCGCCCTAGCTAGCTCGCTCTTTGAATTTATCGGTATAATTAATAAATTATGTGAAATTTGGTGTATGTTATATTTGATGATCATGAATATGGGCGGTATATAACACGTACGTACGTGCATGGATATATGTGTGATGAATGGCTGGCTAACTATGTCCAAAGTGGTGCATGCTCACCTTAATTATGAGTAATGTTATACACTATATTATCATTCTATTTTCATCATATAAAGTAAGATGTGACACATTTATCATTATTAGATGATAAAGAAGCATGCAATAAATGATCATCTAATGATAATTATAAATATGTTACACTATACTTAGTGAGATAAAAGTGAAATAATAAAATGATGTATAGAATTTCGGATTAATATTCGTATCCGCCACTATTTCAGCTCACACAATACACACCATTATAAAATGACCAAAATACCCTCGTAATAAAACCTACTTTAATTTCTTTTCCACATTTCAAATTCTGAATATTGAAAGGGACGATGAGAGAGAATGAGAAAGCGAGAGAGAGACGATGAGAGAAAGAGAGAGATTGAGAATGAGAGGATGAGAGAAAGAGTCAAGGAGAGAGAGAGATGGAGGAGGGAGGAGAGAGAGCTGATGAGAGAGAGACACGGTGAAGGAGGAGATGAGACAGAGTCTGAGACTGACGAACCGGATGAGAGAGAGAGAGAGAGAGATGATGGAGAGACTGAGTTGAGAGAGACGAGCGGGTGAGAGGGTAAAAAAAAAAAAGAGTGCCTCGTAGAATGTGCATTTTCGCATACCACTACAATAACAAATGCGTATCAGAACTCTTGAACTTCCCCAACTTCCCCGTCAATTATATATTTCCCATTGCAATGGTAGTACGAACCGGCCTCCTATTATTTATTTGTCACTACCTACCACTACCAGGAGCTTATCTATATATAGCTTTGCAGCTTAGCTAGCAGACATACCCGTGGATTCTTAGAATATGTTTGGGAGTGAGATGAGAATTTTGTGTTTTGTTTTAAAGCATTATTATTTGGAATTTAAAATATTTTTTTAATTTTTTTAAATATATTTAAATAATAAGATAAGATAGAAAAAGTTATGTTTTCCAAACCTATCCTAGTTTGGATGTTCTGTCTCGTTCAACATTATCATTTAAATATAAATATTTTTTAATTTTTTAAACTACTATTAATAATATTAAAAATTTATACTTTAATAATATTTTAATTTTATAATAATTTAATTTAATTTAATTTCTTATTTTTTAAAAATATTTTACAATTAACATATTTTTTTATCTATCTCATTTCATCTAACATCCAAACGAGAAAAGTCACTCTTCATGCTCCATGCATAGAGCTACGAGCCGAGTACTTCATACTCATAATAGAATTATTGAAGTCCGGTTGTCTCAAAACCAGATTGATGTCAGCATGTTTTAGCAGTTAATTGTAACCCCATTAAATGAAACAGCTAAATGTTATTAATTTCCCTTGATTTAAAAAAAAATATACAATGTTACTAATCAGTTTGAATCTCAATTCCATTTCAACTCATCATTATAATTTTTTTAAATTTTAATAAAAAATATAATAAATAATTTAATTTTTTTAAATATTAAAATAATAATATTATTAAAAAAATAATATTTTATTATTTTAACTCAATTCAATTCAACAGAGCTACCAATTTCTGATTTCGCCTTTTCTTCCAGAAGCCGACTGCTAGCTAGACACTAGCCAAATTAAAAAGCTCATATAATCCTGTCTCTAAAACCGAATCGGACAAAATGATGAAAAGCCTCTCGCAAGGAGCTGAGAAATTATATATATTATATATATATATAAATATATTTATATATATATATATACATATCTGGTTGACTAAGAAAAATAATAAATAAATCTGACTTTCCCAAGTACTTTTCAAAGATTATGCCATCACATGAACAAGATGTACGTACATATTCACAAATCCAGCCACAAATAGCCTAGTTTGTTTTTTCTAAACTTTTTCATTCTATTTAATCTTATTTTATCTCATTTAATTATTATAATTTTTTAAAATTTTTATATAAAATAAAATAAATAATTTAATTTTTTTAAATCTTAAAATAAAAATTATTTTAAATATTTATTTAAATAATATTTTATTTAATTTTTAATTTTAATCTTAATTCATTTCAACTTATCTAAAAAACGATGCAATTTCATGCAATCGTAATCCGAAGTCCGAACGCCATATCAGGCCGTTTTTAAATTTGCAGACAGATATTCCGAAGCACCCAGAATTCGAGCTAAAACGCTCTCAAATAAGAAGAATATTATAGTATGTATCTCTCTCTCTCTCTCTCTCTCTAGATCTCTCTCTCATATGCACACTGACAGCAAATAAAGCAAGCAAAGGACAAGGGTGATACCTACAAAGAACGGCCAACCAAACCGTCTTAAACATTCCTTTTCCCTGCTTTTAAAACCAATTTCAAGAAAAAAACTCCAGGTTACTCTCTTTGAAGCTAGGCATCATTTGCTCGATCGTGCCTTGTGTCCTGATCTTCCTGTACTTTCATCCATGGATACCGCTCAATGGCCGCAGGTAGATAGATCCAAATACTTGGTCTTATGGTTCTTGATTCAGTCTGAGACTATGATTTTCTTTCTGGGTCCGACTTTTCGTGAGAATAGTTTAGACTCCTAGTTTGTTTTTCTTGTTTATTGGGGCACTTTTTTGGTAAAAAGTATGATGTTCATGGCTAGTGCCGAGTGCAAGTCCCCACCTAATTGGATTTAGTTCTTATCAGTTCTTCAACATCTTTCACTTTATCTTTCTCTTTTGGTTATTTGATTAAGGAAAGATAGAAACCTTTCCCCCTTCCCCCCACCCCCGTTTTCAAGTGTAAAAGCAAGTAACTTGTTTTGCTCCTTTGTTATTCAAGTTCTCTGATCTTGAAGTTATTTTTTGTTTCTGTCTCAATTCAATTTTCATTTCCTTCTGTTTTCTACTGACCTTGTTAGGAGATTGTGGTGAAACCAATAGAAGAGATACTCACCAACACATGTCCAAAGCCTGCAGCTTTAGAGAGGAAAGTAAGACCTCAGAAAGAGCTAGCCCTAAACTGTCCCAGGTGCAATTCAATGAACACAAAGTTCTGCTACTACAACAACTACAGCCTTACACAGCCAAGATACTTCTGCAAGACTTGTAGAAGGTATTGGACTGAAGGTGGGTCCCTTAGAAACATTCCCGTTGGAGGGGGTTCAAGGAAGAACAAGAGGTCAGCCACTTCTTCCTCTCCAGCTTCTTCATCGAAAAAGCTTCCTGATCTGGTGACACCTCCAGGCTTGTCACAGTCTTCCTCTCAAAACCCTAAGATCCGTGAGGGCCAAGATCTTAATTTGGCTTTCCCAGCAGCTCAAGATTTCAGAAATATCTCCGAATTGATTCAAGTACCCAGCATTGAAAACTGCAACAAGAACCGAATTTCTACTACTGCTACTTCCACTACTCCCAGTACTACCTCTCAGCTTTCTGCTTTAGAGCTTCTTTCTGGGCTTACTTCAAGGGGTTTCAATTCCTTCATGCCCATGCCTGTTCCAGATCCGAACACGGTATATACGTCTGGGTTTTCCCTGCAAGATTTCAAGGCGCCAGCCCTGAGTTTCTCACTGGATGGGCTTGGAAGTGGATTTGGGAGTTTCCAAGGTGTTCAGGAGACAAGTGGGAGGCTTTTATTTCCATTTGAAGATTTGAAACAAGTCTCTAATACAAGTGGTATTGAGCAAAACAAAGAGCAAGGAGATTCAACTGGGTATTGGACTGGGATGTTAGGAGAAGGATCATGGTAAAGAAAACGAAGATAATCTGGGTTTTCTGTTCTTTTTTTTGTTTCTTTTTTTTTTCCTTTTTTTTTTTTATGAGTTTTAGGTTTTTATTAATTTCTCATATTGCTGGGTTACGTGTTTGGATTTCTTCATAACTAACAGATAGGATACATCGGTTTCTTTCTCCTTCTGCTTCTCTATATTTTCCTCCTAATCATCTTGTTTTACTCCAATTACGAATTAAGATCTTGTTCACTCAATGAGCAGAGTGGGGTTTTGAAGCTTATTTTAGGTTGGCTTCAGAAGATCATCAGGGTGGCATTGGATACGCATACTTTACAAGGATAGAAGAAGAGATCAAGACATGCCCCCATTTTTTTAGGGTTAACAATTAGTAAATCATAAGAAGGGTATACTATGCACCATGCCCTTTATTTTATGTATTTTCTTCTATCCCAAAAAACAAGAGCAGATGGACAACCCATTACTTTGTGTGGTACTCTCATTGGCTTGGTACGAAAAAGCTTGTCGGATGTTCAACTTTTCCATCCAAAAATATGTAAATTGCAAGTTTGTAAGGAGTTTCATGGATGATGAATAATACCCTTTGTTTATAATAATTTTCAGCTTAAATTAGCAGACAATTGTTGTTAATTATTTCCTGGAACTCGCGCCCATGCATGGTGCAATAATATATAATGGAGCCCTTCCAATTCTTCATTTCAATCTTTATTACTTTTCTTTTTTGCTCTATTGCTGTTTGTAAGCAGGTATTAAAGGCTCATTAGTAGGACATAGATTCTAATTCCCGTACTCTCCATGAAGAAGTTGGCAGGCAGCTAGCTAGCTAGAGAAGAAGAGCCAGGTGAGAAAACTGACCCTTTAATTTCACATGACATTTGTATTAAACAGCTCTTAATTAGAACCACTAAACCCGCCTCAACCAAAAGCTCACCTACTTAGTTTAATTTCTGTATCAAAAAAGTTTTGAAGACTCCTGGCCTCACGGTTGCCACTATTAACGAATATTAATATTGGTCGTTTAATTTGCTAATTATATGCCAACCCCCTACCTCTTCTTTCAAATTAGAAGATTGAGAAAGATTTGACAAACCTCCCCTTTCTTTGGTCCTGGGAGGGACCCCACAGACATTCCCCTTGGCAAGTGTGCTGAAGAATAATACACCCCACTAAGCCAATCCATATCCAGATCTAGACCAGCGATATTATAAATTAAATTACTTTATTTAATTTAATTAGTTCTGTGCTGTAAGCCACTTGGTGAAGTACTGTATATATAATAATAAGCAGCAAATGTTAGATGTACCACCTCCTATATATATATATATATATATAATGGAGGTCTTTTTCCTACCAAATTTAGGCCAGAATATCCAGCCACCCAAACCATGTACATTACTTTGGTCCAAGTTGACAAACCATAATATTCCTAGAGCACCAAGGCTGGTTTGCACAAGTTCAATTCAAAGTTTTTTCTGACCATTAAAGCAAAATAATAATTATAAAGGGCGGGGAAAATGGGAGCAGAACTACTTCATGTCATGTATTGGTTGCCACTTGCCTTGAATGATATATTATCTAATTAGCTAGGTATGATTTTGGAGAACCAGCATGCATCCCGGCTTTATTTGCTATACCCATATCAGAACCTGTAATGGATCTCTCTCTCTCTCCGCGCATTGGGATTCTCATTCTTTCCGTCAAAGATAAATTATTCAGACTTATCTTATAGTACCATTGAGGAGATCAGCTTCATCAAAAGCCAAATCTTTCATAGCCCATGACTTAAATTAACTGTCGGAAAGCTTGCTAGCTTTTGTTAATTTCATAAGGAGAAATGTTCTTTTCTCTAAATACTTTTATCAGTACTAGTTGTGGATATGTATATAAAGGTTTTGTTTTTTCAAATGAGTATGGTTATGTATTAGTTACTATTCATTCTTCTATAACATATTTAATAATTTTTTTTTATAAGATATATATAAATAGTGACGATTAATTCTTTTCAAATTATATTATTCCGATGCTGAATATTGATGATTCCCAAAATTCAAATTTGATAATGTTCACGTACGTACGGTTGTCTTTTGCTTCAAGGCATTATTTTGAACGTGGCATTTATTAAAAGACATTAATTCTATTATTCATTTAAACAGTGAAATGAACAACGATTTTTTTAAAATTTTTGATATTCCGTTAATGGAGACCCGTGTCCAAATCATTTCTGATATATAGTACTTGTATTTGTGTGTGCTTTGGCTCCAATTAATATTGCATCCCCTAATTAATTAGGGCTTAATTACTGCACGCTAATACCAGCTTTGAGCTCACATGTTCTGTCCACTAAAAGCTCATGTGGGACGAATAATTTATGATGCTACAATGACACTCTACCACTAAAAGTTCAGTTTTTCCCCATGTTTTAAATCTGCCATAATAAGTCCTTAAATCGTCGCATTTAATTATTTTCAGCAATTTAAAAATTGCTATACGTCTGTTGCATTTGTTTGTTTATTTCTATTTTAATCCAACGAATACAAAAAAATCGCCACAAATAATTTCTTTTTTTGGTTTTTTTTTTCGTCGCAAATACCAAATAAAATGCCGCAAATTAATAGCCATTCGGATTGCCTATTAAATCGTTGAAAAAATATATTTGCGGTGAATTATAGTTGTTGCAAATATTTAATAAATCGTCACGAAATATGAAGAGATATATTCCAACGGTCCAATTAAATCGCTACAAAAACTTTTTGCAGTGGTCAATAATCATCGCAAATAACATTAAAATCGCCGCAAATAAGTATTTCCAACGATTTTTAGATATCATTGGCATGATGTATTCCCAACGATCTATGATCGCTGCAAATAATTTTAATACACAAAAAAAAATACTTTTGCGAATTTCACTTGCCGGTAAAGGTTTTTCATGAAATAAAAAAAAAATGCACAAAAATAGAATACATAAATTACTTGAACCCACAAAAAATGCACAAATTTTTTTTTTTTTTTGTAGTGCATAAAAGTTATACCAAGACAGAGACTAGAAGCCGAGTGTTGAAAGGTGGTTGTGTAGATGGTCCAAAGTATTTGGCAACTGCACTCATGGTGAGTCTTCATTGTGCAGTGGCTTGAAACAAGGCTACTGGTGGCTGTTTGATGGTAATGAAGTGATAAGAAATGATGCTATGTGAAAATGAAAAGTTCCCAAACAATGCTATGGTAATGAAGTGAGTTCTAAAAACAAGCAACACAACGAGTCAGCACAAAGCTATAAGCACATCTAGAAATGATGCTATGTGAAAATGGAAAGTTCCCCTTGCTTTTTCAGTACCAAATGAATCTTCAGGGTGCCCAAAAACAAAATCAAAATCTCAACATGTCATGATCAGTTGTCTAAAACCATACTAAAGCCATACATTGTCAAAGCCACGTTACTCTTATGATTAAGTAATCACATTAAGCACATCGCGACAGACATGCTAACAAGTTTGTTATTTAAAGAGTAACCAGGACAACTTGTCTTCAAAAGATATGGTATCCTTCTTAACTTAAAAGTGTTTGTTGGTTCTGACTAAGGATTTTGACATTTTGTTGTTTCATTTTTTCCTTATTATTCTTGTTATTAATGGCAATGCCATCCTCAAGAGAGCCAGCTTCCTCTCCACATCTTGCCAGTCCTCCCTGAACTGACTTGAGTTACTAACTTAAGTGATATGGTTAAAACTTAGCTATAGACGAGTAGTGTTGGTAATGTGTCGCATGTGAAAAGGATGCAATAAGAAAGACAAGAAAAAAGCCATATAATTTGTTGCAACCAAATGCTCAACCAGAAATCCTAAAACAAGCCATTATTTTGGGAAACTTAAAAGTACCCTCCAAGCTAAAAGAATTCACAAAAATACAGATTTGTCCTAGCTATTATTTTAGAGATAAATAACTAAATCAACATTGATGAAACAACGAATATACCATAAATTCATAGAACCTATAGGCAAAACTCCCATAACTGTTATTGCACATCATATCTGATATAACCAATTTGTTACATTAGAAAGCTAGATCACCTAACAAAAGAACCCATTTCCACATATGAAAAGAATCGCATGAATTAAGAGAAAAATAAATCTAAAAATACAGGCAATAATTAGAAAAGGAAATAAAAGTGAACCTAAACCTCCATATATTCACAAGCCTTCTACATTTCCATAGCTCTCATATAGTGCAAAAACCTGAAAGCATAAGTAGACTACATATCTGAGCATGTCTATATGCAAGTGATTCCAAACTCAAGAGAATGCGTGATCTAGCTTTTGGCTTTTGCAAGGGATGAAATTCAAGATACTAACAAGAGAAAATTGAAATTACCTTGAGATGATATCTCCTTTGCAATGATTGTCGAAATAGACTAGTGTAGATGCCACACATCCACCAACCAAATAACAGGCCCTCATAAATGAGCACATGACCTCTTAGGATAAATACCATGTAAGAAAGCTGTTGCTGCTACAAGTGCAAGTCCACCCTTAACACACATGCCATGACAAATGCATGCATTGGTCCATGGAATTTCTTGCAAAGCTTCAACATTACGCCCAAACAATACACATGGGCATAAGAGTCCAGTCCAACCTGCAACATGACCTCAATGACTTTAGAACGATCAACAATCATAGAAAGAACGAACAAAGTAGAGAAACCCCAAAAAGGTAGTTACATTGCTCTTCCATTGCTAACCCTTGTACTACGTGTTCTAAAATCTAAGTAATCTATGATATACGATTCAGCGAAAAATTAGCATCTCTAAAATGCACTTTTGTATGAGTAATATAGTCTCATAACCCACCAAGGAAGTAGATATAAGCATTGGATTGCAAGTTAAAGATCATGGAGCATAAACTCTAGTTACTTTCTCATACATGTTGTTAGGTTACATGGTGCAAATCAAAGGTGGTATGCTTATATACTCAGCTTTTCTATCATGTTTGAGTCACTCTGTCTTAGGATCCGCCACTTTGTTGAGCAATTATTTGTAGGAGATGGGTCCAAACTACGGATGGCAATTTGAATTGTCCATTCTCTTGACAAAGTTGAATTATCCAAGTACACTTGATTATGCACATCAATGCTAAAAGGCTATTAGCTCATATTAGTAACAATATAAAATATTAAGAGCATTAACACAATAACTTGGTTACAAAGAGAAACCCTTTGAAGAACTCTTCAAAGATAAAACCCTACGGGGCAACCAAATCTAGGAAAGCCAATTTTATCAATTGAGAGTATTACAAGTAAAACGTTTACAAAATCTTTGTAACTAGACACGTTTACCTAAGACATGCGCCCACTTGTCTTCAATCGTAGTAGGTAGTCAGAATCTCTGACACTCTCCAATATTTGTCTTTCCTACTGGAACCTCCAGTGGTTGAACTCGAACACGGCAACTCCCCCTTGAAGTATGCTCTCACTCAATCCCATGGACTGAGTTTTTAGGAAAATCTTTTTCTCAAGAATTTTCACTTGCACGATCTCTTGAAGTTCTACCAAGATCTTCAAACTCTTAATACTTGTGAATATGTGTTGTTCAAGTGTTATTTAAAATCCTCACCAACTTCTCTATAAATAAGCAATATTGTCATTGATTTGGAGAAGGATTTTGCTGACAGGTTTATCAGAATTTTAGTCATATACATTGCTAACTATTTGCAAACATCTTGGACTGAATCACTTCTTCTGGATTACATCAAGTTCAAATAAGTTTCAGTTTCTTCAATAAAGCTTGCATCTTTATATCTTCAACTGACTCTTAGACTCGCAACATACATAAGATTCTTGTAAACTCTTATCTTATAAAATAAACAAGATTTGATAAGAGTTACAATTCAAACACTTATCCTAATCGATTAACTTCTATTCAAATACTTATCCTTATCGAATGCACTCCTAGAGTCCTATTTAAACTTACATTCATCCATAATTCTAATTTAAATACAGCCTTATCTAATCTTAACCAAACATAAATTACATTTACAAAAGCAAAGATCCTTTATCAACCCACACTTGTTCTCTGGCAATAATAAGAACCTATTTTCACCAACTTCCAAAAAATATGACTTATAAAAGGATATCTAGAGTTGTTTTGGAGAGTTTCCAACTAAGCTTTTACACACACAGAATGTCTGAGGTTCTAAGGTGATCTACAATTGTGTTTATATAAAAAGAGAAATGCTTGGTCTAGAAACTAACGTGGTTAGATACAAGCTAGATTTGGGAAAAGAAACAAACATAAGGATTATAACATTATGGTCCATTCATTTTCAACTTAGATCAAGACAACATAGAATAGAACAGTAATACATTCATTGATTTCGATTTTCATGTCTTATGGCAAGTTTTTCAAGAGAATAAACTATTTTGCATTTTTAAAGCAAGTAAAACATATCACAACCAAAACTATGACTTTCAGCATAACTAGGTTTCACATAGTAAAAGTTTCTTGGAGCTGGATTTTGATTGATGACAGTCTATTCAACTCTAAACTAATTTGGAAAGTGATCGTCAAAAAAATTGATGCTAAAGAGATGAATTGTAAGTTTGATGTCATAACCACAAACTCATATTGATTGGTTATACTGGTAAACTAAAGACCATGGCATATGTACTTTTCTCGAAATTAAAACCATGGATTTTTCCCTTTCATATTCATGCTTCTTTTTTTCTTTTTCTTTTTTTGGATTGATAAAAAGAAATAGCACATGACCAAGAATAAGACTCAAGTCTCATACCCATGTACTTGCTCCTGAAAACCTGAGACTTCTACAATTGCACCAGACAATGAAACTCCCTTTTGTTGCAACCATTGAAAAATAAGCATATAATTAATGAGTATCAAGTAAAGTGTCATGTAGGCTGCATGAATTCTTTCATCTAAAAGAAAACACAGAATGAGAACACCATCACAAAAGTACTATCAACAAAAGAATTAGAAAAAAGATGAACAATATTTTCATAAACAATCAAGTTCCTCAATAACTTACCCAAATAAAATAAAATAAAATAGAACTTAAAAATAAGCAGAACTAGGCTAGATCACTTGGTCAAAAAAAGTCTTTCACAAACTAGATGTACTTGAATCCGATCATTAATCTTAATAAAGAAAGCACTCACATTAAATAGCCTTTCACAAACTAGATGTACTTGAATCCGATTATTAATCATAATAAAGAAAGCACTCACATTAACAAAAAAATATTATAAGTGGGAATAATATGTTAGAGAGAGAGAAAAAGAGCATGGTATATCCTTTTGCAGATTTAATTGGCTTCTAACTCTTTAAAACCATAAAAGCTTTTGATCAACAACAAAATTTCTGCATCAGTAAGTCTACTTCTACAAGAAACACACAATGGGGCCACAAAATTTGAAACAATAAACAAAAAGTTCATATGCTTAAGTATATTTGAGCTGAACAGAGCAAGAGAAAAAAATCAATTGCTACTTGTCCTTACCAAATTCTTCCTTCAACTTTCTTTTACAATGCTTATTCAGGAACAATGTTTCATCATCAAGAAGCCTTTTCACTTGAGATTTAAAAATTTTGATAATAAACATATAACAAAACAAGCCAAATACAATCAAATATCTTCATTCAATCCAAATAAAGGAGCAATTTCTTTAGGAGATTGTGAGAATAGAACTTGGCATGGAGTGGTGGCTCGGGAGGAGCACGATAGCACTGGGGATTGGTGGTGGCCCTAGGTTGCGAACAAAGCAAGGGAGAAAGGGAGGGCCTCAGGTTGCTGGGCGAGGAGTTGAGGAGAAAGGGGCTCCGACAGAAGACTGGCGACGGCGTCGAGGTATGGGTGGTGGTGAACAGCACCCCTAGAGGTGGTGATATAGAGAAATCCAAGAGAGAGAGAGAGGTGAGACCATATTCGAGGAAAGGCATGGGGGCTAGGGGAGAAGTAGGGGGTAACCGTCGAGGTGAGTTGGCAGTAGCGTGGTGGGGTCATTGGCGACGGGATGTGCACGGTGGAGGCTTGAGGGATTGGAGAGAGAGAGAAGGGGGAGTCGGGGGGAGAGAGAGGGGCAGTTGGAGGAGGGAGAGGAATGAGGGGAAAACGTAATGCGCGGGTTTTAAATTTTATTAACTTAGTGCTTGTGGTTCGCTGGTAATAAGTATTAATTAGTCACATATAACTTTTACGGCACATATGTTCGCCGCAAATAGTATATATTGCGGCAATTTTCCTAATCGATGGAAATAAAATACCGATACAGTTTCAATTTTTTTTTGCAGTGACAACAATCACTGCAATAAGTACAAAAGTCGCCATAAAAAAGTGAAGCATAAATTCTCCCTCACCATTTCCCAACTTCACGTTGGAATTTAGTAGCAACTTGGAAATCGCCACAAATAAGGTCTTGTGTGTGTGTGTGTGTGTGTAAACTTGTTAGGTAATTCTACCATTAAAAGAAAAAAGAAAAGAAGCACAATGTTGCACCATTTATAACCTGTCATGAACACGACCTCAAACTTGGACTGCATGCCTAATTCATCTTCCTCAGCATGCATTATAATATTAGCCCTACATATTGATCATGGATTAGTAGATTCACCCACTCGCCATATGTAGAGATCTCAAAGAAGATAGATGGGATGATTTGGGGGCAACCTGAAGATATATAATTTAGTAGCTACTACCTAAACAAATTTAGTGGTTTAATCACCATGGCATATATGCAATCTCGCTTTGATTACACCTAATTCCCAATGAGCATTTTTCATTCAGGTCGACTTGTGAGAATATATATATATATATATATATATATATATATATATATATATTGTAACGATCCAATCTAATAATTTTAAGGTCAAAATATTGAAAATTTTTATTAAGCCTATATTATATTTAATGGGCTATATTAAATAAAAAGCTCACGAGCGATAAATTATTGAGGTTGTTTAGGAATTTTAATTAGGCTCAATAACTAGGTTAAATCGCATTTATTATTTATTGAACGAGTTAGACACTTTTTAGAATTTAAAGATCAGTCATTAGAAATTTATTTCAATTTAAAATCATCACTGTTTGAATTAAGTCCCCTATACAGTCCCAGTCACTTTCAATCCTACATTAAATGAGCTATTAGATCATGTTTTTAAATTTAAACTCTCTTCTTGAATGATCGCGATCGAGTCCAACTCGAACTCATCAGCACACTCTCCCAAATCTCTCTATCTCCTTTTCGTGTGTTATTTGAAAAAAACCATAGATCTCCATAAGTACAATGACCAAACCCAAGATACCTAGTGTAGTCCAACACCATGTGTGTCCCACGTTCACAACACCAATAGCCGTCTGTCTTATTCCTTTCACAATATACCTCACGTTTTTTCTTTCATTTTAGTTCACGTGATCTATTTCATGCTGGAAATATTGGATTAGCGTTACGAGGTAAGTAGCTTGATCATAAATTAAGATTATCATACGTTAGCTAGTTATATATATTATTTTTAAAGCTAATTCTTTGGAAGCTAGTTTTTATGTATCACGCATGTGATGATATCTGCAAGCATGTCATTCATCATAATTCATGATCATGCTTCATTCTGCATATTATAGTTATGTATATATTTTGTATCTCATATTGCATAAGACACATAAGTTTTCATAAGATCTAGAATAAGTTAAGCTCATAACAGTTAATCAAATGGTCATTTAAATGTATGGTACCAATGCGATTTATGGGCGGATGTGCAAGTCACGGAATTAAGCGTGGTCCACCATAGTATGTTAAAATACTACTAGCGGCTCCTCTTGCGGCAGCGGGATGTGGGGCCGGTGTTCAACCTTGCACAAAGGATTAAGTGTGTGGGCCTATATGATAAGTTAGATAAATCAAGATAAGTCATGCATGTCATCAACATATTTATGAACAGTCGTGATTTTAATTCTCAACATGAAATTTTTTTATGAAATCCTTATATTAAGTATGTTTATATTATTATAGGTTTCTTATTAAGTCATTAACTCATTTTAGTTGCTTTATATTTTTAAACAACCCAAGTCAAAATATTTATGAAGGTAAAACTATAGGATGAGACTTAATCTAAAAGGGCATGGCAGTGACCTAGTCATGTACAGAGATTTTAAGTTATAATTTTTTTATGGTACGAACTTTGAGAAATTTTAATAAATACTTTCGTACACTCTCATTTATGATTTCAGTATTTTAATACATAACAACTCTATTTATTATAAGGAATCTTTATATTTGGTACTTCCTTAAGAATAAAAACAAATACTTTTAAGTAAGGCTCAGTTTAGTAGCACTCCAACTCTCGATAGATTCTAAAATTAACTTTATTCTTAACCGCGAGGAAGCAAGGTGTTACACACGCACATATTGAACCAAAAGCACTCTTTGCATTTTTCTCCCTCTCTTTTAAACAAACTTAAAAAGATACGCGCTTCAGGTGATAATGGATTAAAACAGAATAGTTCCTGAGTTCATCAGTATTAATAATAGCTGGTACAAAGAGAAAATACAATATTGAACTACTTCTCTGCCAGAATGTGAGGAACAGTAAAATATGTGAATTTTAACTTTGATAAAGAAAAACATTACACCCTTTCCAGTTCAACATCTGTACAGGGATCTCAATCGGAATATCAATATTATCAACCTAAAGAACTGGAGTGGACCAAACTTGAATGAATCTCTTCACTGTTTAGAGATCAGCATTAATTCCAAATAAACGGACCTTGTGCATGTGTGGGAACTTTGCAACCACCAGCACAAAAACTGCCACCGTGTTAAAGAAGAGCATTGGATGCTGGTAGTCAGTTGTGTGCGAGGCTATCAAGTACCTGCCAAATGAAGCAACTGGTAATAAATAGCTAATTCTTGTATATTATTAAGATGGTAGTAATTTCAAAAATATAATCCCGGTCATCTAAAAATTCAACAAATATATCCTCATTTGTAATTAGTTTAAAGCATGCCATACACATTTTTTTATTACAAGGAATCCAGGAGGCCGTGCAAGTTATCCATATAACTGAGCATGGCAGGTCTCACACAGCAGAACCGCAAGTGTTAAGAAACACTCATTAAAAGCTAATACAGCATGTGATGTACAAACAAAGACTTTCGTACAAGAGATAGTGCATTTTTACTATCTCCTGTAAGAAAGCAGAGAATGCAGTCACAGATGCATGTTTTTCTAGCAAATCAAGTCAATATTCCTTGGAAAATAAGGGATAACATAAACGAGCAATGGCAACAAATCAGACTTAATTCAACAATGCCTTATAGAGTCCCTGCAATATCCCACAGAGATTCCATCTCCCAACCCATGCACCAAAATGACTTCTTCTTTTTCTTTTTTTTTTCCAAACTAAAAGTATATAGTTGCTATAATCAAACTTGTGTTTCATAATGAACACGTCGTGAGAAAGCAAAGAACTGGGTGCAGCCACAGACCTATGGACTATTCTTGGCAATAATGTGCGCGCGCACACACAGAATCATTGAGGGAGTTGCATGGTTTGCCTAGCAAATCAAGTCAATATGCCTTGGAGGAAAAGGGATAACATAAAAGAGTATTCGCACCATAAGTTTGACATCAACTGCTTGGCAAAAGTCAAATCAGACTTAATTCAACAATGCTTATAGAGTACCTGTAATATCCCATGCAGATTCCATCTCCCAAACCATGCACCAAATGAATTTTTTCTTTTCTAAACTAAAAGGATATAGGTGCTATAATTAAACTTGTATCTCATATTTTCACCTAATGAAGAACTTAATTGACAAAATGTGAAATACTTACAGGACAACAGGTGCTACAGTCAAAAACTTTCTGTTGCGAGTGAGTTGCTTGCCATTGTCTATCTGCTCCCACCAAGTCAACCTGTTGTATATGCCTTGGTCATCGGCAAATGGTGTTCCCTTTTTCCAATGAAAGCAATGGTACGTGACCTGATGAATACAGAATCATAATAAGAAAAAAAAAACTTAAAAGTGATTACAGAAAGGTCATAAGTATGCAAAGGGAACATGAACACATAAAATTCTTGTATAGATCATTGAAGGGAATAACTAATTGCATATATCCATTTCCCTCCAAGTAGATACTTGACTTGGAAACAGCATAATCTGGAGAGAAGAAAACTATGCAATAAAATTCATAGTCCTAGTTAATACAAGGGTAGCGAAAAACCAAGTGGTGACCACTGACCATTTATCTTAATTCCCTCCTCCAAACAATTTTACAATAGAAAAGGAACATGTTTCTCAAAACTCAATATTCTCCATATTTCACAAGGAACATCACGAGGATTTCAGGTATGACCAACTATTTGAAAACACATCGATTCATACACCAAAAAACATAGTTATATCACACAACTTGTCATAATAGGTTATGTGATACCCCATACTGATTGATAAGTGATAAGGGTATGTCGTGTATGGCATTTCACATTACTTGGAAATGATAAGTTCTTGCTCTTTATAATGTTTCCAATGGGGTTTCAATTGTATCATTGACTAACCTTTTGAAATAGGCCTAAAGGTGGCTTGGGCCTTTCTTGGGGCTTTACAAATGGTATGTGAGCTTATCTCAACCAGATATATGGGACTTGATCCATGCTACCTATGATGGAGTGGCCCGACGAGGACATCGGGAATTTAAAGGGGAGAGATTGTGATACACCATATTGACTGATAAGTGATAGAGTAGATGGTGTATGAGATCTCACATTGCTTGGAAATGAGAAAGTCTTGCTCTTTATAATATTTCCAATGGAGCTCCAACTGTACCATTGACTAGTCCTTTTAAAGTATAAGCTCAGATGTAGCTTAGGCCTTCCTTGGGACATTACAAATTAAAATCAAAAGATTGATAAATTTTATTTAGGATATAGGGAATACAATTTCTATGGTCAATATTCTACTGTTCTATTAACATATCTAGGTCTATGTTGATCAATGTCTCCTATCTGTAAGTTGCTAAAATGATGGAAAGAACCTAGACAGGTAAACGAGGACATGAGACAAGATTGAGCTCAATGATGTAAACGGATCCACGCAACCCAAGCAGTTCAATTCAAAAGTAAGAACTGCACATAGTTCGTCGATGCTTAAAAAAATGTTCAACGCCCATCTTGGCATTAAAGATCGTAATATCCCTAGTTTATAAGATAAAAATGCTCTTTAAAAAAAAAAAACTTATGTATAGTACTAACCCTTCTAGTCACCCTAGAATATACCACATACCCACAAAGACTACTGTTACAAATTGAAAAAGTCTATTTGCACCCGACAAGGGAACCCCCGCGTACCCGTCCCTCCACGTGTACAAATGAAATGTTGCGTTTCATATACACCATCTCACTGAGTCTTTGCTTTCTCCCTCCCTTCCCTTCGTCACAGACAGAGCAAGCAGAAGAACATCGCTCTTCCCCCTGTTGTGCGCCCCCCCTCACAACTCCGTTGCCCCCTTCCTCCCACACACAAAGGCCGCCGCGAACCATCTCACCGAGCAGCCACCAATAAGTCCTCTCCATCCGCCTCCTTATCTAACTCTCTCCGCTTGTATCCCTCTCTCTTCTCCGAGATATTTTTTCCCATTGTATGCCTCACGCCGACGCCCTCCGTCCCTAGTTTCCGTTTCCAATGCCTTTAATTCCCTCTCATTCTTGTACGCCCCCGTTGTACGCCTTACACTGAAAGTAGCCTTAAGCTAAAACCCTAAGGTTTTTGGTTGATCAGTTCAAGCGCTCTCTCTCTATAGGAAGAAGAACAAGAACGACCAAGTTCAAGAAGCTAAGTCGACCTACGAGTCACCAAATGTCCATGCTCAGGACAATGGTGTCCCAATTGGTGAAGCACGAGCGCATCGAAACCATTGTTGCCAAGGCAAAAGAAATTCGACACCTTGCAGATAATATGGTGCAGCTTGGAAAAGAGGGTTCCCTCTGTGCTACTAGGCGCGCTGCTGCTTTTGTGCGAGGTGCTGATGTCATTCACAAGCTATTCACCGAACTGGCTTATCAATACAAAAATAGAGAAGGTGGATATACAAGACTGCTACGGACTTGTATACGAGTTGGTGATGCTGCCCCGATGGCATATATTGAGTTTATTGACCGAGATAATGAACTTAGGCAAGCAAAGCCCCCAAATCCTCAACCACCTCAAAAAGCTCCCCTGGATCCCTAGACAAGATCTAGGGTCAGCAAGCAGTTTGCACCCCCAAAAGGGGATATATCGGAGTCTGAGATATGAAGTCTCATGCTGTAAAGCCGCATGTTATAACAGAGAAACTTTGTTTCATACTTCAATAGCATGGAGCCATTGCTTTATTTAATTGAGTGCTTTACGGTTTTGAATAAATGTGGTGTGTAAACGATAGCTATACAATTATCAATTTAGTTGTTTCTTTGTTAAAAAAAAAAACAGAGCAACATCGCAGATTTGAATCTGCTTCCCACAGACCACGAGCAATCCTCCCTTGCCTTTGGACAACCCACAGACAGAACAACATCGCAGATTTGTAGAAGGGTGAATCTGCTTCCCACAGACCACGAAAACAGGTTCTGCTCCTCCCTTTGTCTACCCACGAAAACATCTTCTTCTTCTCATCTTCTTCTTCTCAACTTCGTCTTCGCATTCGTCCAACCGAGCGCTCTTACTCCTCCTTTCTCTTCTTCAGCTGGGTTTGATTTGTGTTTCCCTCTATTTTTGTGTTTTTTTTTTTTTAAATATATAAGCTAACATGGCATGCCGATTCCCCCAAAGGTACCCAACGCCGGGTACCTGTAGCAGAATTGTTACAAATTCAGAACTTTTCTCACATAATTGTCTAGCAGTTCTCCATTTTTTGAATTCAAATTAACCATAATTAGTGACAAGCACTAATGTATTAATACCCTCTTCCAATTTGATTAAAGGCTTCTATGAATAACTCAGCTGAAAACAGAGGCAAGGTTCCCTTACTCTTATTGGCACGAAGTAAATCTAGCAACCAAAGAACTTTTCTTTATAAACGAAAAAAAGCGATCACACAAATCAAATCTCATGCATTCTATATCAAAACCTAAATTAGTTCACCCCAAACCCTAAATCATTTAATAACCTCACCCAATCCTCCAAATTACACAAAAATAAAAATAATCAAATCAGATAATAAGTAAAACATATTGGTACAACGTTCAACACAGAACTGAAATCCAAATTCGGTAAAGACCGTCGAGAGAGAGAGAGAGAGGTTACGAGGAAATGGGAGAGGTGGACGATGGTCCAGGCCATGCCAGGGGAGCAATTGAAGACGGAAAGGACGACAAGCCAAGAGAAGAAGACGATGAGAATGTAGGTGGTCCACACCCCAGGGTACGTGAACCACTCCGTGTTCCGGTTCAGATCCGTCGGCGGCACCGCCCTTACGTACATTGTTCGCCGGCCTTCTCGCACAGAAGAATACTTACGAGAATGACGAATTTACTCCAAAACCAGAAAGTTTATTACAATAAAACTCGATCGTCGGGCTGTCGCGTTGATGTTCGGGAAAGAAGGGACGGGGATTCACAATTTCACAGGGATACAAGACTTCGGAGACGGGGCTGCTTTTATACTTTTCAGCTTTTATTCTTACTGGTTATTATCATTACCCTATTAGGACTAGGAGAGAGGGGCAGTCTTGGAATTCTCACGAAGTCCAGGTATTTTCCTTTTATTTCTTTTTCTAAAAAACCTTATTTTTCCAGGTGATAACATGGCAAGCTAATTTAGGACGATTAAATATGGTATTTAAAATCTTAATCATCAAGATAATTAACACATTTATGTTAAATAATTTACCACCTAGGTGGTAGCCCAATTGGTATGAACGGTATTTCATAACTTCGAGATCAGGAATTCGAGTCAGAATATAAGTTGAAATTGCTTGCAGTAGTAAAGCCAGCCTTTTGAACTATGGATGGGTTTTGAACCAGCTGAATGCTTTGGGATGTGCTATAGTGACAGGCTAGCCTTTAGGGCAGTAGCTATAGCTCAAACCGGATATTCCACAATAGAAATGGGTTCCTATGATCACGTCCAGGGAGGATTGTTACGTTAGTCACTTCTACTTTCCTTTTTTTGTAAAGAAAAAAAATTATTTTTTTAATTTTCACCCCAAATTATACAAGTTTTAATTTGCATATTCAACTTCTTATGTTTTTCCGTTTACACCATTGGTTAAGATTTAATTGTTAAGATAAATAAATAAATAAAAGTCGTGTGTTACAATCTTAAAGATTAAATTTAAATGGATAATACAAAATGAGCATATTAATAATTTAGATTGTAAATATATATATATTATTTGAGGTTAGAAAAATGAAAAACGAGCAGTAGTTTTTAGGTGAAAAGTATAATCTCTCGTAATCATTATTTGTTGTAATGATAGGGAAATACTAGTTGTCTCGATGATGGATCTCGATATAATTTTTTTAACTTAGTGAATAGAGAAGTATTTTTTAATGATGTTGTAATTTTTTTTTAAAGATGTTTAAAGGTATAAAAAATAAAAAAAAAAAACTAAATGGCCTTATCGAGACTCGTCCTCGAGTTACACCCTTAGTGGATGTAGCAAGACTCTTAATTACATTGTTGGTACATAACATATAATATATGTTGATGTATTACAATAAATTAACCTTTCCATTATAAAAAAAAAAAAAAATTCTACTTATCATCTTTATACTACATACTTATTTTTATTTTTTATTTTTTTTATTTTTTTCCTTTAACAAATATATGATATATAGATAATGAATAGAAAAACTTCTTTAGTTTAACAGGAATGAGAAAAATTAAAAAATAAAGTCTAGTATACATTGTAAACAACTAGATATAAGTGCTCAAAGAAGAAAAATTTTACTCATTACAGCTACTCTGGAATGGAAATCCACTATAGATTTTTGAAAAATGATATTTTCGGTGGTAGAGTGTCCAAGTATCGCGTATTTCTTTTGTAATAAGTGAGTAAATACGAGATTTATATGAAAAAAAAATTAATTTTTTAATAATATACTTTACTCTTTTTCAAAAGGATTGCATGATACATGCATTCTTCACTATTGCATAGTATTATTCTTTTTTCAAGCTTAATTATTATTTTTAATGAAATTTCCGGTATCAAAATTAATGGAGATCATTTAAAACATTGGATCTATATTAAAAGGCGAGAAGATATCATTTATGTAATAAAAGAAAAATATTGTTGTTTATTTATTTATTTTTAATTTTTTATATGAAGAGATGGGAGGTTTTGAATCGAGATTTTTTATTTAGAAATCGGGTAATATGCCATCTAATATTGTTTATTTTAAATTATCATTCTCAGTTATATCTATTTACGTGTTATATTTTAAATTACTTATTTATTTAAATTGATGAAAAAAGAAACTACTGACGCATAAATATTTATGGATGGAAATGATAAAATCTAGACCGTATAGCAGAGTTTAAAGACAACATTGTTTGTAAGGAAAGCTTTTTGTTTTCAAACCAACCAATCAGCTAAAATCGGAGAGGCGCCGACTAAAATGGAATCATTGGAACGGAAATTCAAGAAGAGGTTGTTGGTACCAAACTTGTCTTAAAAAATATTTAGATATTATTATCTTATACAAATTATAAATAATTATGGGTGTATTATTTTCTGTCCACGCCGACCCCAAACAGACGTGGGAAATAGCTGCGACAAGGGAGGTATCGACCGCGACTTCAATGACATGTACTTAACTAATCAGCAGGTTGGTGGGCAAACATACACATACAGTACAATAAAAACTAAACTTAAGGTTCCAATCTAAAACAACATGTTCTTGGTGTCCACACCTACACAGACATCATGCCAGGATTTAATAATGTGGTTGAACTTTGTATGATACTGGAAAGAGAAATGATATTTACAGTTTCATAAATATCAGACACTTCCTCTAAAAAAAATAGATAAATCTAAGAATTTGAAAATTTTCAGATTTATAGTCATATCAGTATTTATTTATTTATTTACCAACACAAAATATTGTCTTAGTATTTAGCTTATTTAACACATTTTAAAAGTGACAAATACTGACGTTGTAATATCCCAATCATTTAATTAAAAACGAGATTTAAAATTTTGAAAAAAAATCTACATGTTAAGTATTGAATCCTTTTCCTACAAACTACATGGAAATGAAAGAAAAAAGAAATCAAATAGAGACTAATCCAGTCAAAATACATGAATGGGATGAGCACAGTCTAAAGCCCTTGCCCTTTCCATAAAATAATTACACTGCAAAAACATGAAGCGAGATTTCAAAGGCTGGCAGTGGCATTGTTAACACTGTCTAAGCCCTGCCCTAATCTTCTCTTCGCAGATTTGGTTCTGTAACACCAGACCTCAAAAGCCTCACTCAAGTCAGGAAACCGAAGTTGCTCGGTTCTCATCCAGTCTGCCAGAATATCAGCTTGATCATTCGATGGCAATACCAGTATTAATGAGACTATCGCCCCTTCGATGTTCTGGCAGAGGTCTTCACTCATCTTGTAATGGAAACCCGTCTCCTCGCTGCCCTTTGCATCCAAGAGAGGCTTCATCTTCCTAATATAAGGAAGCCATGTCTTTAGCAATTGTGCCCGGTTTGGTGCTGGAAGAATCACATTGCCATAGCCTACTGCTTCCAGGACTTTACCGGTAATTTCTATCAACTTTGCTTTCAAACCCCACATGACACAGTCGAGTTTCTTATCTTCAATGATCCCCAAAACATTATCAGATATTTCAACCCACTTAGACACAAAGTCCTTCATTAAATTCATCTTGGGAAGTATGTTACACATCCATTCAATATCGGATAAAGGCTGCAAAATTTTATCCTCTGTTGTTTCACAAGCAAGTTCAGACTCCAAAAGCAGGGATGATAACATTTTTTCAAATGAGGAACAAGTCTCGGAAAGACCAATTCTTACCACTGATTTGACTTCATGGTCCGCTGTAACTAATGGTGTCTCTTCATCTTCCCCTAGCATGTATTCAACTTGTTCTTGAGCAGAGGTCTTTAGCTCATTTCCAAATAGAGGATATGGTCCACCAATGGACATGGCAAAACGAACTGCGGTAACAAAGACATTTTTTGTGGCACTTGAATCAATGGGTTGGATCCTGGCTAATATAGGCATGGCCATTGGACCCAATTTCGCGACTGCTTTCAAAATTTGTTCCTCTTCCTTGTCCTCCCAAGGAACGACCTCCAAGTACTGAATGCAGCTCTGTGTGATCTCTTCACAATGTAAGGCAACAGCTGTTTGCAGAATACCAATGGCAGATTTGACTGAGCCCAAGGTCTCCAGAATCACCTCTTAAGGGAGATACAGAAACCTCAAAAGGTTGACATGATTATCATAATCAAACTCTGAACAGTGAATCTCAATGCAAGTACAGTCTGGATGGGAGAGCTGACTGGCAAAGAATTTGCTCCTATTTCTCTATTTTTCAAGCGTATGGTAGTGTCACTGGTGCTCTGGTCACCAAGTTTGCAAGTCTTAGCTTCTACGGATTTGTCCATGTCCAACTGGGAATACAACCAAATTCATGCTTCATACAATCAAAAGAACAAAGCTTGAATTGAAGTGCAACTGTAGAAAGAAAGGGAAAGAACATAGAAGTCAATTTACATAAATCCCATCCATCCAAACAAAAGTTTTAGAAATGTCATAACTTGATGAATTAACATGCAATCGCTAATTCCTACACTTAAAAACGGAAAAATTAGTACAAACATAGCCACATGTGCATATCTCTAACTACAAAAAGATCTTGTACTTGAGATCAAATGCAAATATAAATTAATACAGTTTCCATAAAAGCAAACCAAAAAACTAAAATGGCCATAAAAAGAGAGAATCCCTGCAGCTACAACTATGTCTTGAAAGTTGAAACACTTAAAGTGAGTGCTATCACAAGTTGGCTGATAACAGATCAAGGTCCCTTGAGTTCTTGTCAGTTCGGACAACAATTTGAGTGGATCTGTTCTGCTGATAACTACATCTTAATTGATTGTCAGAACCGGTAGAGAAGTCATTATTTTTCAACAAACGAAGGTAGGTATGGAAAGAAAACTACCACTATTCTTTCGGTGCATTCTCTGGTGTTATGCCTCAAAAACTAACAATCCTCTTATCTAATTCATTTCCCTATCCGCAAAGGCTGAGATACAACCCTTTTTAAGTTCATTATACACAACTGTAACACTTCAAAGGAAAGCTGGACCTTGGCAAATCAAATTTATCATGCATTAAGCAAGTCAGTGCCAGCCTAGCGAGAAAGTCCATCATTCCTATGATGGTGCAGGATTATTAAGTTTGCAGACTATGAACATATCTGAATATATGTGAACAGCACTGAAATAGTTTGAGAATATCAGAAAACAGTTGTGATCCCAAACAGGCCCTAAGTCACTTTTCCTATATCCCCCCCCCCCCCCCCCCCAATTACTGATGAAACTTACACAAAGCTGAACAAGACCGACTTAAAAATCTCAACTTTCCGCACCACTCTCATGTTAACCAAGTGGAACCCATACTAAAGCTAATATTGCTAACAACACGTGGTCTGATTGAATTCTGCCAGTTACGTGTGAATTTTAATTTTTGAATAATCTTTACAAGTAAATTTTCGAAACAGATTCTTTGTCAAATGAGCAAACAAGAGCACAACCCAACATTTCTTTCCCAAATTCTTTTTCCCCCCCGAGGCTTCAATTAAAATTAAATTCTCCATTAGATGTTGTATCCCAAGACCTAAAAAATACTTGGGGAAAAAATCAAAAGCCCAACCAGAAAATGCGTAAAGAGCATGAATTCAAAACGATAAAGTGGATGTTGATGAAGACGAAAGCTTTCCAAATGGGTAATCTGTGGAAAGCTACTAACCTGTAAGCTAGGCTTCAACCCCAGAAAAAATGGCCACTCGAAGCTAATTTGCCTCTGCTTCTGAAATTCCTGAGTACGCAGTTGAAGGCCTCCATTAGATATTGGGGACTCTCATTGAATTCAACTTTGTTTGTGAGAGTTCCAAATGACAGATATAACCTTCTGCTACATGTTCATTACACTGCAAAGTAGGGGCGTAATCCGTCCGGGGGAGTTATAGATCCAAAATTATTTTTATCGGATCGGATCGTTGGCTGTCGGTCTGATTTAGTCTATAAATATTTTTTTTACTCTATATATATGGTTAATGTTAAAAGTAACATTTAATACTTAATAAATATTAAATAATTTCATTATATATGTGATTAATGGTAATTTCTTAGATAAAAATTATATAATTAATTTATATAACTACTATAAAAAAATAATATATTATATATATAATATTTAGAAATATATATATTCGATTGATCCGGTTCGATAAAAAAAATCACACATTGACCAATAAGACTATTGATCAGGTCCTCTTACAGTCCTACAGTGCCAATTGGTGCAAAAGACGAATTATCTGCAAATAATTTTAACATCTACAATAATATAAATAGATATATAACAAATTTATTATATGAATCTTTGGAAATATCAAAAACCTAATTGAATATTAAAAATCTTTTTTTTTATATAAAAAATAGACTTCATTTATTCATGAAAGCAAAACTACAATTGTAACCGAAAATATATAAAGAAAATCTCAGATTACAAACCAAACCACTCATGGTTAGGACTCCATTAGTACACAAATTCTTTTATAACTAGTATGGTCTTAACTTCTATAACTCTTTACAAAAAAGTCATCTGAGAGACCACATTTTGCTTAGAGCAGATATTTCAAATCCCACCTCCAAAGGAGGAAATGACTTTCACTCTTAGACAAATGTCTAAGAGACTATTCCTTTTTTAATTTTACCCAAACAAAATGAAATAACAATAAACATAAAGATAGATGTGAAAATAACGAATTACAACTATAAATCCAAATTTTTAGCTTGCAAGAAAGCAAAAAATAAGAAACAAAGAGATTGTGATGGCTCGTGAGGGACAAGCACCACGCACCACGCTAGAAGTGTGGCGGCCAATCGAGTCTAAAGAAATCAAAGTTTCATGAACACCTCACGTGGTGGCAGTAAAAGTTTCCTAGTATGGTGGCACATGGATCTCACGCACTGCTATGACTCGTGCGTGTGACTCGCATGTTGCTCTGTTCAATTAAAGCCTTCAACCATTCGAAGGATCGGTAACTTGGAAATTCTACAGAGGAGTGCATAGTGGTCGTTGGGCTTCGAAAAATAGTAGATTTGCATTTTGCCATACTTTAGACAAAAAAATAAATAAAAATTGAAAAATAAATGGCTACACAGTCTTTGATCTAACCAAATGGGAGGAGGGAGGGAGGAGTCAAAGCTCCATACCTGAGTTGAGTTTTTGCTGGGGCAGTTCTTTGGAGAAATGGGGAAAGAGCTTTTAGCTAGAGTTTTTTGGGGAGCCTTTCTACATCCGTACTTGGTGGCTAGCATTACTAGATTTTGTACTTAATAGTAATGAGATGAGATATAAATTTTGTAAATAATAGTGAGATAATTTGATTTTAGTATTTAATGAGATTTTGGAAAAAAAAAAAAAAAAAAAGATAAAAAGTTGAACAAAAAAATTATAAAATTATAAATTAAAATATTATTTTTATTTTGAAATTTGAAAAAGTTAAATTATTTTTTTATTTTATTTGAAAGTTTATAAAAATTATAATGATTAGTTTAAAAAAATTATGAGTGGTGCTACTCCCACCGAAAATTCAATACCAAATGGGTAACGTATAGTATAGATTATTTTTTCTTTTTTTCTTTCTATTTTCTTCAACCATTTTTTAAACCCTTTTTAATATTTTTAAAAATTGATAAAATACTAAATCATTAAATAATATTTTTTTAACCATTAAGTAAAATAAATAAATAAATAAATAATTCGGTACAAAATATGGGTACAATTTTTTCGACGGCTCTATTGTTCTCAAAAATTGTAATTAATCATGATTAGTTTAAAAATATTTGTATTTGAATGATATTTGATAAGAAAATGAGATTAGATGAGATGAAAATTTTTTTCCAAATCTTAAAATTATTGTTCTAAATTTAGGAAATGAATACAAGACAAATTTGGACAATAAACTTGGGGACAACTTTGGAACATTAATCTAAAGTGGGTAACAAATGATTGGTAGAGATAGCTTTTATTAAAGGGAGATTTGGATAGTGAGTTGAGTTTAGATGAAATGAAATGAGATGAAAGTTAAATAAAATATTATTAAAATATTATTTTTTAATATTATTTTTCTTTGAGATTTGAAACAATTAAATTGTTTGTTATATTTTGCTTTAAGTTTTGAAAAAGTTGTAATGATTAGATGAGATGAGATAAATTGAGAGTATTTTTTAATCCAAAGAATTTCTCTACTTATTATTGGAAATAAGGGTGAAAATTTTTCAATCAGACCGAAAAAACCAACTGGATCAAATGGTTTGGTAAGGACCAAACTGTACCGAATTCATCCCTACTCGATCTCAATCCATGGTGTCTCCAAAGTTTAGTTTTCGGTCCAATCTCAGGATGTGATTTTTTTGGACTAGATCGGACTAAAACCGACAGAATCACTTACATATTAATTTTTAAATATTATATATATATATATAATATATTATTTATATTGTAGTTGTATAAGTTAATTATATGAATTTCTCTAATCTATCACCACTGATCATATAAAATGTAAAATAATATATATTATTAATTAACTAATATATCATACTATAAATCATATGATAATATATGTTATTATATGTAGATACATAGTATGATATTAAAGTACTAAGTTAGTAGCTATTAACATCATAAATATAATTATAATTAATTATTTTTTTAATGAGATAGTTACATAATTCACATTAAAGAGCTCACTTAATTTTTATTTTACTCATTTTTAAATTTTTTGTATTAATTTATCTATCATAAAAAGAAAAGAGGAAAAAAAATTCCTAGTTCATATGGACTGAATCGAATTGAATTAAACTGATTGGATTGACCAGACTGATAGCTAATAGTCCGGTCCAGTCCTTAGGGATAATTGGTCCAATCTGGTTCAGAAAAAAGATAGACCAAAATTTTCGAATCTATGATCCCAAACCGAACCGGACTGATTACACCCTTAATTGGGAGCACTAGATCATAGACCTAGCAGAGAGAGAGAGAGAGAGAGAAAAAAAGAGAGAAATCACATATAGTTGGACATGATAAGTAGAGGAATTAGGCCAGATTTTTTTTTTCTTCTCTTCTTTTATGCCTCGTTTGGTTACATAGATAAAATGAAATGATATGAAAGTTAAATAAAATATTTTTAGAATTTAATTTTTATTTTTGAATTTAAAATTTTTGAATTATTTATTATATTTTATTTAAAAATTTAAAAAATTATAATAATTAAATGAGATAAATTAAAATGATTTGTATAATCAAACGATATCTCGATATAATTGAGTTTGTAGTCAGACGTAAATTCCTTTACCCAAAGGGACACTACGATGAATAAAGAAAATAAGTCTGATTGGATGTGCAGTTTTTATGACCTTTTTGATTTTACTTGGATCATTCACATACGTGAACAAATTTTTCTTCAAATTTTAGCAAAAATTATATTTTTAAAATTTTACTCATCTTTTTAAAATTTTTACATATTACTTCTTATTCTTTCTCTATTTTATTAAAATAATATTTTTTATTACTTTTTCTATTAATTTATTTGTACATTTTTAACTACTAATTTTTTTTGTCTTTCGAGAAAAAAGCGGAAGAAAATCTTTTAACCTTTTTTTCACATTTTCAAAATTACTTAATTATTTGTTATACCCACGTTTCCCATTTTTCATTTGTAACGATTTTTTAAAACTACTTATCTCTTTAAATGATAATTTTTTAAAAAATTAGTGCTTTTGTAATAATAATATTTAAAAAAAATCATATTTTCAAAATCGTCAATAAAATTGGATCATTTTAATGATGACATTTCTTTCAAATTTCAACGATAATAAATATGAGCACGAGAGAAAGTGTTGATAATTGGAAGAAGAATTTATTTTATTATTTATAATAAAATATTTGTAAAAAAAAAATGATTTAGAGATGAACAGTAACTCCCTATATTTAGGGAACCAATGTTCAAATTCCAAAACCTTACCCTAAAATAGGCAATCAAAAAGAATTTTTGTAAAAGAGTTAAAAGATTTTTACAAAAATTTAAGTAATGTGATGTTAGAGCATTTTCATCCGATTCCTTATCATGTTCTCTAAATTTTAGCTAGAAATCACACTTCCTATAATTTCCTCCTAAGTTTTATTCATCGTTAAAAAATCTTATACATCTTATTCACTATCATTTATCTATTTTATTAAAATAATCTTTTTCTATTTGTTTTATTATTCTTTATACAATTTCTATTAAACTACTCCCTATAAAATATTTCTTTTAAACTACTCCCTAAAAAACATATATAAAAAGTAATTTAAGAGATAAACAATAGCTCTTCAAATATAGAAAGCTACTATTTACATCCTAAAACTTTTTCTTAAAATAAAAAATCGGATAGAGCATGTATTTAAAGAAAACTCTAAATATAAATCCTATAATTTATGAAAAATGATGCTTTAGACGAATGCTCTTACAGGCATCAAAATGCGGATCCTTTAAGGATGCGAGGCTCAAAAGTCAAAAGTCTCAAAAAGTGGCAATTTTCTTGTTTTATTTTTCGTGCAACTTGCACGACTTTGACACGGACAAGTTTGCCCTAGGGGGGTATGCACAACTTGCTTTATTATTCTCATTATTGTTATTAGAGAAATACTAGAAAAATTACATTCATCATTCTTATATATCATATTTATTTTATTTTATTTATATTTTTTCTTTACCAAATGTGTGATATATAGTTTAAGAGTAGAAGAATTCAATTAACTTTTTAAAAAATAAAACTATTTAAAAAAAATGTATAGTACATGATGTGTAAGAATGATAAGTAGAAAAACTCATAATTTTAAGATATTTAAGATTGGTGCATTTTTTTAAAAAAAAATTGTGATCTATTATTAAAAAGTGAGTTTATCACGTGGGGCTCAAATTTCTCTAATTTTTTCAAATGAAATACACGAGAGTTGTATATTTTATACCACACGCAATTCACGCAGGATAATTTGATTTGTAAAATTAAAATTTTAAAATTTATATTCTAAATCAAATTATGTCAAAGCGTTAGAATCAAACTTCAAATTCTAACAAAAAGGAAAAGGCAAACTCTAATCTTCATGGAAATCAAGGATTTTAATCCCTAAATTCTCATAAGCTCCTCCCCAAAAACATGCTGCAAGTGTTTATAAGTTGCGAAGTTTTGCCAACCAAAGTCTGTGGCATATCCTTAGAAACGAGCCCAGTTTTTCTGGGCTGTATGGGCTGGGATACTTCCTGAAGTTGGGAACTGGCGCCGTTAAAAAGCCCACAATACCCAACAATTTATGTATGTATTGAGGAAAACAGAATCTCCTGACCTAAAATTGATAATAAAATATTTTAAACTAATTAGCATAATTTTGTGATTCGATTTTTAATATCTAAACTATTATTTCAAAATAAATCATTCAAATTTCGCCTTCGCCAGATAAATAACCTTTAAATTTTTTCATTATTTATATCTTCTAAAAATAACTAACAATTTGTTTTTCTCTTGGAGGAAGTTAATTTTTATTTATATAATCTTATTTAATTAAAATAATATGATTTATTTATTTTTAAATATTAAATATGTAAAGAAAATGATTGAAAAGGTAAGCAAGAGGAGGACAAAAATAGACAAGGACCAGTGATGACGTCTGATGGCATCATGGTCACTGACAACAGAGTCATCATTTCCACCCAAAAACATGACGGGACGTGGCAGCACATGACCTAATGGGAACCACATCGTCCTGAGGCTGGTCCCCACCACAGTCCAGCCCCTCACCCAACCAACCAAAAACAAAAGGATTCTGAATCGTCCGGCTCTTTGCCCCCTTTACGACCAGCATGAAAACCCTCAAAATAACCGCCGTCTGATCGACACGTCAATCAACGTCGACTAATAGCCACGTGTCGGACCTTACGTGGAAAGACCGGCATCTCGATCCTCGCGCACCAAAGTAAGAAAAAGTGAAAAATGGTCCCCAACCAAAAGCTTTTGTGGCCGATGGATACCCACACAATGACCCAATGTCTGGGTTCTATATATGCGCCTACATTGTACGTACAGTTTAGCCTTAACCAATTGTATAGCCGCTTTCTTTTATTTCTACAATTTATTTATTTTTAATAAATCATATATGTGCAAAATTTAGAGAAAAAATTAAATAATATAAAAATATCACTATAACACTCATATCTGTCCATTGTTCATCAAGCATTTGCGTAGCAAAAATTGGCTGAATATGAATTAATTTTATAAGTACAGAGTGTTAAGATAAATTTTCAGCCTATATCTTTGTGTCGTTAAATGCATATTCCAAGTTTCATGTAAAACATATTTGGAAATGTGTTATATCCTCAATTGGTCAAACATTTGGGACTGATTTGAATAGTGAGTTAAAATAAGATGAGATTATATGAAAGTTGAATAAAATATTGTTAAAATATTATTTTAACATTAGTTTTGTTTTGAGATTTGAAAAAATTTAATTATTTATTATATTTTGTTTGAAAGTTTGAGAAATTTATAATAATTAAATAAAATGAGTTGAGATGGTTTCATTATCTAAACTAGAGGTTATAATTTGCATTATAAACTATTAAAACCCCGTTTGGATACAGAAATGATTTCATCCATCTTATCATTACATTTTTTTTTTAATTTTCACACAAAATATAATAAACAATTCAACTATTTCAAATCTCGAAACTGTAATAATATTAAAAAATAATATTGTAATAATATTTTTTTTAATCTTCAATTTTTATCTAAAATGTCTATCTTGTAGAGGATTTAACACTGCCCTGGTTTTTGAATTTTGAACACACATTTCACTGCTGTACATGATTGGTTTATATACAAAAACAGAGTAAGCTAAGTATGGAAAGTTACAATGAAATTTACATAGAAAAATGAAACTATTCCTTGAATTAAGTTTTGCACAAATTTTTTCTTGAATCAAGCTTTGCACAAAATCTGGTTGTGATTTCTTATAATTTATGTTGACTCGGAGTTGGCAAAACAATATTTTTAGTATCTTCCTTGAGACGCCCCCACAAGAATGGGCTACCATTAGTGAGGCCGATCTTGTTTCTGAGCTGATCTGTACGTTAACGCGAGAGAGGCTTGGTTAGTAAATCTGCAAGTTGATCATTAGGATGAACATTACGAACATGAATTGCATTTTTTTGAACCAAGTCTCTAACAAAGTGAAGATCAATTTGAATGTGTTTCATCCATGAGTGTTGAATCGGATTAAAACTGAGATGAGTTGCACACAAATTGTCACACAACAGCAGCGGTGGTTTTGATAGTGAAAATTTCATTTCTTCAAAAAGAGAAAGTATCCACATGAACTCAAAAGTAGCTATGGCTAGAGCTCTATATTTAGCTTCTGTAGACGACCGTGCAATGGCTTGCTGTTTTTCGAAGCTCCACGAAATTGGTGTTGTGCCAAGTAAAATTAGATAAGCAAATGTAGAGCTTTTATCATCCAAGTTACCTCCCCAATCTGCTTCATAGAAGCATGTAAGGGCTGGATTAATTTTTTTTTTTCTGATGGTTATTCCATGAAAAATAGTATTCTTCAAGTAACATAACAATCTTTTTGTTGCAATCCAATGAGTTGTTGTTGGGTAGTGCATGAATTGAGAGAGTTTGTTGACGGCAAAACTGATCTCAGGCCGAGTCAACGAAAGATATTGTAAGGCACCAATAACTCGACGATATTCCATAGAATCAACTGAGGAAGAACCATCAACCAGTTTTAATGGAACTGAGGTGGACAATGGTGTTGTCACATCCTTGGTGCCATCCATACTAGTTCGAGAGAGGAGATCACAGATGTATTTATGCTGAGTTAGAAACAATCCATCTTTTGTAGAAATAACCTCAATGCCAAGAAAGAAGTGCAAGGGCCCCAAATCTTTGAGAGAATCTTTTTTCCAAGTTGGTCAATAATGCTTGCCACAAATGCCAAGTTATTTCTTGTTATAATCAAATCATCGACATATACCAAACAATAGACAAATATAGAACACTTATGGTACACAAATAATGAGGAATTAGATTTAGCATTCACAAAATCAAATTCCAATAATGCTTGTTTGTGAGCTGAGTACCAAGCACGAGGTGCTTGTTTGAGACCATATATTACCTTTCGAAGACAGCAAACATGATATGGTTTTTCCTTATTCCGAAAGCCTGGTGGTTGTTTCATATAGACCTTCTCTGTAAGATGGCCATGAAGAAAGGCATTATTTATGTTGAGCTGTCTTAGTGACTAACCCTGCATCATAGCAAGAGATAAAGCTATGCGAATTGTAACTGGTTTGACTACAAGGCTGAAAGTCTCTTTGTAGTCAAGACCAAGTCTTTGATTAAAACCTTTTGCTATGAGTCTTGCTTTGAACCGGCCAATTGAACCATCAACATGTCTTTTAATCCGAAAAACCCACTTCCATCCAATGGTATTGCACCCTTTTGGTGGTGGAACCAATTGCCATGTATTATGGCGCATAAGGGTAGTTAACTTATAAGACATGGCATCATGCCATCTAGAATCATAAAGTGCCTCATTTATCGTGGTAAGTTCCAAGGAAGAAAGTATCGGATGCTTTATGACCAAAAAAGATTTTTTTGATTTGTAAAGGTTATTCATAGAACGAGTGACCATATTATGTGTGTGCACTTCAGTTTGTGAAAGTATCACAAAATCATGAATCTCGGTGTTGTGTAGTGGTTAGGTTTCTTGCGAAATCAAATGAGAATGAGAAGAGGCATATACCTGAGGAAGTATCAATGCAAGGGAGGATGCTATCATAAGCAATGGATAAGAGTCGATACCCAGTGCTGGAGAATCAGTTTCTGGCAATGGTGCATATGAGAGTTTCGGCAAGGAGAACATCACAGTAGGAGCCTTATCACCAGAACTTAGAGAGGTTTTCGATTTTTCTGGAAGGTCAAGGTTCGGGGTATTGAAGGGGAAAATTCCCTTCATCAAACAATACATGCCGGGGTGATAGATACAGTGCATTGTGGGCTCAATACAAAGATAAGCATTTTGTGAGAGAGAGTAGCCCACAAAGATACACGGCTTGGCTTTGGGCTCAAGTTTATGATGGTTGTAGGGCCTGGTTAATTAGATAGCATAGACAACCCCTTGAGTTTCATGTAATTTGGCGTTTGCTTGAAAAGCTTCTCAAAGGGAGTTTGATTTTGCAACGTGGAGCTTGGCATCCTATTTATGAGATAAGCAGCGGTTTGCAAAGCATAAGGCTAGTATGAAAGAGGCATATGAGCATCCGTGAGAAGAGTGAGTCCAGTTTCAACAAGATGACGATGTCGTCTTTCATACATGCCATTTTGTTGTGGAGTGTGGGGAGCAGTGGTGTAATGGCTGATGCCACAAACAGATAGATAAGATTTTAGCCCAATATATTATCCACCATCGTCGAAGATAGTTTTCATAACCAACTAGTAGATCATGAATTTCTTCAAACTTCAATGAAGTTTCTCAAGCACGAATGGGCACAATGATGTCTCTAAACTCAGGACCCAGACCATTTAAAATGTAAAGGGTTAAGTCATCATCCGAAACAGGATGATCAATAATTGCGAGCTCATCTGCAATTATTTTCACAGCTTGGAGGAATTTGGTGACAGAGCGGCTGCCACGAGTGGTCAAGGTTAGATCCTCCTTGAGTTGTATCGCACGTGTTCAAGATTTTCCCCCATAGAGGCGAGTAAAAGTTGTCCAGGCCTCTTGAGATGTTTTGCAAGAGGCGAGTAATTGCTGTGGAAGTGGAAGCAATGATGGCATGAAAGATTAATTTATCTTGGATAATCTAGTGGGAATTCGCTTATTTGGAAATAGTAGAATTTGCTTCATCAATAATAGGACATTGATGTATGCTGGTGACAAAATCAATAAGGTCATAATCAATTAGCAGTGCTTCAAATTGGGCTCTCCATTAAGGGAAGGTCGCAGGAGTGAGCTTTTCATTAATGGTGGTGGCAGCATTAATGGTGATGATTGGAGTATTAGAAGATGAGGAAGGGATAGCAGCCATTTCAAAAGGATGAAGGAAGAAAATCTCGTTAGAGGTCTGGCTCTCTTGATACCATGTAAAGGATTTAACACTACTCAAGTTTTTGAATTTTGAACACACATTTCATTGCTGTAAATGATTAGTTTATATACCAAAACAGAGTAAGCCAACTATGGAAAGTTACAACGAAATTTACGTAGAAAACTGAAAATATTCCTTGAATCAAGCTTTGCACAAATCTTTCCTTGAATCAAGCTTTGCACAAAATTTAGGTGTGATTTCTTATAATTTTCATTGACTCTGAATTGGCAAGAGAATATTTGTAGTATCTTCCTTGATATATCTCATAGCATCTCACTATTCAAACGGGACCTAAAACTTTTGCATGATTAAATTACCAAATTAACAATAATTCACACCCTAATGCAATTACAACTTTAAGATCATGAACACAGAATATGTAGCATGTCACAATAATTATAGTCAAGTATTAATGGAGGATATACATTGTAAATTTTTATATTTTTGGAATGTGCAATTTGATATTTTAGAACGCAAAATGTAAATGATTGAACAATAGAAAGTGTATTGATTCCAAACATTTGGCAACATTATTCTCTTAATTTGTTGATCTTCCCTACTCTTTGAAGTGAATATGCCAAGCAACAGTTTGACATGCCTCGATGAAGCATTGTGAAGATACAAAAGAGATAGATCATCACATCAAAAGGGTAAGGTCATGAGAGGGAGGTTCCTCCATCACTAATCTCAATCCACTTTGTGTCATTTCAGTTTGGGATTTGCTTTAAAAAAAAAATGCCAAACTCTTTACGAATAGTTTCGATTCTACGATCCTCGGAAAGTAGCATTGTAAAAAGTTAAAAAAAATTAAAAATTAAAAAAAAAAAAAAAAAAAAAACGAGCTTTGAATATTTAGATCGACCGTGGTTGAGGGGAGGAAAGTGGTGGTGCATAGGAGTTTTGGGAGAGTGTGAACGCAGAGAATCTTTGCTATTAGGTAGACAGGTGTTGTAGTGAGGAGAGTAGACATTCTCTGCAGGACAGTGCTTGCCGAGGTGGGAAAATGATTGTCGGTGTAGGGTAAGGGTTTTTTTTGTTTGTTTGTTTGCTTGCCGAGGTGGGACCCACGTGCTTTAGTGGGACTTGTTATGGGGTATTGGTATTGGGTGGCTAGCCCAGCAGCAGGAAGAGGAGAAGAGACCGCCTTCTCGAATACAGCAGTTTCATGATTAGATAATTAGAGCATTAGCTTGTCTATTTTATTCTTTAAATTTTGATTAATATGTAACTTTTTTACTTTTAGCTAATCATTCAAAATTTGAAATCTACATTAGATTAGTCATTATATTCTCTATAATAATAAAATATTATTATTTTTTATTAATTATATTTTTTTAATTAATTTTTATTTTATTTTCATAATTTTCAATAACCTCCAATAATCATATTCATTTTCATTTTCACAATCCAATAATTTATAATATAATAATCTCATATGAATATAGATGATAAAATCTTATATGAATAAAAATATCATATTTATAATATAATAATCTTAAAAAGCACTTTTAGACTTTCTATAGTTCTTTTCAAATATGAAAAGAAGAATAGATTTACTATTACTCATAGTTTGAATGAAAACAATTTAGCTAATTCAATGTGGAGCAAATATAGATGATATTGGCTAAATTTGAAGATGAAAAGGTATTTGACTAATCCAATACCAATGCTCTTAGTGGTTTTCAGCTCCTTAATTCATATCTCCTGCATTTGTTTTTTTTTTTGGTAATTATAAATACGAGCTTTTCAAATATAGACAAGAAAATAATTTAAAGAATGAAAATATGTTTATAAAAATCACTTGAAAATATGGTTTTCAAAAATGTGAAAAGGTTTTTAAAAAGAGAAATATTTTTAGGCACAAAATAATTACATTAAAATAAATTTACAAAATGACGTGATTTGATTTAATATTTTAAATTATAAAATTACTTTTATCGTAAATTAGATTTAACAAATTATATGAAACGATATTATTTTATAGATTTATTTTTATATAATTCGCTTATGTGTGTAACATTAGTTCTACTCATAATATATACTTGCATAACACTATTAACATGATAAATGAATTATATTAATTATTTTTTATTGACATATTAATAGAGTTACCCGTGTATTATGTTTTGAATGTTGCAAGTCATGGCTCGTCTCCTAATCTATTTTATAACTTAATCTGATACGGGATATATATATACCGCTCGAACGATAGGAATTATTTGCATGATAACTCATTTTTTTTTTTAATTAATTTAGCCCATGTTAAAATTTAGCAAAAAAGTTGTCATGTTCCATCCTCGAATGCTTTATAACAAGCCATAATATATAAATGTATGCATCAACCAAATGCAAATGCGAATTAGGTTCACCAAAAAGGATGCATTTTCTCAAAGTTGTGGGGAAAATTATATTGTCTAATTTTAAGATTTATATATCCAACATGCAGTAGTACTTAGGGTAGGTAGGTAGTACTAACGTACATTTAATTACCATGCACATTATATTCATTTCGGGTTGTTGGAGGGCAGCTATAACAACATATGATCAAGATGTTTAATTTAATCATATTGTTTATTTCCAACCAAAATAGAAAATCATGCATGTTATATGCTGCAATTTTGGTTCCTCAAGTAGTACTGCATGCTGACCAGTTTCCACCTTTTGTTTTGTGTTCTCTTGCTCCCTAGCTACCTCCCACATTGCTAAAGTATGCAACCCAACAACAAGTGCCATAAATCAGTAAGATTCCTTCGAGGAGGAGTTTATTTTTTGGTGGTGGATTTAGACCTTCAAATTAAATTACCAATCTTCTAATATTAGTTATGAAATTTAGGGTTCGTTTAGATAGTGAGATGAGACGAGATGACTTTAGATGAGTTGAATAAAATATTATTAAAATATTATTTTTTAACATCATTATTATTTTAAGATTTGAAAATTTTAAATTTTTTATTATATTTGTGTAAAAATTTAAAAAAATTGTAATCATAAAATGAAATTATCTCTCTATCCAAACAGAGTCTAAGGCTGTATTATTAGTCATGTTTCACATTTATTTATCAGATCTTCTAGTTCTGTGATATTGGTAAGATGGGAAAGGCCCGTGAGATTAGCATTTTATGCTACACTTTTATTGGGCAGTATAAAGCTTATGTGGCAGCTCAATTGCATTGTCAGCTTTTGCTCCCCAATAGAGGTGTGAGATTCCTTGAAAGCTTTTTCCTAAGAGAAGTCCAAGACATACTAATTCTAGTAGCCGAAACCCATTTCCCTTTCATTGGATTATATGATAAAGAGAAATAAGTTTCCACTATATATAGATCATTGATTGAAGCAAAGAAATTGCATGTCAATTAATACTTTATATATGACTAGGATGGCTAAGTTCGAGACAGCAATAATAAGCTTGATCCATTGGTCATTCTTTAATTAATTAAAGGCCATCTCTCATATTAATTCACAATCTAGGACTGCATATAGGTCTTGATCACTGATCAATTAAGTCTTTGATTTTCCACAACACATATAAAGCAATTTGAAATGATAGCTCATTATTTTATGGTTTATTCAAAATTATTATTGTTTTTTATGCAATTTTCAGCTATGTCTTCCATGTACTCTACCAACCTGCAATTAGAATAAAGTCTCAAGAAATTTAGTGGGAGCTAGATGCTTCGGATGGTTAAGTTACAAGGGGGTATCTTCTTTTAGTAATAAAAATAAAAACTAGAATCCCTTTAGAACATATCTGATAGGGTATTTATAGGGGTTGAAGTGTTCGCCTATGGCGTTATCCATTTGGGGACACAATTCTCAACGCCCAGTTAAGAATGTTTCCTTCCTGAGCTCGATTTTACTATTAACAACATTCTTCCAATGCCAGTATCTCAACACTGACAATGTCCTTTCAATGTAATTATCTCATCACTAAAAGTGTCCTTCCAGTGTGAGTATCTCGCTTGGACCTATCTTCGTAGATCCTGACCTTATAAGGATATGGCTATTAATTTGGACATCGTTCTAGGGTTCACTAATTTGAGTCGATGTCGCATGTATGGCGTCATCCTCTGCTTTGATCTCGTTATTACGTGAATCTCTCGTAATTTTGCATATCTATATATATCCGTGTCCAATAATAATAATAATAATAACAAAGAGAGAGTAAGTAATAGGAGAAACAAGTGATGCCTCTGAATGAGACCAGGCTTCCCTTTTATAAGCGAATGTAGCACTGTTTACAATGAAATACTATCACAACAGTTAAATGAAACAGTAGAATAAAAAAACCGGTCATGAGCAGTAGAAAGCAGTTCGTGAGTGAATAGTGACTTTTACACTTTTACTATTCTTCACGTGAGAGTATTTGACAATTGGGAGATCAATCAGTTTGTTGAGACGGTCATCTTCTATTTGTCGTTTTGATATATGAGAATATCTGACAGCTGGGAGATCAATCAGTCTGTAGAGACGGTCATCTTCCATTTGTCATTTTGTGGATCAATCATCAGATAGTCTTGGAGTGTCTTCTGAGTCATGTCCAAAAACATTAGAATATGGATCATCAACTGAAGCCGTAGAGGATGCTTCTGACCTATCAGAGTTTTCAGAATTATCTTGTTCTAAGGACTTCTTGAGCAAATTAATTAAATCATTTTTATTAAGTCTATTCAGAACATATTTCATTTTATACTTGAAAGATTTATCAGATTTTGTTGAAGAAGCATCTATCTTTGCTTTTTGTGAGGCAGTTGGTGAAGTAGGGGTCTAGATATGGGGATATCCAGTTGAAGTAAGAGAACCATACGTGATGAAAATTTCTTTCTATTTTGTAAATTTCTCTCTATTATTATTATTATTTTATGCTCCCACTAAAAGTAGAAGGAAAACGACTTTTTTAATTTTTTTTCTGAAATACTGTTTTTGTTCTTCTTCTTGTTGTTATTATTAGTAGTGATATTATTATTGTTATTATTCCCGAGGTAGATAAAGAGATATTCGAAATTCCTGTACCGGTAGTCAAAACTGGGAAAGTCGAGAAATATAATCACATGTGCCACTGTTAGCAGAAAGAGAGAATGCCATTATAGCTCTCATTAATGGTTTCTGTCCGATACCCCATTAAAATGGCCCGTTGCCCTTTTCTCATATGGCAGAGCATGTTTTGTGCTTGAGATCGAAATAAAGCTACCTTATTTAGTTGCATATATATATCAGCACTATGACACCATAATTAAGATGTTTGAGCAAATCTTACTTGTTCATTCAATGATCATCATATATATAATGTAGGCCAGACCTCTTACTTGTTTTCACTATTGCTTGAGTCATATTAATGTCAGTAGTACTTCTATTCCCACAGTAGTCGAGATTCATTCAAGCTGCAGGCTTCTTTAAAATAGGAAAAAGTAAATGAAAAAAGGATAGACAATGAGCAAAGCTAAATCTTAGCCTTGGATTTAATTCGGCACTTTTAGCATAAAAGGAGATTGGAAAGTTGTAAGCAAAACCTTTTGAAATGCCGTTGACTTCGCCCTCAACGGCTATGATGAAGCGTGTGTTGGCTATAGGAGACAGAATCATAAGCTTTGCTAGCTAAAAAGATTAAGGGTTTTGAGATGCCAAGAATAATGGGTTTAACTTTGCGTCTGCAATCAGTTGTGGGTCTTTCTCATCTGTCTCAGCCCCCTTTCTCTGGCATACCCACAAACAGAAAATGTGGTGCTGAGTAGTTTAGAGCAGCCCAGAGATCAGACCTTATTATTCTCGATGTTGACTAACAAATGAACATCAAAATGAATGTGTTTTAAAAGAAAATATACATTGGACTGACTTTTTAATCATCTTTTACACATTGGCATGATTTGTTTTTGAAAATATTAATCACAAGCTATGGTCCTTTGCTTTGAGATTATTAATGGAGTATTCACTACAAGAAAATTGTTTATTTTTTACTAGTTATTTCTAATTAAAATGATTATTTTCTATCAAAATGAATTTATTTTTATCGTAAATAATCGTTATCATCGTAAATAATCCGTCACAAATACTTATTTTTCTTGTAGTATTGGGGCTCAGACAAAGGGTTTGCTGGCATTGGGTAAGGGCAAGGAGAGGGATTGGAGGAGTGCATGTAATGGAATGACAATCTTGTGGAAAATACAAAAGAGGTAAGGGCGGTGTAATAGCATTAGAGGTACTGCTAAGTCAAGATTCTCAGACTAGAGGCAGATTGTGGTATATAAATGGGGACCCATACTAGTGGTACTGCGCCAACATTCATTTCCTTCTATTATGAACAATAATGGATGTCCCTAAGGCTTTTAGATCTTGGACCTTGGATACCCTACACATGAAAGAGAAAGGGGAGAGAATATATATTGCTCCAAGATATTCTGGTTTAGCTGTATTTAGCTAGACAGCATGCAGCCTCTGATCAGACAATGTAAAGCAAGTTGTGCATATATATTGACTTAAACATGATATGATAGAGGTGATACATCAAATACTCCACAATATTGAAAAGGCTATGAAAAAGGGTTTGCTATAGGATTAGAAAGAACCTGTGGGTTTATTTGCAAATAGTCATATTTGTATAGTTGTAGAGTAATATTGCTAAATATAATTTTAAGATAGATAAGTCTCGTACATTCATTTTGAAAAAGGTAAAGTCTGTCATTAAAAAAAAAAAAAATTTCAAATGGATCTATCTATTTTTTTTTCAAAAGAAGTGTGAAACTTCACACCATAAGATTGTAAATATCATTTCTGATTGTTTGTATTAGCTACTACGGCGTAGCTAATTTTTTGGACGATATTATTCATCATCTTTTACCCATAATCATTTGGTTTAACGTGATACGAAATGATTAATATATAAGTAATAAATAATTTTTTATTGATTTGATATGGAATGAATGGATGATAAAACGATAACAGTTAAAAAATTAAGATGGTAAATATCCTGTTTTTTAGGAGTCGAAGTTGTAAGGTGCAAGACTTTCTGCTGAGATGTAGCTAAGTTGTACAATAGAAATAGATTTTGCGAGGTGTTCATGCATGAAAATTGTAAAGAATGTCATTTGGATAAGGTTTCACGGATAAAAAAAGGTTTTTTTTACGTAGTCAAATTCTCATAAAGTATGAATGACATGAAAAGATAGACACAAATCCTAGCAATTTAGTTTGAAAGTAATAAGGTTACGTTTGGATAATTAGTTAAGATGAAATGAATTGAGATGAAAATTGAAAATTGAATAAAATATTATTTTTTAATATTATTATTTTTTTAATAATTAAAAAAATTAAATTATTTATTATATTTTACGTAGAAATTTATAAAAATTATAATAATAAGATGAGATGGAATGAGATGATTCTATTAATTTTCATAAAAATAAAAGCTGATTAAATTATGAGTTAAATATCTGATTATTATTATTATTTAATTATGAAATTAATTCTCTTCATTTGAGATAGAATAATACTAGATACAATTTTAGATTTAACAAGATTTATACACTTTTTTTTAAAAAAAATTGATCAATTATTAAAAAAAATAATAAATTTTTTATATATATTTCAAATTAAAAAAAATAAGCAAAATTTATTTATTATAAAATTAAAACTGTAAATATGATTTGTTCTTAAAATAACAGTTATGTCTAAGTTACGCAATCAAAATTTATGAATATTATTATTAAGTCGTGAGAATCGAGAGAAAAGGGGTAGCATATGCGGAAGGTTTGAATCAGAAAATGATCCCTACAAACCCCACACCTACAGCTACAAGACTTTCCAGTAGGGACCACCCCCACCCTTTCCTTCTCTCTTTCTAATATTTCAGTTCCCAAGGTCTTGAACTGAGACACACATCTCAGTCCCTCGGCTTCATGAGGATAAGCCAAGAAAATGAAAACAATTACACAATTTTAGAAAAATAAATACATCAGTCGGAAGTCGGACATCTTGGGACAAAAAGTTTATATTGTTATTGTTGATGTTGGGAAAACAAATGCTAAATAAATCTTCAAGTCGGTTGTTGTTAATACATTAGAACAAGATTATGAGACAATTTGTGTTAAAAGATAATACACGTAATCATTTGTTAGGAGTATTTTATATAGAATTTTATGAATGAGTTACTATTTATTTTTATATTTATATTTTTTTTATAAGACGTACGAGTATTTTTTATAAAATATAAAATAATAAATAATAACTTATGAGAATAATTTTTCGTATTTAGTATATGAGTCCTTTTATTCAAATCGATGGATTGCACCGATGTTGCATTTTTGTTGTTGTTATTTTTTTTTAAAAAAATATTTAATAAAAAAGCAACAGAAATGCACCATCCCTGCATTTTTTCTTTACAATCCATCGGTCTCTATAGTAATTTCTTAGATATATAATATGCTAGGATACTATTTTGATCATAAAATATCTAAGAAACTTATCTGATTTAATACATTAAATTATCATATATCCATTAATGAAAAAAAAATTATTTTATATATTTTTTTAGGAATGAATTTTTATCACGCAGAAAATATAAACTCCTTAAAATAAAATGAAAATCATATCAAAATACTTTAATAATAAATACTTATTTGAAAAAATAATAATAATAGAATTATTTATTAAAAAAAATTAAAAATATATGTCTTAGAGTTTACTCAATTAGGTAGTCTACTTTTTTCACGGGGCTGGGTGTTTACATCAGACGGATAAAAAAGTCTCAAAAATTCTACTCAATCTCTTATTATTCACACCACACTCTATACTTTATTCTTTTTTTAATTTTTTTTATCAAATATATTTTTATATAAATAGTGAATAAAAAATTATAAATATTTTAAAAAAAATAAATTCAAAAAAAACTTTAAAAAAATATTAAAAAATATGGAATGTAGAGTGTAGAAAGGACGAATAGGAAAACCCAAAAAGTCTCACCGCCCATGGCTTATTTTAGTCCGACTTTATAGCTTTGCCTTGGCGAGAATTCAAGCCGAGCCAATGCTCTGCAATTTTGAAAGCACCTTTTTGCATTCAATGTATGTCTGCAACGAAGTAATTGAGTACCACTGAAAGTGATCTCTGCAATAATAATATTATTTTTCTCTTGTTTGGATTTGTCATTTTCAGTACAAGTTTGTTTATTTTGATATATATATATATATATTTTAAAATTAATTATTCCAATGAAAATTTATTAAAAATGAATAAAAAACTAATTGTCTTAAGACTCATGAGAACTAAGATAGGGACATGAATAATTGTTATTTTTTAAGTGAATGGACACGATATATTGACACTATAATATGAGTTTTATATAAATATTTAATATTATCTATTTTTTTTTTCAGAATTAGTGACAATGACATGAAGTGAGTAAAAATAACAAGCTTGATCATCTTCTCTTTATATTATATAAATGAGAAATAATATTAATAGTTTTAAAGTGTAAAAATTTCGTGCATTTTTTTATATATTATTTTTTTAAATATAGTGTGTGAAGTTTGTATAATTTAAAATTGTATCTAGCATAACTTTGTATAAATTGAGAGTACTTTAATTTTATATTATTTTAAAACATGTTTAGAAAAATTTATAAAAATAATTATATTTGCATCAATATTACTCTTTTCTTTATACTATTTTGGTTTTTCTAAAGAAAGAATCTTGAGAAGATTCGTGGGCATATACATACCATTATAACAAATATATATACGACCAATAGCCTGAATCATCACCATGCAGAGCTGAATCATTACATTTGGGATGGCATTGATTTGGTTGCAGCTAGCTTCTTTAATATATATTTTTATTTTTGTGCTTTTTTCGTAATTAGTTCTAGGTGGTTGGTTGTTTGAGAAATAAAAAGAGTACTATTATATTTATAAAAGAATTATATTAAAATTTTTTATAAATGGATATGATTTTATCTGATCTGTTAGATTTACTTTATAATAAAAATAACTTTACAGCTTGATAAATCATATCAACTTACATCAATTTGTAAGATTATTTTTATATAATCACTTTATGGATATGCATTTGGTAAGAAAATGAATTTCATAGTTCACATAAAATAGTTTTGTAAATCAGTAGGTGAAAGTGGGTTTGGGATAAAAAAATGTGAATTTAATTATTATTTTTTTTTAAAAAAGGAGCTTTCTTTCATATTTTAGGATAATGTGATAGGTAAACTGGATAAAATATTCTTGTAATCTTGATATATATATATATATATATATATATACCTTATTTATTAATTTATTCATAAAAAGGAGGAGTACTATTTTATTGGAACTTGAAAGTTTCACTCTATTTAAAATGGTCATGATTAGTAGTGACATTGAATCAAGTTCAGTTGGGTCGTCATCATTGGACTGAACATTTACGTATATGGTGCCAATAGTTAGCATAGGCGATGCAAAACACTTAATACAGGGAAGTTTTATTTGTTAAAACCCCTAAATCATAGGTTAGTGTGGCTAATAATTGAGAAGCACCTGGTCTATAAAAATAATTATTTTAGAAATTAATGTGTTTTAATATAGTATATATGTTAATTGTAAAATTATTTTTATTATAAGATATGATACATATAGAGACAAGTTAATTTGTAAATGCTTTTTTTTTTATGTATATTTTGATAGACCTAGCTAGCTACCACTTTCCTTCATAATTAGGTCTTGGTATTTACAACATGGCACTAAGCAACCTCATTATTGACTAAAGTTGGAATAGGACAATTTTGAGCTTGGTTCAATAGTTGCTGCCACTAAACATGAGTTTTTTTGTTTGTCAATGTTACCTTGAAACCTTTTTTGACCATCACTTTTGTATTTGTAATTACTTCTTATTGGTAATATAACTCTTATTTAAGATGAATGATAATCATGTAAAATTGAATATATTTTACATTAGGAGAGATCTAATATGTGGATTACATAATATTTAATACTATTATTTATCACGAATGATATATGAAACATATAATTAGAGAAAATTTAATCCGATATAACTTTTAGCATCATCATTATTAAGTGAATAATTCTTTTTATCAGTCACTATTTACTATTTGACATCTTATGAAAAAAGAAAAAGTTATAGATGTGAGATATAAGAATGACAGTGATTGATGCATAACAAAACTCTTATTAAATACATCATACATGTGAATGTAAAAGGAGAAAATGTACATGTTCCAAATTAAGGGTATCAAACCCCAGAAACCCTCGTCATAAATTCAAATATTATGTGGGCATAAACATTAATGCATTTTAGCAAAACAAATCTTATGAAATTGTTGCAATGATGGTCATTAATTATTACAAACTATCAAATATAAAATAGATAAAAAAAAATAGGTAGTTAATTTGTGATTATCCTATAATTTATACTTATCCCATCCATAATAACTAATAATATATTTCGATATAACTTGGAATAAATCTCCAAATCAATACAATAAATATTCACTCCCATAATTTTGCATTTAGGACGAGAATCAAAAGACTTCGAAACTCAAATATAACTCACGCAATTTCGAAAAGTTTTTCACGAGAAATTGAACTAGAAAACCGGAACAGAGACAAATGCTGGGGATCTCCCTGTTGCCCTTCAAGCTCGGAGTGTATCTGATTTCATTTTCGTCCATAAAGACAATACTACTTACACAGAGTGTGAGAGAGAGAGAGAGAGAGTAAACAAAAACCATCTCTTTCTCATAATATTATATGTATATGTATATCTCTACGAGCTTTGCTATATGTATGTATAGAAAAAAAAGAACCTGCTTTTTGATCTTCTCGCTCACCTTCTCACCGACCACTCTCTGTTTCTCTCTCGCAACAACAGGCTTCTGTTTTATATAAAACAAAGCTTTTCTGGCCTTGTTCTTCTGCACACTTCGGAGTCTCTTCCAAACCTGCTTTTGGTCGAAAGAAAAACGTTCGTGTATTTTGTTTTTTTTCGAAGAAGACAGTGGATTTCCTGGCATTTGATGCGTCTGAGTTCAGCTGGTTGAGTCGGAAAGACCTGCCCGAGTCTGTGTGATGCGCTTGGGATCTTGAAGTTAGATATATTCAGATATTTCTTTTGAGAGGTACTGAAATGGGTGAAGCAGAGACGGGTTCGGCGCTGAAGAAAACGCTTAAGTTTCTGTGTTGCAGTGATGGATGGTCTTATGGGGTTTTCTGGCGCTTAGCTCAGCGAGATTCTTTGTAAGCGAAACCTTTCTTTCTTTTTTAGGTTCTTCCATTTTTTAAAAAGATTTCTGGGTTGTTTATCTGTGTATTTATTTGATTTTATTTTGATTGTGTGTCTTGGCATGTTTTTGATCGGCTTCTAGTTTGCTCTTACAGTTACTCTTCTAAAATCTCATTTTATTAGTTTTACAATCCCTACCATCTTAAAATTTTTAATCTTCTGGAAGGGGTTGTAATTATTTTATTTTTGTTTTCTTTATTTTTGAATTTATCAAATTTTCTTTTCCCTTTTCAATTCCTATATTTTGCCAGTAACTTCTTCCTCTATATACCATGATTTTTGGATTTTTGGATTTCTGCTTTGCTGATTATTATGATTACACACACATCGCAATGACCAGCACGTGTTAATAAATATGAACTGCTTTAGGATGGTTGGAAACTTGGAAGTGATTTTTTCGGTTGACAATTTGAAGTACTTACTTAAGCTTTGTAATGCAATCTGGTTCTGTAAATTTCTTGCTTTATATTTATTCTAATTATATTAATAAATGACTACCAAAATTAATAGTTTTCTATATGAGATCAAGACTATTTTGAAGTTATAACAAGTGTATTTTTTAGCATTTGACTTTTTGATTAGTCTTGAAACTTAGTTAATGCCTTTGATATTTGGAATTAGTTTGGATGTATAACTTGTGCTTTTGATATCCTAGCAGATTGTTGACTTTTGAAGATGCCTATTACCAAGAGCAAGTAGGGGCAATGGTTGACATGCTTCCCCAGGTCCACATGATGGGTGAAGGGTACGCTTCATTTACTTTAGTTCTGTTGTTCTAGAATAAGATCCGTTTGAGTTTTAGCATTAGTTTCCCACAATTTTTGTGGCGAGATTATTTGTTCTAAGCTAGTGCTCAAATTTAAGCATTGGAAAGAACGCGACTGTAATCTCATTGTTATTCTGTATTTTAGTGTAATTGGCCAAGCCGCTTTCACTGGAAAGCATAGATGGATGTTCGCAGATGTTCTTGGTGAAGACTGGGATTCCATTGGTTCTTTTGAAAGTCAAGATATATTCCAGGTATTTCTCCTCCTCATCCTCCTCCATCTTCAGCTGTTGAATAACTTACTTGTCCAGAAGGAGTCTTGTTTTCGTCTACTTATGTAAAAATTTTCTTTCATTCTGCAGGATGGTTTTGAGTTTCGTTACCAATTTTCCTCTGGAATTAAGGTACCTTTTTATACACGAAGCACATATAGTACAAAGCAAATTAGTTTATCTATTCCCCTGTTCATCATTGAAAATACGATACTTGTTTGGGAGTTGTTTTTTTTTTTTTCCCATCGAAGTATCAATCTAACATGGTTATTCACAATTCAATCTAATTTGCAGACAATAGCGGTGATTTCTGTGGCACCACAAGGAGTGGTACTGTTTGGATCCACCCAAAAGGTTAGTTTGAGGACCTTGGATGAAATACTTTTCAGCTTCATGAATAAACTTGAGAAGGCTATTTTATTAGGTCTTAGTGAAATAACTTACTAGCCATTGATTTTCTTAAGTTTCTAGGATTCCATACAGAACGTAACAAAAAGTTTATTGTAATGTGACCGATCTTGTTACCTGAAAATTGTAAAACTTGACTGTAAGAGTTGAATTGGGTTTTACCTTTCTATTCATTGTTCAATCTGTTTCCCATTTATGTTTTACCTCTATCCATTTGTTCATGTATATCAGAAGAAATTTGAGACGTATCTCAATTTAAGGTGCATTTGACATTAAAGACCTGAGCTTTAAACATCCTATTGCAAAGAAGTTAAAACAACTAGATATATTGCGGTATCTTAATTATTAGTCCACAATCAAAGTTAAAAGTTAAGGTTCGGAATTGATGTGGAAGTAAATTATCATATGTACTGTGGAATGCTTGAATAGCTCTCACCAAAAGTGCTGCTACTGCTGTTGCAGATATTGGAGAGATCAGAATTTTTGGATCAAACAAAAAGATTGTTTCAAGAGTTGAAAAATGTTGAGGAGTCCATTCCGTTGGAAAAGGCATTATCCTCTTTGAACAGTGAAGCATATGTTTTAAATGGGTTATTTGATTCCTCAATTTCATCTGGAAATTCACGAAATGGAGATCTCAATGCCATATGTTATGACAGCCGTAAGGAGGTGCTGGGAGAATCTTATTCAGCAACAATTCTGAATGAGTCCTCGCATACCATGTTGGAGATTCATGATGCAAGGATGGCTCCCTTGCTTGGAGAATGGGATCATCTGGATAATAGATTACTTACAGGTGGTACTGAAACTCAAATCTTGCTATCTGATAAGCTTAGTACTCAGTTGCAGCAAGTGTTTGTACAGTCTACCTCGCCTACTAGTACAGGGAGTACTGAAGATTTTATGTTGACTTCATTTGACCCGCTGTTAGCGTCTCAATCAAGGGTCCAGGATTCTTCAAATCTGTTTACTTCAAAAGCAAGTAGTCTTGACTTTTGCAGAAATACAGTAATCAATGTTCAGGGGGATGATTTGTCTCAGCATTTATGTCCATCAACTCTTGAAAACGAAGGCAAACTTCCAGAAACATCAACTAGCATGCATAACTTTTCCGAGTTTAAGCCAGATGATTTTACTACGGAAGTCACCAAACTGTGTCTGGTGGATGATCTGTCTCAGTGGTTTTGTCCCCCACCAGCACATGGCTTCAATAAGGTAGCAACTGCATTGGGTAATGACTGTTCACAACCAATAGGAGTTACTTCAGCATCATCTTTTTTGGTTGGAGACGATGTCTTTAATCGTTTTACATCAAAAAATCCTGGTAATTCTGTTGAAAGTTCCAACCCTAATACATTCAACTCTGATGGAAAAGAGAATTCTGCAATTATGCATGGTGCTGAAAATGGTCTGTTTGACAATTTGGGACTGGATTTTGGCTATGATCAATCTGGGGAAAATCTCATAATGCCGGTAATGAGTGCTGCCAATGATACTTGTCTGTCAGAATGCGTCTCAGAGTTGGATGTCAGTTCCGTGGCTGGCCCCAGGAAGGGGTTATTCTCAGAATTAGGCCTTCAAGAACTTCTGGATGGCATATGTAATTCTAAGTCTTTTACCAAATCTAGTTTTGAGGAAAAAATACCCACCACCAAAAGAGCCAGGTTGGATAGTTCATCTGTGAATGGCAATCAATTACAGTTTGCTAGTCTTGCTTGCTCTAATGGGAGCATGAACACAATGCAACCTGGATACAACCTGGAGAAGAAAAATAATGTACCCAAGAAAGTTCTCTCAAAATCACAGGTAGGTTTATGGATTGATGATAGCTATAGTGTCAATGTGGGGAACGCTGGTCTAGCACGACCTCAGAAGCCTGAGGAACCTACAAAGGCAACCAGAAAAAGGGCTAGGCCAGGGGAGAGTACGCGACCAAGGCCTAAAGACCGGCAGCAGATCCAAGACCGTATCAAAGAATTGAGGGGGATCATCCCTCATGGTGGAAAGGTACTTAAATCTTTTAGTCTTTTCGTTGACATATAATCTTGGGAACAAAGTGTCTGATAAGTGGGAGTAAAGTAATTCCTTGTATCACTTGAGGATCATGCAAGTTATTCTTATATTTTGGGATTTTTTTAACCATTCCCCATTTTATATTATCTAACGTCTTATATGTGATGCTGATGATTACTTTGGTCTTATGATGTAACAGTGTAGCATTGATTCTCTGTTGGATCGGACCATCAAATACATGCTTTTCTTGCAAGGCATGACAAAATATGCAGACAGGCTTAAACAATCTGATGAGCCAAAGGTGACTAGTTTAGTTCACTTTGTATTTTGATTAGCTTGGACAAGTTTTAATAAGCACAGGATCGATGCTTGTTTATCATTCTCTAATGCAAAATAATTTTTGTTTGGATTCTGTAGCTGATAGGCCAAGAGAGTGGAGTGGTTCTTAGAGACGACAGCATGGGTGGGGGAAGCGGTGGTTCTACATGGGCATTTGAAGTGGGAAGTCAAACGATGGTTTGCCCCATTATAGTTGAGGACCACCCACCTGGCCAAATGCTCATAGAGGTACAGGAAGGCAAATAAAAAAGCTCCTTCAAGTATACTTACAGCCTGGCAATCCACCAATGTATTTTCATTTTCCTGTTGCAGATGCTTTGTGAGGAACAGGGATATTTTCTTGAGATAGCAGATATAATCCGGGGCTTCCAGTTGAACATCTTGAAAGGAGTAATGGAAACTAGAGATGATAAAATCTGGGCACGCTTCATTGTTGAGGTAAACTAGATAATAAGATATGACGAAATAATAAGATCATGTCACATTCATTCCAAAAACAAATCCTTTTATCTGTTTCTGATTTGTTTATTGTTCTCAAATTGTGTTTACAGGCAAGCAGTCACGTAACGAGGATAGACATATTTTTGTCACTTGTCCAGCTTCTAAAGCAAACGACCACCTCTTCGAAGGATACAGCATATGAATCTAATAACGCCATTGATGGTGTTGGGATTTCTCTGTTCGACAGTAACCAGCAACTAAACTTGCTGCATCCCATAAGCTTGGCAGAGACACTTGGGTGCTGATCATGGAGCTTATGCATGAGAGTTTCAGAAGTACCTTGAGCATCACGTGTTCAAATGCCTGCCATGATGGGTGTTCTGAAAGTTAAAAGAGCCACCCCTGAACAAGGAGAAGGAGTTGGCTCATCCCATTTCTGCTATCTTTGAAATGGGAATGTAATGTGCATAGGGTTGATAGACTAGCTAGGATATACGGTCAAAGAAAGAAAAATGGTAGAGTTCTTGTTGCTCCTCGAGTAGTTTCCAATTAGAGAGCTGTGCAAAAAACAAAATGATGCCGCAGGCTTCTTGGTCATATAATTGCCGGAGTTTAGGTTGGGTTTTCAAACTAGGACCTGAAGGATGCTGCACCATTTTTGTTCTGTCTTTTGCTTTGGGTTGCTCCTGCTGCCATAACCTGTTTATAGCGTGAATTAAGCTGATAGATCAATTAATGATAGGCTAACTTGTATTTTTTTTCTACCCCTTTCTGTTGAGATCTTGGATCTTGAATCTTGATCCCATTATGGTAATTAGAAAGAATTTCTTATCTTTCAAATGTTGGACGTTTCATTTTAAGTGCTGCTTCTAAACCATTGTATTTCTTGTGTAATCTTTTTCTTTCAATCTAAACCGTTGATGTGAAAGTCCTAGTGGGAGGATCAGGCGCAGAGGGGAAAAAATAAAAAAGAAGAAAAGTACACTTTGTATTCTTCAATTATTAGGGTGTCATGGAGATCAACTACTTTAACGACCGGAAGTATTTAAAAGAAGGAAGTCAACGTGAAACGGGCGTTTGGTTTAATAAAACTGTGCGTTTAATTGTAAAAAACTTAATAAAACAGTGTGTTTTACTTAGAAAGGGAAGCTAAGGTGTGCGTTTTATTCTTTCAATGTTTGGGTTTTATTACGAATTCGAAACGCTGCGTTTTGGCTCTGTAATAAACACATTTCCCGCAAGTATATAAGCGGAAATGTGTTCATTGTTCTGCATCAAAAGACATTGAAGGGTGATTGTGGAGGTTATGAAAATTCCTCGAAAATTCTCTCCAAGATTTGTCAATGGAATCTTGGTTCACTTTTTGAATTTGTGTTTGTACTTGTTTAGATTCAGATATGAGTTGAGATGGTTTTAGATGAGTTGAATAAAATATTATTAGAATATTATTTTTTAATATTATTATTATTTTTGAATTTGAAAAAATTGAATTGTTTATTATATTTTGTATAGAAATTTAAAAAAATTGTAATGATAAGTTTCTGATTCAAACCGGGGCTAGTCTTTCTTCTTTCATTACATTCTTTCGTGGGAAGAAGTCACTAGAGTATAAGACTGCCCGTGACAATTGGTATCAAATTGAAGACAATCCTACAATGATAGAAGGCATGCAGTTGGTAGCGATAAAGTTGCAACAAGAAATGTCTCAAAAACACCAAGAAGTGACGCAAAGGCAGTTGGAGAATCATGAGCATGCTATTCAGGGCATCTCTTAAAGGTTAGATCAACTTACTAACATGATTCATTCTTTACTTGAAAGTAGACAAGATGATTAGTCTTAGAATGAATATCATGAGACCAGGATAGTTGGTCAAGAAGAAAGAGGCTTTTTGCCAAGGGGAGTACATTTGGATTTGCAATCCATGCAGTCTCTGGTTTCCCTAGTAATAATGCTATGAGATAGCTTGGTAAGCATGGTACTTATTCGGAGGAGATACTAGTGGATTTAGGAAATATTCATAACTTCCTAGATCCATTAGTAGTTGAGGCAGCAAAACTGAAGATTGAAAGGGATTCTAATCTGCAATTAAAGGTTGCTAATGGGGATAAAATTCTAAGTCAAGGGAAGTGTGAGGAAGTTATAGAGATTCAAGGGACTAAATTTTTGGTGTCTTTTCATGTGTTGATTGTCGGGGTTGTGATATAGTTCTTGGTGTGCAGTGGCTGAAAACATTAGGTTCTTTAAATTGGGACTTTACAAATATGACCATGAAGTTTGCAGTGAAGGAGGGCAACCTGACCTTACAAAGTCTTAATTCTGAATGTATTGAAGTGGAGACTACTAGTAAACAATTGAAATCTTTTTTTTGTAAGGAAAAGTGCTTGGCTGCTACAGTTAGTGGTAGTGGAGGAACAAAAGGGAGGCAGTGTAGTGCAGACTGAAGTTGCTGAAGTACTTGAGGAGTTCAAGGCAGTGTTTGAGTACCCAGTAGGACTGCCACCTCCATGAGCTTTTGATCATCAGATTGTTTTGAAAGAAGGGACCCCTCCAGTTTCTTTGAGGCCATACATGTGTCCTCACTATCAAAAATCTGAAATAGACTTAACAGGGGAGGGGGGGGGGGGGGACTTGTAGGAGCAGTAGAGGATCAATCAATTGGCCTTGGGGGGGCTTTAAGGGGAGGAGATTGTGGTGGAGATCAACTACTTCAATGATTGGAAGTAAAAAAGAAGTCTAGTGAAACGGGACGTTTGGTTTAATAAAATTATGCATTTTGTTGCTAAAAGATTTGATAAAACGATGTGTTTTATTGAGAAAGGGAAGTTAATGTGTGCTTTTATTCTTTCATTGTTTGTGTTTTATTACTAGGGTAGGTTTGGATAGTCACTTCAGACCAAAACATCTCATTTGGAGTTGTACCGTCTAATAGTTTTGACTATCTAAATACAATATTTTATCTCTTAAATTTTGAAATATCTACTTAAATGAACAGTAAATAAAACAGTATAAAACAGTGAAAACTGACATAAACAATGCCTGAAAGTGTCAAAACTGACGTAAACAGTATATGTGCAGTTCGTGAACAGTGCATAAACAGTAAAAACTTAATGTGAACAGTACATAAACAGTGCATAGTGGGACCCACACCTTTATCAAATCCCAAAAAGTCAAAACTATCTCATTTCATCTCACTATCCAAACACACATTTTTTTACAAACTATTTCATCTCATCTCATCTTAACTCAAAAAATCTCACTACCATTCAAAATATCTCATCTCATCTGAATTGTTATCCAAACCCACCATTTAAAACGTTGCATTTTGGCTCTGTAATAAACACATTTCCCGCAAGTACAAAAGCTAGAAGGTGTTCATTGTTCTGCATCGAAAGACATTGAAGGGTGATTGTGGAGGTTCTGAATTCCTCAAAAGAATTCCTCGAAAATTCTCTCCCAGATTTGTCAACGGAATCTTGGTTCAGTTCTTGAATTTGTGTTTGTTCTTAATCTTTCTTCTTTCATTTACATTCTTTCGTGGGAAGAAGTCACTATATAAGACTGCCTGTGACATATGGCTTTCACATTTTACCTCTTAAATGATCAAAACTAACATATTATAGGTTTAAATTTTAAAAATTAACACTTTTCACCTCAAATGAATTATGAATTATACCTAATCACGACTACAATCATAATCATGAACGCCTGAACCCATACGGCAAATGTTTTCTAAGTTAAGTTTGGAATTATGTTTTAATGGGAATCCATTATTAGTCACCCTAATAAAAAGTAGAAGACAAAGTGACATGCATTTTCCCCATCAAGCAGGGGTGTTACCTTTGTTCTTCTATTCTTCTGTTTTCCTTTCTTAATGGGATGGAACAAAAAAAGAAAAAAAAAGGCTAATGATATATTTATAATTTTTTTTTTCAATTAGTCAATGCAATTTCATAAAAAATGAATTTCAATTTCAAGAGTAATACTAGATACAATTATATGTTATGCAAGTGAGCGTACTCTTTTTAAAAAATAGTGGGATTCATTATTAAATAATTAATTTTTTTTATGTAAATCTTATATTTACTCATTTTTTAAAACATAAATGCGTGACATTAACACACTCTATGACTACAAATTTCATTTATCTTATTTCAAATATAACGGTTAAAAGAGATGATATTTCAAATAAAATTAGTAAACAAATAAAATCTCAAATAAAACTCCTAGAAGTGCAATTAAATTTAATTAATAAATAAAAATTTATTAATAGATAACCAACAATGATAAGTCGTTGATTTTGGGTGAATGATGAGCCATGTACGCACAGCTTTATTATAAATAACTAGGAACGGAGAAAATTAATAGTCAGTTTAATACAAAAATTCCTTCCCATTGTTCCCAATGTTCGTTAATGTTTAATGAGCAATTATTTAAACAAATTCCAACACAAAATTCTAAATGAAACCCTTAAACTCCAAGTATTAATAGATTCCAACAAGTTAACGGCCAAGGGATGTCAGTATGGTTGCCCGCGACAAGATCTTTGCTTGCCGTGCATCATTGCCTGCCATAGGTAGTTAACTACTTTGCGAGATCACTGCTCGCCATAGGGGTGGTGAGGAACAGTGGGTGTGGGTAGTGAACTAGCCCGCTATTTCTCATCTCTGTGGAAGCCCACTAGCAGCAGAAACTACCGTTGGTGGTCTTTGTCTCTGGTCCGAGGCTAGCTGAGTTTCAAAGCTAGAGGGGACTTCTTGTGATGGATGGGTGTTGTCGTAGCTACTAGACGTGGCGAGGAGCTCTATGGTGGGTGAAGCTTATGTTGGCGGGGGTCACTGTGTCCATTGGTGGTTCTGCCGACTCACAGATGCTTGGTGTGTAGACCTTCGGGGTGCACGCACCATGAATAGTATACACATCACCTATGAAGATATAAAATAAATAATAAAATATATCTTTTTCCATCAGCTTAAACTTTTGGGACAATTGGTGATTTCACATGATATCAGAGCTTCATGAACTCACGCTTGATCTTTTTCTATTCAAATGGCTTCCGCTAGTTCTGCAACTTCGATTGTTTATATTCCATGAAACATTGATTAACACCTTTCTTTACTCTATTTTTTTTATGGGCCGGTGGGTAATAAGCGAAAAGCATCGCTGTTTTTGTTCAGACGTCCGGCAGAGCGGCCTTTCTCTACCAGCTCCACTCAAAGGAGGAGGCGGGCCCTCATGTCTGCCAAGACGCCCGTTGGGTGCACACCACGATGCCCATTGTGCATTGCATGCACAGTGTGTGCCTTACGTGCATAGTGCACGTTGTGTCCGGCACATGTTATTTATTTATTTTTTTGACTGAAAATTTTCATTGAATTAAAACTCACTTGAAAGATAACACAGAAAGAAACGGGACACTTGTATGCTTCTTTGGAGATGTATCATAAGTCGAAGAATCTCCTTCTCCCACTTTCGATACAGATGATTGATAAATCGATCCTGCATCGACTATTAATGTAAAAATCAAACAACATGCTAGAAGGGAGGAAAGAATTATTCTTGGCCCACGATAGTGATTCAGGTTTTGATATGGTACTCTTCACATTCATCCATGAAATAAATAGTAAAGCAAATAAAAATAAATAAAGAGAGACATAGAAATTTACATAGTTCGGTGTGATGCATACGTCTATGGGTTGTTTGGGGTGAAATCCACTATTATAGGTGATTTTACATATATCTCAATATCTCTAAAAAATTTAAAGTTTTGGGAGGTTGAAGATGGTGCCTCCCTTGAGATAAGATCTTTCGGAGTCATTGTGCGTAGAAAAGTCATCAAGAGCCCCAGATTTGAAGAGATATCCTTTTTTTATAGAAGCTTTTTCCTCCCATTGAGTGATTGAGCCCTGTTTGTCTTATGAAACATTTTTCTTTTAGGAGTCTAAGTCGAATTTTCTTATCTCTTATTGGCCATATCTTTTGACTTTATCTCTTTCCTTATTATTAGTGATAGGTTTTCAATAGGTTGGACCTAGTCAACTTTATTCCAACAAGTATATTATTGAATTTAACTATATAAGTTTTAGTTATAATATTATATAATTATATAACTATACTAATATGATAAATATATAGATAAATATATATTTTTATAATACATGAACAACGTCGGAGTCGGTCTAGCGACACCTCTAACTCCAACTGAAACTGAAAAAATTAAAAAAGAATCCGACTCTGACTCCATTTTGTCGAAGTTGGATTTTCAGATTTTTACTCAACCTTAGTTTTAATGTCCACTACTTCATGATGTTTTGTTGTCCATCGCTAATTTGTTTGTTTTTATTTTTTAACAAAATAATTTTTGGAGATCTACAATTCTGAGAAAAAATATATATTAAAGAATCGGTTGAAAGGTATATAATATCATGAACGTGAAAAACACTTTCTATTAGGGCTGTTATTATTTGACTATTATAAGATTGCTTTCGATATTCCAATTTTAAGTTTTTTTACTTATTGCCGTTGCAACAATCACATCTTACTGAATTAAAAAGTTTTAGGAACACATTTAACAAATTGATAAAAAAATTTAAGTAACAAATAATTAAGTTGAAAGAAAAATAAATAAATTTCAAACTTGCAGTCTTGCATGAATACTGGTAATTTTATATCTATGCTTTTTATACGTTGCAATTATATATGAAAAGAGGTTGAACTATAGAAACAATTTATTTAGGAATTATAAGAAAGATCAGGTAATATATGTAAACTAGAAACTAAGTTTTGTATTTTGCTGAACGTGGAGTTTTTGTTTATTAATATGTTTCACACAGATAATTACAAACTTTATAATAGAAATAGTTTAATGTGAATTTATATTCTAATTTAATTTCTTGAAATAGGAAAATAAAATGTCGTTACCACAAAATTTTAAATGAGATCAAATTCTAATTTGATGAAATATAAGAAAAATCTATTAAAAATTTATTGACAATTTGCAAAGCATCCCTTAAGACTGGCAAATTAAGAGCATTGGCCCGTGTCAGTTATGAATTATGGACAAGAACCAAAAATAAAGAAATTTTACAAAAATAAACTTACAAATTGATACGATTTCATATGATACGTTATATTTATTTTTCAATAACATGAGTTACTTTACAATTTACATGCAACATTAAGCTACGTTAATTTATAAGTTTATTTTTGTGGGATCTTTTTGTATGATCTAAAGCATTTCTCTTAGTGAAAATAACACAAGATGATGATATAGGATGATGGAAGTAAAATTAAATAGTCAAAGTTGAAAACAAACGAAGAAAAAACACAAGATCACTAGCTAGAGTATAATAAACCAATTTGTCCAAAATCCAAAATTGCTAGAACTACTATAGTATTCAACGCAACTTTTTTAGGAGCCTTAATATGCACTTGCTGTTATTTGTTTGGAACAATTATCTTTTTCCTTTATAAAAAAAAAAATAACGAGACAGTATTTTCATATATTGTTATGATAGCTATATAGCAACGAAAGTTTACTATATATTAAAGAAAAACAAAAACAAAATGCCAATACAATATATATATATAATACCCATTAATCATGATCTACAATATTGATATAAAATTTTTGAGAACTTCTTGTGTTTAACAAAATTTCACAATCATCACGATGTGTTTTATAATTAACCAACTTGCATGTTGCCTAACAATATCTCATGATCTGTCACGCCTGAGAATTGCGATACTGTTATAGATACTGCATTAAATAAATTATATACGTGCTTAATTAATTTAAATGTCCATTACAATATATAAGCAGTCATCATGCACTATATCATGAGTTGGCATTAGGTTAAGCAGTTATTAGGTACATACATATCTGCTTCTTTTCATAAATATTAAAAAACATAAAGTTAGGCAATAAGTAATTCATTAATTTCCTTTTCTTTGTGATTTCATGACCTGTTAACCTATGATAGCATCGATCCTTATGGCCGCATGTCGTGGTGCTTGCTCCACGTTTGGGTTAATTACTTTGGCCGGGTAGTATATATACAATATTGTCTTCAGTGCAGAATCAAATCAAGTTTTAAAATGGTCGGTAGTGTTACCTACGTGTGTGTATATATATATTAAAAAATTTATTCATTTTCTATTTTCTCATTATCTTTTTATCATCTCATGATGTGGTATTAGAAGATAGGTTCACAAATGAGATAGAATAAATAATCTCTAATTATCTAATGCCACATCATAAGATGATGATATGATGATAGAAATTGAGATAATGAGTAACATTGCTCTATATATACATACACAAAATGATTACATAAAAGTAAATTCATAAACTGACTTACTTCACATGATTCATTAGATCTATTTTAAGATAACAAAAAATTTACAATCTAACGTATCATATATCAAGAACCGACATGATCACTACTTTATGAATTTATTTTTATGTATATATTTACTTAATTTAAGCCTTTAATTTAGAAGTAAATGTTTATTAAGCATTTGATTATCATGATATTGTTTAGAGATATGATGATAGGGAATGTGCAGCTGCTTTTTGATAGTTGAGTTGGCCTTTCAAGAGTGTGCGCCTGTGGGGAAAGGCTCTAGCTAGCAGTACGTAGTGGTACTTGCAGCATTTATATATATATATATATATATATATAAGGAGATAAGTGCTGTCTCCATTCAAGGCTAATTAACAGAAGCTCAAAACCTTAATGCGCTACGACTTTTGTTAAAGATCATGAATTTGGATGGTCGATCCTAATCTTGACCTAATTTGCCAGCTAGCTAGGGAAAGGATCAGGATCACCAGTTTGTTAGATTCTTTCAGCTTCTCATTATAAAATGATGCATGCAATATTAAAGTTTCTAGCTAGATCGTCAGCTATAATATAGGGATCCCCACTTTATAAGTTGAAACCGACTGGAGAGTACGGTTTGATTTCGGTTCTCTCTAGAGAAAGAGGGTTTGCCATGTATAATGATGTTAGTCGACCACGTCCCTCCTGCCCTTTTTCATGTACATGATGCTTGTGCATGTACTTGCTCACGATGTGTACGAAAATTTTTGTTAGATTTATATATTAGTCATTCTTGCTCTCTGGTTATAATATGTACTTGGTATAATGCTGACTAGCAAGAACTTGTTTAAAAATTTAAATTTAACCCTTTTCCAAACTGTGTGAGATTATTGAGGATTATCACATATGCAAAAGAGTGACGTGGCAAAAGAAAATTTTCTACTCGGCTAGGGTTTTGAACAATAGCCGCCGAGACCCCCCTTGTAGAGGGGGTCCCCCCTGCAGGTCCCCTTTCCTTTGTAGATCTACTCTAAGCATCACCATATATAGCCTCTCTTAGAACTGGACATTGTGCTGAGACCTTCTAAAATCATTGACGGAGAGTTTTGTTTTCTCTTCTCCTGGGCAGAAATTGATAAAGCTGCTATCTCATTTAGGTTTTCCATGGTCATCAAGTTCTTGCGTAAGAGGCCTTCCTTAGACAGGATAAGAGCCTTCACCCGAGCAAGATGGGGCCTTTCTGGTACGTGTCTGGTATCCTTCATGAGGGAATTTCGAAATCTTTTTGTGAGAATGACAACCGAAGAAGATTTTAACAAGACTTTTTCGAGAGAATCTTGTGAGATGGAAGGGGTCCCAAACCGTGCTTTTCAATGGACTCCCGACTTCAATGAGGAGTCCAAACCCCCTTTGGTAACCGTCTGGGTATTTCTACCAGGACTGCCTCCGCACTTTTACCACAAATTGATGCTCAAGATTCTCACGACAGGGATCAGGAAGTTTATCAGACGTGATAACTCAACAAAATGTGTCACACGCACTGATGGAGCAAGAATCTGTGTGGAAATGGATGCCTCCAAGCCACCGCTCCAATCCTTTTGGATTGGCCATCTAGGTAGGCTTTCGAGCCGACTACAAGAAGTGGTTTATGAGACCTTGCCCGCTTATTGCACAACATGCAACCAACAGGGCCATAATCACAACACTTGCAGGCAAAATGGAAAAAAACTAATCACAATGGAGGACAGAGACTTTCGAAACCACTCGACAAGAATATCGAGTCAAACAGCCTGTCATCTTGCTAGAGGAAAAAACTAGGGAGGAAGAAATCTAGCTGGAAGAGCAACCTAAGGAGAACGAATGGGCAATAGTGAAGATTTCGGAGGATGAAAAGGAATTGGTGACAAAGACCAAAGCTGATGAATAAGAGAAATTGAACCTGACCTTATCGACCTCGTCGAAGAAAGGAACGGGCACTACATCAGGAAATAGCTCCGGGTTGAGAGCCATTGATCAAAGTGAAGAAAACCACGAACGCTGCCAACTAATTGTAGGAGAAGTAGAGGGGTCGGCCGAAGACCATGATTAGGGCCAGGTAGAGAAGCCATTTTGCCCCCCAATATCCGATCCCGTAGACTCCTTCGTTGAAGACACATGGCAGCAACCTTCCCCCTTAATGCAAGATCCTGAAGCTCAAATGGAAAGCCCACAAATTGTAAAATCCACATACTCCTTGTAGAAAACACAAGATGAAAATACAGAGTTAATAAATTCGTTTGAAGAGAAGAATGGAAAAATACACTGAGAATATTGAAGAAGAAATTGAAGAGCTCCGAGAAGAAGATATCGAAGAGGAAGTCGGTGGGAGTAGCAGTGCAATTCTTATCAATGAGCAGGACGATGAGCATTGGAGTGGTGCAGACAAAAGCCTCGAAAGCTAATGATTTTTCGGTGAAGATGGGAAGGAGAGAGTCGGTGATCTCCCCGCATGTCACCCACAACCTACAGAAAGAAAAAGAAAGTGAGAAAGGAGGGTGTGTTAGTGTCGGAAAGAAGAAGATCAATCTAGAATGTGAGAGAGATGGTTTAATGTGCACGGTGGATCATGTGGAAAAGGGATTAATCTTGGTGGGTCAAAGAACGGATGGGATATGTGGCTCCCTCTCAAATCAAGAAAGTGAGAGGGACAAGTTGAAGGATGATATGTGCAATGATTATTTTATGGAGGCTGAGGATCCCAGAATTCCAGTGGAAAAACTTCAAAAAAGGAGCTCCATCAGGGTGGTAACTCGCCCTTCCAAATTTAATTTATGATTAAACCAATTATTTTTTGGATATATTAGGGGAGTTGGTACTTCTCATATGAGGTTGAAGAAAATCATAAAAAATTGTAATCCTAATATACTAGCCTTGGTTGAGCCCTTCTTGTTAGAGGATAGAGTCTCGCCCTTCCTGGATAAAATTAGATGTAACTCTTTTGTCACTAACGAGGTGTATGGAGTAAAAATTTGACTTCTGTGGAATTTAGAGGTCTCAGTACAGTGGGTGGTAGGCTCTTATCAGTATATGACTGTGAAGGTTAAGGATAATGGTCAGGTTTTTCTCCTCTCTATCATATATGCGAAGTGTAGTAAAAAACGAAGAGCGCTTTGGGCGGATTTGGAGACTATGAGGATTGCTACTTTCCCGTGGCTTCTTTGTGGGGACTTCAATATTATCAAAAACGATTCAGAAAGAAGAGGAGGCCGCCCATGGCCTTTCTTAGCCATGTGAGAATTCAACCAGTGTGTCCAATCCTGCGATCTCATAGATATGTGCTCCAAAGGCACAAAAATGACTTGGTGCAATGGTCAAGGTGGATTAGCTTGTAGCTGGGCCAGGTTAGATAGATGCTTTATTGATACTAATTTTTTCAATTTTTTTCCTAATATTTTTTACTAAGTACTGGCGCGCACCACCTCAGACCACTCTTATCTGGTTATTCAGATGGGGGATGACCCCTTCAGGTATGGTCCTAGTCCCTTTCGCTTTCAGTATATGTGGACTGATCATTCTGATTTTTATAAATTTGTGGAGGGGGTGTGGAAGAGTGAGGGGATTGGTTATTGGTTAGTAAATCTTTCTTCTAAATTGAAAATGGTCAATGTGGCTTTAAAAGAGTGAAATAAAAGGGTCTTTGGTAAAACATATGTTATTATAAAAGATCTAGAAAATCATATTGAAAAGCTGGATAATAGTTTTCAAGTCTCTTTTAACGCCCAGGATGATAAGGACTTCTTAAAAGCCAAATTAGATCTTTTAACTTGGATGCGTAGAGAGAATACTGGGCTTGCTCATATGACTAAGAAGAGTTAGCTCAAAGATGGGAACTAGAATTCTGAATTCTTTCATGCTTACTTAAATGCTAAGAATCACAAAAGAGTGCAATATGTGTTTATTAGATGGTACTGTATTACAGACCCTTTTGACATTCACACTTCCGTGGTTGATTATTTTAAAAATGTTTTGGGTCAGAGTAGCTCCCGTGATCTGCCGGATCTGACTGACCTGATCTCTCCTATTATTAAAAATGAGGAGAACTTGGCCATTGGCAAAGCTCCCACCATCGAGGATGTTAAGGATGCCCTATTTACCATCCCATTGAAAGTAGTCTTGGGCTAGATGGTTTCGGTTCTGGCTTTTTCAGAGCTTGTTGGGACCTGGTTAAAGATGATCTCCTTGTAGCCACTTTGGATTTCTTTTAGAGCCATTTACTCCCTAGGAGTTATATTGCCTCTTCCATTGTTTTAATCCCTAAAGTGGAAAAGCCTCTGGGTATTGACAAATTTTGGCCTATTAGTCTCTGCTCCATGGTTTATAAGATTTGCTCTAAAATTATTGTGGCCCGCTTGACCAGTTTGCTTACTAAAATGATTTCGCAGGAACAATGGGCTTTTATTCCAGGTCACAGTATCTTTGAGAATATTAGCTTAACTCAGGAAATGGCCAAATCCATCAATAGAAAATCAACGGGGGGCAATGTATTGATTAAACTTAATATGTCTAAGGCTTACGATCGAGTGGATTGAAAGTTTTTATTACATGTCCAGGATAATTTTGGTTTCTCTACTCATGTTTGTGATTTGCTCAATGCTTGTATCTTCTCCACGTGGTACTCGGTCACAATGAATGGTAGCACCATGGGTTTCTTTAAAGGAGAGAGGGGTTTTAGACAACGTGACCCTCTATCACCTTACCTATTCATAATTATGCAAGAGTACTCTCACGTCTCATTAAAAAATCTTTTGAGACTAGGAAAATTGGTCATTTTACTCAAACTAGAGGGACCCCCCTTATTTTTCATCTTATGTATGCTGATGATATTGTTATATTTGCTAATGGTGGTAACAAATCCATGAGAGGTTTGATAGAGGTCTTGAATAAGCATGAGGCCTGGACAGGTCAGGTCCTCAATAAAGAGAAAAGTGCTGCCTTTTTCTCTAAAAGAATTTCGATTTCTAGGAAATGTTCCCTCATTCGCCTCACTAGCTGATATGAACCCGCGGGAAAGAAATCCCTTAAACCCACAATCAATTTAAAAATGCACCCAAGAAAGCCAAAATCAAGTCAATGGATGGAGAATCTAGACCCGATGAAAACTCGTTTCAAGAACCTAGATTATATTAAAATCTAGACCCGATGAATAACCCGTCTCAAGAACCCAGATTATAAGGAGGAACACCACAAAGACTGTGATTTGCCTTTGATAAGTTCAACAGTTCAATCAAGAACAAGAGGAGTAAACTCACTCACAAATAACATTCAATATTGTCTAACCTTTCAAATGAGGCTACAAAGTGTTTTTTAAAACCAAAACCTAATTGAAACCTTAGACCAAAATAAACCCTTGCTTCCAAAAATACCCTCGGATGAACAGTGTCGCGGCTATAGTACGGTGCTACAGTACCTCTTGTAAACCCTAGTTCAAAAAATGTAACTTTCCACATAAGCTCTTGGCCAAACTACAAGGTCTTTCCAAAAACCCTAATTCATAATAAATAAGACATATGTGAGCCAAGCATCCTCAACCCCATTTATTCTAAACTAATAAAATAAATCACTTAACCAAATTGAAAGCCTCTAATAACAATAGGCCATATCTCTATGTCTTGTCTTCCACAGCTTGAATTAAGTGGATCATAACTGGTTCTCCTTCTTTCAAGCCCATCTTGAGTGTTGGGCTCTTGCTAGTTTCATCCCAAGTGGATTGCATCAATTCTTGCATTACTTTCTTGATCTTCTGGGCTCTTGATCTTGTAATTAGCCCATCTAAATGTTGGGTTACATGTAGAGCCTGGTTTGTGAGCAGAAAAGGCAAAGACAGAAAGTTCGCTCGACAGTCGCTTGATCTTGGCTCGAGCGAAGCTTAACTCATGATTTTGCTTGAGAGGCGCTCGACAATGGGTTTGAGTGAAGGTCAACCCATGAGTTCGCTCAAAGCTCGTGCGATAGTGGGCTCCAGACACTAACTCTAGTGTTCGCTTGAGTAGCACTCGATAGATTGCTCGAGCCAATATTCAATTGGTTGTTCGCTTGACACGCGCTCGACCGAAGAATCTAGTTTTGCCGTTCAGGGTTTCCAACGCCATTTTTCACTATTTATATATATGTAATGTTTGTTCTTTTGTGAGTGTGTTTAGCAATTCAGAGTGAACAAAGTAGGCAAAGGTGTGAGATCATATTGTGAGAGTGAAAAAGTCATAGAGAGTGAGAGTTAAGAGTGTGAGTAGAGTGGTACTATTGTAACTTACTATATGTGATTGTAATCTGCTTTGGAATAAAGCCCCTGTAGTTCTATAGATATAGGCACGTTGCCAAACCACGTAAATTTGTGTCATGTGATTGTTGTTTTATTTGTTGGTCATCGTTGGTTTCACAACATTGAACTGCTACCTCACCAATGCATATGACACCATGATATAATAAGAATGCTATATATAATTTTGCAGTAGTTCTCTGCCAAAATATTCATATCCATGGGAGACAGATGAGAGAGGAATCCAATCGAATATCCACTTAGAAGAAAGGAGGAATAAAGGTTTAACATATGAACAGAGTGTGGTATACTCTATTATTTAAGTCATATATACAGTTCTGTGACGTTTTGCCAACTATTATACTGTTACTTGGACGCATATGTCACCTGCTCATACAAAGCTTTGAAATGATCAGGCAACTATTGTTAAAGAAATTGAATGGAAATTTAACTAATTAATTGAAACAATTAGAATGCAATTGAGACGTACGTACGTACTCAGGGAGAAAATAAAAGAATATACAATTGATGAGACGTGTAACAAGTTTTAGAGGACCGCCATCCAAATTAATTTGACCTAGCTTTGGGGAAGAATTGATCAGTAGGGCTAGCAGGAGAAGTGAAAACTGATGTTGCCTCGTTTTCATGCCTGAAAGCAAGGTCGTCCTCAAAGTTTAGGAAAAACTTAATTATATTTGGATTTTCCTTCCAAAAGGCCATCTGACAGTACTGTATATATATGGACTTAATATCTATGAAACAACTATATAATATTTGTTCCTCATGCTTGTATTAGCTAGTGATCATGATTTGAATTTGATGTGCAAGTGATTTTCTCTTGCAGTACTCATTGAATGTTGCTTTTCATGTTTTGAAGTTTTTAACAAAATAAAGTTTGCAAAATAGTAGTACTGCATGCATGGTACATATATTTGAGGGCTATATATATGTTTAGTCTGTCTTGAATCTTGATATGACAATAGATATTATGCCGGAGAAGAGAGAGAAGTCTTAACATTCCAACCATACCTACCCCAAAATTATAAGAAATTGACCATTATATCTCCATGCAATGTCGGTCTAAAAAAAGGAACAGAAAAAAGCAAAAATATCCTCACGTCATAGGAAATATTATATACTCGGTTTTTCATTGCAGTAAGAAATGTTAAATACTTCGATCTTTTGTATAAATACTTCGACAGGCACCAAGCCAGCTCCATCGTCCAAGCCTAACCTTCCATGTATTGCGTGCCATTACGGTTCTTGGCTACCTTTTCTCACTATACCAGAGCTTGATCTGTTGCGTGACTTGATCAGCATATCTCAGCAATCAAGTTTTCTTCTTTCTTCTCGTAGCTGACATAAGGATGGCTCCTGAGAAAGAAGTAAACAATGGAGTTGAGTGGAGGATAAAGGTGGCCGATGGCTCACCACAGACTTTGGTTCCGGAGGCAAAGCCTGCAGCCTGCAGCAATTTCTTGCTTGGTGATCTAAAACTTTTTATTGTAGGGTTGGCCTTTAAAGTGTGCAAGTTTTCTCAGAAAGCGTGGGGCTTAGGGGTAGATGATCCCAGAAAAGTGATCCATTGTCTAAAAGTGGGGATGGCACTCACTGTTGTCTCGCTATTTTACTATACGAGGCCTCTATACGAAGGTGTTGGAGGAAATGCTATGTGGGCAATCATGACTGTTGTGGTTGTGTTTGAGAACACTGTGGGTAAGTACTGATCACAACCCTTAAAAGAGTCACCCACCCATGTCATGGTTGTACAAATTATCAATGTTCCAGTACCATTTGACTACTTTTTCTTGCATGTACAAAAAATCTGTTCAGAGGTTATTGGTCGAATTTAAGAACCTCAAGTACGAAAGATCAGATAGAGATATATGCAATGGATCTTATAGTATATATTCTTCATTTGATCACTTTTTATGTTTATCTAATTTCTTCCATTTGAGACACTCAAATTCAGAAAATAAAAAGATTTTTGATGAGCATATATAAAAGATATTGGTTTCCTTGCAGATTTGTGTGCTTAAAATTCACTCACTCATGTACAAAAGCAACTTGCTTGACTAGCATGGCAGTTTATTTACTTTGCCTCAATGAAATACAGGTGCAACACTTTGTAAATGTTTGAACAGAGTGTTCGGGACTTGTCTTGCTGGATTTCTTGCAATTGGTGTTCATTGGGTTGCTAGTCAATCGGGAGAGAGATTTGAACCTGTAATTGTTGGAGTCTCAGTTTTCCTACTAGGTCTGTATAACGTAATTAATTAAAGTTGATCACCGTGAATATTGGGTTCTTCTTGCTGCATGCATGAACCTAGATAAGTTAGCTGACTCGTGATTATTCATCGATCTTTTCTTCAGCTTCTGCAGCGACCTTCTCAAGATTCATTCCTTCGGTGAAAGCCCGGTTTGATTATGGTGCCATGATATTCATCCTTACCTTCAGCTTTGTTTCGGTATCAGGTTATCGGGTGGATAGATTGTTTGATCTGGCACATCAAAGAATATCCACAATTATTATTGGCACTTCATTGTGCATTATCGTAAGCATGCTGGTTTGCCCCATTTGGGCTGGTCAAGAGCTGTATACTCTAATAACTCGTAACATGGACAAGCTTTCGGATTCCCTAGGTGGTCAGTACTTTGTCAAATACATAGATATTTTTTTTGTTATAATATTCATGTCACTTCTTGTTGATCATAACCTATTTTTACGACAATATTCAGCTTGTGTATCCGAATACTTCCAAGATGGTGGCTGCAGCCTTGCTGATGGTACTGATTATGATAAGGAATGTCAGAAGAAACTGCAAGGTTATAAATGTGTTCTAAGTTCGAAGGCAGCAGAAGAATCTATGGTATTTGACAGGACCATGCAATATATTCATGTTTTAGACTTTGTTTTATGATCGATCTTTCACTAAAATCATTAATGGGCATTGCTTTTCATAGGCTAATTTTGCTAGATGGGAGCCACCCCATGGCCGCTTCTACTTTCGGCATCCATGGAGACAGTACATCAAAATTGGGGCATCAATGCGAAGCTGTGCCTATTGCATAGAGGCTCTCAGTGGTTGCATCAATTCAGAAAATCATGAGGTAATTACAACCCAAGTTCCAACAATCCTAGATAATATTATATATTCTGCATGCATACATGTGGAGAATCACTAATGCAAAAACTCCAACAGGCCCCAGAGTATATAAAGAAGCATATCAGCAAAAATTCTTTGAAAGTAAGCTCCAACTCTTCAAGTGTCATAAGAGAGCTAGCAATGACTATCAAGACCATGAAGAAATCCTCTAACATCCATTCCTTGGTTGGAGATTTGAACAGCGCAGTTCAAGAGCTCCAAACTGACTTAAAATCCCTTCCTGAGTTATTCAGTCCCCTATCAAACATGGAAGCTGAAATTCCAGAAAACAAGAAAATAGAGGCAGCCTCAAGAACAGTAGTGGTTACATTAATGCCACTGATGGAGATTATTCCACTGGTAACACAAGCTTCTTTATTGATTGAAATTGCCGCTCGGATCAATGACATCGTCGAGGCTGTTGAAGAGCTGTCAGACTTGTCTGAATTCTCGCCTGCAGGCAATCATGACAAGTGCGAAAAAATTCAGCCGAGTAACCATTTTTTAACAAGCCGTCATGAACAGAAAGATGAGGAAATCATGAAGACGATTCAACGGATATGAGTGCCTATAATTAAAGTTACTAAAATAAGCCTTGCAAGTGATCATTGTTAGAAGAAAATTAAGGAAGGGAATATATATGAGACCCACAATCATCTTGTCTTGGCTCGGTATGCATAAATATTGTACGTAGGAATTAAGAAATCATGAGCCGCGCGGTGGTGGTGCGGTATATAATTGTTGAGAGTATGGTTGTAACAAATGACCGGAGCTAAGGGCCAGATTGTAAGTAAAGTCATTGCAGTTAGGTGGGACGATATGGTGACAATTTACCTGGGGATTACTGTTAATAATTATTAATAGAAAAAGTCTTCTCGCAAGTGATTTCGCGCACCAAACAATTGCAATTTATACCCCATTAAACTAACACTTTCCAAGATTGTGTCACGTTGTCTACCTTTGTACCCGTTTTTCATTGATCATCCCAATGGCTAAAGTAGAATTTTCCCTCGCATTATCGCCAACTAGGGCTGTGCAAAAATTCGAGTTGGAGTTGTGTTCTGACTGATTCTGCTCTGATCTGATTCCAATTTGTATATATGTTATAAAAATATGTATTATTTATATATTGATCATATATACTCATATAAAAAGTCTAAAACTTATATAATTAAATTAATACTATACTAGTATGTGTTAATTATTATAAAATAATATACTTATATATAAATAGACTAATAATTTAGTACATGTAAACATTATAGTATTACTACAGTCTACCATACATAATCAAATATAGAAATAAGTTAGTAGTATACTAACATGTTATAGTATAAGTCTAGTATAGAAATAAGTTAGACGCTAGTATAATAGCATGTCATTAGACACTATAATATAAGTTTAGTATCGAAATAAGTAAAGTATAATAAGTTAATAACACGTAATACTATAGTATAATAACATATAATTAAACACTGGTATATTAGAATTATTAATAATCAATACTAATTACAATTAAATTTAGTGTTGAAAAAAATTATAAAAGTCATTAATAAAGAAATTATGGCTAAAATAAAATTAAAATAAAATTTAGGGTTTAAAAAAAGAGTTTGGTTTAGGGTTTATGAAAAAAGAAAAACTTAAAATAGGGTTTTGGGTTAAAAAAAAAGGAGTGTGGAAGCCCTAAGGTCAAAAATTGAAGGAACCCCCCTGTTGGATCAAAACGGCGAAGTCGTCGTTTAGCTTGGTTAGAACTTAGGATTCCTCCGCATGACCGCACTAGCCACTCATTCTCAATTTCACTCAGTCTCGGACCCATGTGCCATCTTTCTCTCTCTCTCTCTCTCTCTCTCTCTCTCTCGTCATGCGATCGTCATTACTCTTGCCCCTCGCTATCAACCACCATTGTCCCCCTGTGCGACCTCACTCACTCTCAATCTAACTCTTAGACCCTCCACTTCTCTCTCTATGTTAAAGACCCAATCATTGATCCAAAAGTCCTAAAACTATTAGATATTAATTTGATTAGATCTTTAACCCACATGATCATAGTATTCCACCACACTTCTTAATCCAACATTCACGATGACCCACTCTATTGACACTGATCCGGTGGTAGTTATTTCCCTTTTGAAAATTTTATTCATTTAATCAGTATTTAATGACTTAATACTATGCTCATATATAATACCAAGACATTTTAGTTCAGCCTATAGGTAACTCCCTTCGTGACTTGAATCCGTGATGTGGTCCCTGCTTTGATACCAATTGTTAAAGATCCAACCATTGATCCAAAAGCCCTAGAACTGTTGGATACTAATTTTGTTAGACTTTAATCCTTAAGATCATAAGACTCTCTCTTTCTTCAAAATACTAATTTTGAAGAACACCAAGAGCACAATAAAGAACATTCAAGAACAAAGCAAAAATACTTATGAACTTGAATGAACAAAAGATAATACTTCAACAAATGATTCACGGATTGCACAAGTGTTGAATAAATCTCACATATTGATCAAATGATAAAACAAAGATAATCGCAACTTGGATTCACGAATTTTACCAAGCTGCAAGAACAAGATAATTGAATCACACATATTCAAAGAATTGCAAGGTGTGATCCTCTCTTCGAGATTCACGAATTTCACTCAAAAAACTTAAGTGCTATGACACTGTTTATGATCTCTCAAACAATAGTCCTCACTCTAGGAAATTTGCCAAAAGATCCTAAAGCAATTGAAAGATGTCCTATTTATAAGTAAAACAAATTAGAAATCCCTAATAGCTCCCTTGGAAATAAATAAAATAAATAAATAATGACAGTGACGTGGACCACTTGGCCGTGGCATGCATGAGCCCATGGTCAGCTAGGTGGTGCATGGTGGTTTTCAGGCTGGTCCATGGCTAGGTGGCACGACATGGCTTGCTGTTGGGAATGGCATGGTGCCATGCACAACCTGCTGGTGGTTAGTCATGTGTGCGTGCTGCATGGCATGGGCTGGAGCCATGCGCTGGATGGCATGCCACTAGCTTGCTCGGCAAGACACGGGTTGGAGCCGTAATCTGGTTGGCATGCCTGGTGGGCATGCGACTGGCCTGCTCTGCAATGCATGGGCTAGAGCTGTGCGTTGGATGGCATGCCTGAGAGGCATGACACTAACCTCGCTAGCGTACGACATGGGGTCGTGGGCATGGGCATGCACAGGATGGGTGTGCACCTGGTGGGCGTGCGCATAGCCGTGCGGTTGTGCGTGCGCATGGGCCTACCATGCATGGGTGTGCGTAGGGCTCTGCGGCTCAAGTGGATATGCATGGCGTGTGCTGTGCTGCGCATGACCAGTAACCTCGCTGGGCCCATGGCCTGGCTTACGCATGGCCTCCATGCTGGGCGCCCCGTGCGTGTTAAGGCACGGGCCAAGGCATGCATGTGACTAGTTCGTGGGCATACTGGGCGTCTCGTGAGTGACAAGGCATGGACCAAGGCATGTCCATGGGTTGGTCATGGGGCATGTCCCCGACATGGTTAGGACATGGGCAGCATTTCTAGAGGCAACTTTACGTGGGGGTCTAACAATCCATCTCTCTTCAAGTATATCCTTGCCCTCAAGGATAAATTCCAGGAATATTTCTCTTATATCATCATAATCTTCCCAAGTAGCCTCTTCTCTTGGTGCCCTACCCCATTTAATCAAAGGGTTTTACTATTCATCCTCCTCACACTCCACACTCCACACTTTTTAATATTTTTTTAAATTTTTTTTTGAATTTATTTTTTTAAAACTATTTATAATTTTTTATTCACTATTCATATAAAAATATATTTGATAAAAAAATTAAAAAAAAAAATTAAAAAAAAGATGGAGTGTGGAGTGTGGTGTGAATAGTAGGAGGTTGAGTAGATTTTTTCTTAATCAAAACTTTTCATACACCTTACCTCTTCCTTCCTCTTGAGATAACCCTATAGTTAAGAGCTTCCTTTGGTTGTAAGAGCATGCGCCATTCCTTATCAAATTTGGGTAGCTCTTCAACAATGAGATTAGGGTCACCCACTCTCTTTTTAAGCACGGTTATATGAAATATCGGGTGTAGTTTAGATGATAGAGGGAGTTCCAACCTATATGCTACTTCACCCAACCTCTCTTTAAAAGGGCCATAATATTTCTTGGACAGCTTCAATGCAAGCTTTTTCCTCAATGTCATTTGTCCAAAAGGTTGTAACTTAAGGTACACATAATCTCCAACTTCAAAGATAACCATCCTCCTTCCCTCATCATAGTACTTTTTCATTATTTGTTGAGCTCTAGTAAGCTCCTTTTTTCACCTTTACTAGAATCTCATCCCTAGTAAGCAATTCTTTCTCAACTTCATCATTCTTTATCGTGTCCCTTTCATAGTTCATCAATGTGGGTGGTGCTCTCCCATAAACAACTTCAAACGGTCTTCGTTGTATGGAAGCATGAAATGAGATGTTGTATTAATACTCGAACCAAGTTAAATAATCACCCCACTTCCTTTGCTCTTCATGGCAAAAGCACCTTAAGTATTGTTCAAGTGTTCTATTAACCACATCCGTTTGCCCATTGGTTTGTGGGTGGTACGATGAACTAGCCTTCAACTTGCTTCCTTGGAGCTCAAATAACTCATTCCAAAAGGTGCTCATAAACACCTTATTTCTATCCGTGACTATGCTCTTAAGGAGCCTATGAAGTTTCACAACGTTATCAACAAAAGTCCTAGCCACACTCTTGGTCGTGTATGGATGAGTGAGTGGGATGAAGTGGCCATACTTACTTAATCTACCAACCACAACAAGTATTACCTCAAAACCGCTACTAATTGGAAGCCCTTCAACAAAATCCATGCTTAAGTCTTCCCAAATCAAATTAGGAATAGGAAGTGGTTGTAGCAACCCGGATAGAGGCCTTGTCTCATATTTAGATTTTTGGCGCACATCACATTCAGCCACAAGCTTCTTCACGGCCTTCTTTATACCCTCCAAATAGAAAGTGTTTCACCCTTATGTAAGTCCTCAACCACCCTGAATGTCCACCCTCTTTGCTATGATGGAAGTGGTCAATAATTTTTTTTCTCAAATTAGACACATTAGGGACATAGACATACTCTTTATAGTAGATAAGGCCGTCTCTCACCTTGAACCCGATGACTCCATCCCCTTGAGCTTCTAAAAGCTCCACAATTTCTATTGCTTTTGCATCTATTTTTGTGGCTTCCCGGATCTTATCCCATATTCTCCACTCGGCCCCACTCAAGGCCAACAAACTAGCTTCATCTTCATCATGCACTTGCCACAACAAAGAACTTCCCTCACGTCTACTGAGAGCATCCGCCACCTTATTTTTTTTTTTTCCGATTGATACACAATATCATATTCAAAACCTAAAAGTTTTACAAGAAATTTTTGTTACTCCGGGGTCACGATCTTTTGTTGCAAAAGATGCCTCAATGCTTGTTGATCTGTGACAATGGTAAATTTTCTTCCTAACAAATAAAGTCTCCACACTTTCCCGACATGCACAACGGCTAGCATTTCTCTTGTATAGGTACTCCATGCCTTTTTCATTGGCCCCAATGCTTTGAAAATAAAGGCCAATGGTCTTCTTTCTTGCACCAAGACAGCCCCTATACCATCCCCACTTGCATCGGTGTAAACCTCAAAAGACTTCTTAAAATTGGGCAAGGCAAACACGGGTGTGGTAGTCATGACTCTCTTCAAATTATCAAAAACTTCTCTAGCCTCTTGTGTCCATTCAAAATTATCATTTTTTTGCAAAGAAGTGAGTGGTTTAGCAATTAGCTCATAGTGCTTGATAAATCTCCTATAGTAGCCTGTCAAGCTCAAGAATCCCTTCAAGGCCGAAACATCCATGGGCAATGGCCAATCTACTATAGCTTCTATTTTCCTTTGATCCACCTTCACTCCTTCATCCGAAATAAAGTGTCCCAAATACTCAAGTTCTTTTTTCATGAAGGCACATTTAGATGCCTTAATGAAAAAATGATATTTTTCAAGGATCTTTATCACAATCTTCAAGTGTAGCTTGTGTTCTTCCACTGTCTTGGAGTAGACTAGAATGTCATCAAAGAATACTAACTCAAACTTTCTCAACAACGGCTTGAAGATAGAATTCATGGCGGTTTGGAATGTTGAAGGAGCATTACACAACCCGAATGGCATAACAAGATACTCAAAGTGGCCATTATGGGTTCTAAAAGCCGTTTTATGCACATCATCCTCCCTCATATGGATTTGGTGATAACCCGCCCTCAAATCAAGTTTCGAAAAGACACTAGCCCCATGTAATTCATCCAACATTTTATCAACGGTAGGTATGGGAAACCTATCCTTGATGATAGTTTCATTCAATGCTCTATAATCGGTACAAAATCGCCATGTGCCATCCTTCTTTCTCACCAATAATACCGGTGAAGAAAAAAGACTAGTACTAGGCCTTATCAAGCCTCCTTTCAACATCTCTTCTACTTGCCTCTCAATTTTTTCCTTTTGAAAATGAGCATATCGGTATGGTGGAAAATTAACTGGTTTACTCTTATCCACCAAGGCAATACGATGATCAAAGGGCCCAGTAGGTGGCAAAGTGGTGGGCACCTCTAGGGCCCCCTAATGGTCTTTGAAGACCTCTTAGACCTCCACGAGTAGCAAAGACAAATCTTCCTTCTTGCTCCCCTCTTCACTCTTTTCAACATTAAAAAGTGTTTCTTGATTAGCTAGAATAATGACAAAGTAACAAGCTCCACCTTTGCATAGTCTTTCAAACATCATGGTTTCACATGACTTAAGCTCCTTGGATGTCAAAGCTGTCCACAATTTCTTCTTGGACCCGATTCTAAATTTCATGGTCATTTTATCACAGTCATTCACAACTTTTTCAATGCCTCTCAACCAAGTATTACCCAAGACAACATCTAGTCCCACAAGAGAAAGGACATGTAAATCCGCAACAATCCTTACCCCTTGGACATTCATCTTGACCTCTCTCACAAGGCTTTCACATCTTAGCTTGTCTCCGTTGGCAACCTTTACCTTAAATGGTTCAATAGTGCTTGGTTTCAATCCAACCTTGGTGACAATGTTGGAATTGATAAAGTTGTAGGTTGAGCCACTATCAACCAATAGAGTAACTTCAAATTTACCTATCCATGCCATGACCCTCATAGAAGTGGGCTTTTGAACACCGGACATGGCATTAAGGGACAACTCGGCATCATCCTCTTCATCACTAGGTTCGGATTCCACATGTTGGGACTCATGGCTTGAAGCTTCATCTTGCTCATCATCTTCAATCAAAACATAGGCTTTACCCGATTTGCAAGTGTGCTCCTTACTCCACTTGTCTGCACATTTGAAGCACAATTCCTTCTTTATTCTTTCCTGAACCTCCTCTCTAGATAGTTTCTTAACCTCATAGGGCTTAGGCTTAGAAACATCCATCTCCACTTTATTCTTCCAAGGTGCTTTGGTTTGTAAAGATTTTGAAGCTTTACCCCCACATCTTTTGAATACTTCCTCTCCATAGTGTTACTTTCCTCAAGGATCTCGACCATCCTCATGGCCTCTTGAATTCTTGATGGTTGCTTCAACTTGATTTTTTTGGCTAGCCAAGGTGTTAAACCATCAATGAATGTACTCACAAGTGCTTCCTTGGACCATCCTCTCACTAGAGTTTGTAATTGTCGAAACTCTTCAATGTAGTGGTGGACTTTACCATCTTGTTTCAACTTGGCAAGTTGCCCATGGTGATTAATGGTAGGCGATGGGCCAAATTGTAACAAAAATTCTTTTTCGTATACCCCAATCTCTTCTCATCCTTCTCATATTGATCTCTTATCCACCTCCACCATTTGCTAGCTTTTCCTTCCAAGTAAAAACATGCCGTGGATACTCTCTCCCTTCTTGGCACCTCATAAGTGTGGAAGTAGTGATCAACCTTGTCAAACCATTCATATGGATCTCTCCCATTAAATTTGGGAAAGTCCACCTTAAGGGGAGGTTTGGGGAGTGAGATGAGAATTTTGTATTTTGTTTTAGAGTTTAAAATATTATTTTTTAGTTTTGAGATTTGAAAAAGTTGAATTGAGATTTGAAAAAGGTGTATTGAGATTTGAAAAAGTTGAATTGTTTATTATATTTTATATAGAGATTTGAAAAGAGTGTAATGATGAGTTGAGATGAGATGAGAATTTTTGAGAATTCTCATGCCCCAAACCAGCCCAAGTCTCTTGGGTCCCCGATCATAAGCCCGGTTTCCCCTTCTCTCCTCATGAAAATCACCATCATATCTTCTTCCATGATTGCCTCCATTTCTCTCATAACGGTTGTGTCTTCTATCATCATGGTTTTCATGGCCCCAAGGCCTCTCTTCCTCATAAGCATAATCAGCCTCATGGCCATCATCAAATCTTGGCATTTCATATCTTATATTTTGGTGTCTTCCTTTAAGGCTTAGACTTCTAGGGTGGCTTCCACCTTGAATCCATCTTTCAACCGCAACATCATCATGCTCAACACGTCCATCTCTTCTTAATTCAACTCGTGGTGACTCTTGTATAGATTTGGTCATGCTTGTTTCAACACCATCAACAAAAGCATCTTGCCTTTATCCATTAGTCTCATGCCGTGTAGCTTGGCCTTCAACAATTCTTCTTTCAACTCTTTCAATACGTCATGTGTTTCTTTTCTCATAGTCTCCATGGCTCTCCTATTCTCTTCACTTTCACAGGTGGTGGAATTCAAGGCCATCCTTAGTTCGGCCTTAGTAGTGTTGACCTCACTAAGTATGTCCATGACTTTAGAAGTATGCCCCTCGAGCATCTCAATACATTCCATGTTGGAACTCTTGTTCACCTCGACTTCTAGATCACTCTCGGGCATGATGCTTGCAAATTAACACTTGAATCACTTGCAAACTGACTTACAAATTGAATTTTCTATTTGGAACATGTACAGCAATTTGCATTCTCTTGGACGGTAGGAAGGCTTCAACAAATCGAACCTTGAGTTGTCCACCTTTGTGGGTGGGCAACCCCTCTTGCACAATCACAGTCCAACCTTGGATCCTCCATCTTCTAGGGTGGTCGATCCCTTCAAGAACCTACTCCGTCCTCTACGTCAACCCCCAAACTTCGTATTTCACAATCACAGTAAAAATAAATGGGATCCAACGAGGGACTCCCCCAACCAATTCATAAAATCTTTGGGTTAACATGTCATTTACCTCTTGGAGAAGTGAGAACTTCTCAAAAATCACCAAGCAAGAATCCTCTCAATGAAAGCACCAATTAATGTTAGGGACCTCGGTCAAATCCTTAAACACTATGATCTTCATGCCTAGGATCTCCTTGAGATGACTGATTGCCCGTTTCTCTCTTGCTTGATTCTCGAACAATGGTGGCAAAGATGACAACTTTGGTAAGGTGAGATTATGTGTTTAGGCTAGAATGGTTGTATGTAATGATGGAAAAGGTTGATGAAGTGTATGGATTGCTAGGGTTGAAATGGTGCAAGGCACTAATGTGAATTAGGGTTGGCGCCACTTAGGGTTTAGGTTTAGGGTTTAGGAAGTAAGGTTTAGTGATGGGCGGCTAGGGTTGGCCAAATGATGTAGTTGAGAGATTTTCCTAAAATCTTGGAATTCAACTTGGAAAGTGGTGGTCGGCTATATGGATGGTTATGGGTGATTAGGGTTTCTAAATTATAGGAACTCTAATATGGAAAGTAGGAGGGGCGGCTAGGTCAAATTCAAATAAGGCAAGTGTTGGCCGAAATTTGAATGTGACCTAATATGGCAAGTGTGGTTTGGCTAGGGCAAAAAGATGAAGGAAACAATTTATGGAAAGTTGACAAACACTAGGGTTGGTCGACTTTTAGGATTTTATGGATTTGGAAGAGCTATAGAATGAAGAACACCAAGAGCACAATGAAGAACACTCAAGAACAAAGCAAAAATACTTATGAACTTGAATAAACAAAAGATAATACTTCAACAAATAATTCATAGATTGCACAAGTGTTGAATAAATCTCATATATTGATCAAATGATAAAACAAAGATAATCACAACTTGGATTCACGAATTGCACCAAGTTGCAAGAACAAGATAATTGAATCACCCATATTCAAAGAATTGCAAAGTGTGATCCTCTCTTTGGGATTCATGAATTTTACCCAAAAAGCCCAAGTGCTATGACACCGTTTATGATCTCTCAAACAATAGTCCTCACTCTAGGGAATTTAACAAAAGATCCTAAAGCAATTGAAAGATGTCTTATTTATAAGCAAAACAAATTAGAAACCCCTAATAGGTCCCTTGGAAATAAATAAAATAAAATAAATAATGATAGTGGTATGGACCACTTGGTCGTAGCATGCATGAACCCATGGTCGGCTAGGATGGTGCATGGTGGTCTTCAGGCTGATTTGTGGCTAGGTGGCACGACATGGTTTGCTATTTGGCATGGCATGGTGCCATGCAAGGGCCGGCTAATCTGTGGCTAGGTGGCACGACATGACTTGCTATTTGGTATGGCATGGTGCCATGCAAGGGCCGGCTGGTGGGCATGGCCTAGTGCCATGCACGGCCTGCTGGTGGTCAGCCATGTGTGTGTGCTGCATGGCATGGGCTGGAGCCATGTGCTGTATGGCATGCCTGGTAGGCATGCTGGCAAGGCACGGGCTGGAGCTGTGTGCTAGATGGCATACCTGGGAGACATGCCACTAATCTCGCTGGCGTGCGGCATGGGGCCGTGGGCATGGGCGTGCACCTGGTGGGCTTGCGCATGGCTGTGCAGTTGGGCGTGCGCATGGGCCTGCCATGCATGGGCATGCGCAGGGCCCTACAGCTCAAGTGGATGCGCATGGGCGTGCGCATGCCTGGCCATGCGCAGCACCGCTGTGCTGTGCACGACCACTAACCTCGTTGGGCCTGTGGCCTAACCTGCACATGGCCTGCATGTTGGGCGCTCCGTGGGTATCAAGGCACGGGCCAAGGCATGCATGTGGCCTGTCCGTGGGCATGTTGGGTGCCCCATGCGTGACAAGGCACGGGTCAAAGCATGTCCATGGGCTGGTCATGGGGCATGTCCCCGACATGGCTAGGAAATGGGCGGCACTTCTAGAGACAACTTTACGTGGGGGTCTAACATCCTTCCCTTCGACGTCGTCCACCACTATCCCTCGCCATCGGTTCCTTCTCTTTCAAGCATTTTCGGTGTCTCCCCTCTCAGTATTTTTTCAAAATCTTAGATCTTTTTTTTTCTTAGATCTACTATATTCTAGAGTCCAAGGTAGCAAAGTATCGTTCAATGATTTTTTTTTTTTTGGTATTTCCAATTCCTTCCTATGCATCATTGAGATGATGGAAATTAATTTGGTTGTTCGGGTACGAGTCTTAGGGCGACCCAACTTAAAACGGGTTTAAACTGGAGCGGTGGAAATATGAGTTTTTACCGGAGTCAAGTTTTCTGTCTTCCAGAGCTTTCGAAACGCTACACGAGTTCGAGAATCGAAACGAGGACAATCCAACTAAGCAAAACCCTAGCAACTTGCGTCTCACTGGTACTGAGCTGCTCACCGAGCTTCTGAGTTATGGCGGATATGATCGTCACCTCCGAGAAACCTTCCAACTCTTCATCGTTGAATCCTCCTTCCCGGATAATTTGCCACGTGTATACACCTCTCCAAACCTTCTTTCGATTTTAAAATTTGTTTGAGTTCAAAAAAAAAAAAAATTTGTTTGGAATTTCATGATCTTGTTGGTTGCTTGTTTAAGTGTTGTAGTCATCAAATTGTTCAATTTCATTCTTAATTTTTATGTGACGCAAGCTTTTAAGAGGTGATAAATTTGTAGCTTTTGGACTAGATTAGACTATTTGGTTTATCCCGGTTGCTCTATGCTCTTATTGGGATGTAAAGGCCTTTTTTTTTTCACAGGATAATGCCTTCAGATCTTCACGATTTATTCGTTTCAATTCTTTATTAGTCAATTTATTTCTTATTTCCATTTTCTGAATCATGCTATCCGACTGAGCTGGGCTGGGGTTGCCCTTTTATGGTTGGATGAACATTCTAGGTTCTTGAACACTGAGATAGACTGAGATTAACAGGAGAAGTTAAATTGGAGCGGATCTATGGCAAAATTGTGTACTATGTTCTGAAGGTAGTATAAGTAAATGTTTTTTTGTAAGTGAAGAAAGTGTTACTGGAAGTAATATTGATGTTGTGCAGTCTCTTAAAGAAATTTGAGAATTTGTCTAAATAATGTAAATGAATAAGAGATTTCTATAAGCGTATCCTTTTGTATTGCTCAAGTTTTTTGTATTGTATGTTGAATTAGTCTGCAGCAGTTTTTTTAAGTAGTCATGTGTTTCCCCCTTTTTAAGGCAGGTGCCAGAAGCAATTTTCACAATATACATGCCCTCGATGCAACTCTCGGTACTGTTCCCTCCACTGTTATAAGGTATGCAGAATTGATGCCTGCTTGTTGCATGACTTTGTCTGCGTTTAGCATTGCAGCATATTTTTTAAAGACCAGGGCTTTGTTTGGATTGTTTGTTTTGTTGTTTTCTTGGATATCTTTGCTTTATAGAACTTCCTTCTTTTAAATCGAAAGTTAGATATATGCTTACCTTTGAATTAGGATTTTTGTGAGTTGCTTTGTGTGTGTGTGTGTGTGTGTGAGAGAGAGAGAGAGAGAGAGAGAGAGAGAAGTGGGGTGGGGGGGATCCTGATGCTATTCATCACTTTGCATATAGCTGAACAAGTGGGTTCTTGTGCCTTGTTGATTCTTATCCAAATTCTAGATCATTTGAAGAGTCCTCATAAGATTTCTTTTTGGGTTGGTTTGATTGAATATAGGCGGTGTTCTGAGTTACAGTTAATGATATGTTTTCTCTGACAGTCGCATAGTCTTCGATGCACTGAGTCCTTCATGCGAGAAAATGTAGTTGAGGAGCTTCAGCAGATGCAGTCCAATGATGAAACTAAACGGAAAATGCTAGACATATTGAAGCGGTTCCATTCAGAAGAGGAAACAGAGAGCATGGATGAGGATGGTATGTTTTTTTTTTCTGTGATAAGTAGATGAGGATGCTATGTTGGATGTACTTTTTTATTTTCCTTTGAGATTGTTGAGTTATCCTGCAATTTTGATGAAGTTGGCTGTTATCAATTGTCACAGAATATTTAGACATGAAACTCTGTTAAAATATATATCTGCAATATAGCATACTTGAAGTGATAGGGGACCCAAATGACAAACATGTGAATCTAAAATTTCCTAGGCTCTATCATAACAGACATGTTCCAGGGAAGGATATAGACTAAATGCAGAAAAGAGGATCTATGTATGGTGAAGGAAGTCTGGGCCAGAGCTTACAAAGCTGTTAGCACAATGTTTGCTCTACAATTTTTTCGAATTTCATTCGAAAAAATTCATTGGATGAGAAAAAAGCTGCCAATTTCTAGGGGCCGCATCTCATCGGTGTAAAGCTGGTGATTTACTTGTCCCTGTGATGGAGACATGTTACATGTGTCCGGGGTTTAACTGGGTAAAAGACATGTCGCTTTTGCAGTATTTAGGATTCCTTGTTATAAAATAACAGCTGCTAGTTGAAGTTGAGGCCTGTGCCGTTTCACTAAATCTTTTTTTATAAGTAAAAATGTATTAATATCAATAGGCGTAACCAAGTACACTGGGAGTATAGAAGAGAAAACGCCTAGCCCATAATAATGAGCCCCTAATGAACATCGCCCAAGAGGGAGAACGTTTCACAAATTTGAGGCATCATGTCATAAAAAAAAAGGCCTAACAACTGTGTTGAACACTTATTATAAGCTGGACTAAGTCTTGTCTCTACTATCGGTTTTGGCCTGCAAAATCATCCTCATCATCAACACTTGGGACATTTAAAACATAAAACAAACAAAGAGACCATTCAACAAAGTGGCCATTTCTGCTGGTGAACAGCCAAATTGATCATATAGCTTCAGTTGATGCATATTACAGCGTGTTTTAACTGCAGTTAAATATACATAAGATGGTTGAGTAAAGAATTGCAAGTAGTGGTTGATGGCATCCCGATGCTTTGATGGTTGCAAATTGACTACATGGGTAATTTTATTTTAAATGCATATATGCTTAAGAATTCAAGTAAAAATGAAATAGCTCCATCTTTTTGTTCTTTATGTAGCAACTTTGGGACGATAAACTGAATGATTGTTTGGAAGAGGCCCTGACTAAGTTCTGCTCTCTCTATGTTTCTATGGGCAGATTCAACTGTGTCTGAAGAGATTATTCAAAGGATTTTGTCCGGTACATTCCTGTCTATGCTCTCCTTGTCTTCTAGATGCTAGACCTTAATTGCTTGCATATCTTTCAATTCTTTTCTGAGTACACATTGCCAAATAGGTGGATCCCTGCACTCCTTAGGTCGTAGTTGGAGTGTGAATATCAGCCGGTATTTCTTCTGGATATTATGTTTTTGAAATTCTGCACAATTGCGTAAAGCAGATGAGAGTTGGAAAATTAGTAGGGTTATCTTCCTGGAGTATGGATGATGCGATACTCCTATCCTATCACAACATGTCATGCCATTAAAATTACTTGTATAGGCACTATTTTTTAGGCCTCGTTTGGATAGCCATCTCATCTCATCTCCTTCCCAAACATCACTCAAATACAAACACTTTTCAATTTCAAATCTTTAACTTTTTTATCCAGTCATTACCTAATCATTAAAACTTTTCCAAACATCCAAACAAAACACAAAAAACAATTCAAATTTTTCAAATTTCAAAACAAAAATTATATTATAACAATATTTTAATTTTATAATATTTTAATTCAACTTTTTCTTTCTTCTTTCCCAAAACACAAGAAAACATATTAACTCAAACCATTTCATTACTATTCATAGATTCCTCATCTCATCTAATCTCATCTCAACATCCAAATGAGGCCTTAATGATATGGCTTCCCATGTTAGGATTGGAGTACCACATGTCTGTCTTTTAAGACTATCAAGTAATTACTCATTAGAGTTCATTTATCTTTCTTCTCTGCAGGAGATCAAGTTAATTTTGATGATTTATCTGCAGTAGAGAAGAAACAGTTCCAAAGAGCGCTTGCATCAGGGGAACTGAGTAAAATGATTGAGCCATGGGATCCATGGTGGTTGAAGCCTTCTGCTCGAACAATATCCCTCAGTCAGGAAGGAACTCAACTCATCCAGGCACTTGACAAGCTGGAAGTATCGGTCTTACCACAAGAAGATTTAGAAAGTAATCAATCAAGTGAGATTCCTCCTGGCCCCGAAAGTCCACTACTTCCAATTAGCAAGCTTAGTTCCACAGTGCCATCACCATTGTTGGCTGTTCACCTGGTTGACATTTTATATAGCTACTGTTTCGCACTTCGACTATACAATGGAGAATGGCAATCAGATACCATAGGATCAGCCATGGTGGTGTTGAGTGTTTCCTCTGTTTTGGGTCAAGGCAGGCAACCAGAAACTGTGTTGGAAGCTCTGTCTCATTGCTTGGAGCAAATTTGCTCTCCAGCTTACAGACACATGGGTGGCTTGCAGCTTGGATTGGTTCTTGTTGAAGATGTGATAAGCCTACTCTCTCTTGGGGGTCCTGCTTTGGTGTGTTCGCTTTGTGATCTGCAGAGGTTGATTCAGACTGGGGAGAGGGAACTGAAGTCGGAGAAACCCAAAAAGTACACAAGGGTGGAAATTAGGAGTAAGCTCAAGCTTGCCGGGAGGAAGATCTATTTCATGATGTGTTGGGTCCATGAGCAGCCGGGTGAAGCTTGGTCTTCCTTAGCAGCCATTTTAGGTGCAGAGAAAAGCTCTGCTGTTGATTATTATGGAGGCAGTAAGCAAGCTGTGAAAACGAACAATAAGGAAGAAACCAGAGGCAAGGTTTTGGTTGAAGAGATTTAAGTGATAGCATATGTTACGAGGATAGGTGAATTATTACCTTTTTTTTCCTTAGCTGAAAATGTATATGAAAATTTTTCGTCATCCGAATCAAGCACGCATATGAAAGGAATATTGAAACTTTTTACATGCAAAGAGTTTACTTGCTAAAGATCTTGATTATGCTTCCTCAAAAAAGGATCTTGATTATGCCATTATTAATTACGTTTTGACAACAACAAAAGAAAAAAAAAATCAAGGAGAAATAAGTGGAGGAAAAAAATGAGTGTTTTGGAATAATGGATGCTTGCCATTAGACAAAGACTGGAGTGGCGTTTGGATTTTATTTTATTTTTGAAAAATGATATTTGCAGTTATAGAGTGCTGCTTAAAAAAATAAAAAAAATAAAAAATTTATATGAAAAACTTAATTTTTTAATTGTAAATTTTAATTTTTTTAAAATAAAAACATGGCGTTTGCATAACTCGAGACTAGCCGAGTTTGGATAGTCAAAGTATCTCAAGTCTTCTGAGACCTTCTTGTACGGACCATAGTTCCTCAACATCCAAACAAGTTAGGCAACTTACTTCAAACTCCCTCCCTCTCTCTTCGCACCCTTCGCAACCCACGTTAGGCCTCTCTCTTTGCACCATTTTCCTGCGACGAGTGTACTGCCAAGATCGACCATTCGCAGCCCATTGTGTCCCCGTGAGTCGAGATCAACGTCAACGTGCAAATACTACTGTGTCCCTGTGAGGTGGTGTAGGTGCGGTGGCCTGGGTGACTGTGTACGACAGTGCAAGTGGAGAGAAATGGGTTTCACCCATTTCAGTTGAGTTACTGCAAGGGAGAGAGAGAGCTACGCGTGGGGGAGATCAGTGGTGGCTAGGAGAGTTGCTGGCGTGAGGGGGAGTCGTCGGTGGTGGCGATGAGGCTGGGCGGTGCACGACGGCGCCGAGCTAGGCTGAAACCCATTTTGGGCGTGGGGGAGAATCAAGCCAGAGGAGAGAGAGAGAGAGAGTGAGAGAGTGAGGAAAGAAAAAAAATCACTATAATATTTATCACTATTATATATAAATAAAAAATAAAATTACTACAATATTTATCACTATTATATATAAAAAAAATCATTATAATATTTATCACTATTATATATAAAAATAAAATAAAATCACTATAATATTTATTACTATTATAAAATCACTATAGTATTTATCACTATAGTATTTCTCTTTATTTTTTGTTTTACTATTTATCGTGCATTGGGCATAATTAGCATATCCCCAGCTAATCTATCTTTCTTGAAGATTCGTTGGTGTTTTTATTTTTACTTTGATGTTGATTTTTATTATTTTTTAAAAAGATTGGGATTTAAGAATTTGATAATGACATTCTTGACTGAAGACTTGTTTGCGGGTTGTTTGAATTCACAACTCTTCTCATTTTTATTATTACAATTTTTTTAAATTCTCACACAAAATATAATAAATAATTCAACTTTTTCAAATCTCAAACCAACTTTTTCAAATTCCTATACAAAATATAATAAATAATTTAATTTTTTTAAATATCAAAATAATAATAATATTAAAAAATATTATTCTAAAAATATTATTTTCTCCTATTCACAAACCATTTCAACTCATTTCTGAATCCAAATGTCTCCTTTTGGTCTTTAAATGCGTTCATATAATCTTGGCCTGCCAGGTTTAAGAAACAACGTCGTTCAAATACTTTTAGTTAAGATGATTTTTAAATCATTAATCTTTTATTTTGTATTAACACTAGTGAATTAATATTTACTAATAATCAATACTAACAATTGTAAAAACTATATATAAAAAACTGAGAGCTAAAACAAATATTAAAATTAAAATTAAAATTAAATTTAGGGTTTAAAAAAATAAGGTTTAGTTTAGGGTTTAGAGAAAAAAAAAAGTCCAAAACAAGAGAAAAATTCAGTTTAGAAGCCAAAACCGAAGCAGCCCAACCCAAAAAATGCTACTAGCGCAAATTCAGTCAAAGCGGCGCCATTTTGACCACTTTTTCTAGACGTCCCCCTTACCCCCAAGCAAAACAACATCTTTTTTATAGGGAAAATGGCACCGTTTTGACTACATTAACTACTTTTCTACCCAACCCCACCCTCACGAATGTTGTCACTCTCATTTTTGTCTCAAATTCTCTTAAACCCTAGGTTCTAATTCAGCCATCGCCTCTCTCTATCTTCTCCAGTTGTGCGGTCGTCGATTGACTCTACATTGCCGTTTGACTCACTCACTCACTCATACTCTCTCACTCACTCTCTCTCAAAGACCTGCGATTTCGCTTAGGATATCAAGACATCAGCACCATCAAATCAACCAATACCATCGAGCGTAGCTGATCAAACAACGGAGCATGTAGATATGGAATCAGAGCAACCAACACCCTCTGCCTCTCAATCCATGTCTCTTGAGTCTCGATCTGTGTCAATTTTTTTGGGTTTAATTTTTTTGTTTTAATCCGATTTTACATATGCATTTTGGTTTTATTTTTTGGATGACTTTGGTGATTGGGTGGTTTATTGTTGTGATCTGTGATTCATTGATTGGGTGATTGTGAATCTATGTTCTCAGACCTGTGATTGGGTGTTGAGTAGTTGTGGATTTGACTCATCTCCGATTTCAACTCCGACTTGTTGGAGTGGAGTCTACAGTGGTCGAGGTCGAAGTCAGTATTAAGGCATATTGACTCTGATTGAATCGATGCTCAACCCTACCCACAACCCCCCAGATGGCACGAATGGGATAGTCGCGCCGGTTGGTCTCCCCAAACGAAAACTCCCACTCTTTGTCGGACAAGAAAAAGAAGCGCTGACTCCACCCTTTTACCTTGTTACACTACAACTCTAAACGAGCTAATGTCTGAATAGACCGAAAACTGCATGTGTTGCCACTTTTGCTTTAAAAGATTGTGGGTAAGGAGGAACTCGCGAGCGGTGAGATTAGGGTAATCAGAACCTGCCTCCTCTAACGCTCACTACCAGATGATGCAACATGATATCAGGATCCTCCACGCATTTGGGTGGAGTTGGGCAGGTGCCAAACGCAGGTAGTCCAGCACATCACGAATTGGAAGGCAGAAAGGCAGTTTAAGGCTGCTGGAAAACATGCTAGGGTACACGACCACCTTCGACGTGTACCCTTTGGAAGCTATGGCGCCTTCGTTGGGAGACGACACCTCAAAATCAAAGATGCCAAGCACCTTGTAATTCGACTTCAGCGACTCCAACTCACTAAGAGTCACCACCAACCGCCAAGAGAACACGTCGAATCTTTGTGACTCAGTACGGACCTTAGGAGGGTCTAGGCCCCCTAGAATCTGCAAGGAACCATAAGGCTTGATAGGCTTAGGGGTTTTAGGAGTAAGGCGTGAAGGGTTATTCAGAGCCATGTGAATGGAAAGATGGAAGAAGGAAAGACAAAATACATGTAGAGAGAAATTTGAAGAGAAAGGAAGGAAGCGCGAAGAACTTTGAGAAATGAGAGCAAAGTGAGCTTCAACGATGATGGAGGGATTTGAATAGACCCCAGTGATAGTTAGCATTCCGAAGTCGTGGGAACGCATGCACCCCACAAAGCTAACAAGACGTACATGAATCTTGCGGCATGAACTGTACGTTGCGACTTGGGGAGAAGGAACTGCCTGACATCATTAATGCTAAGGAAACTGGAAAGACGCAATCAAATGCAAAATCCAACCATTAGAAAACATGCCAATAAAGTCAGGAGAGGAATCGTTGCCTGACATCGTTATATGACGAAAAAAACCATACGAGCATAACCTAAAGCCCGGAACTTGACAAGTAGCAGAGCCGGGGAGAGTACTAACTGCCCATTTCTAGGGGAGAGGATCTCGAAGGTAGTGACTGTGAAAAAATAATAGCACGAAGACAAAGGTAAAAAGGAATTCCCATCGGACTAGTCTGATAAGAATTGACGGGATAACTGTAAGGGGGTTTTCCCTTCCCATTGGCCAGTATAGCAAGCCCACGAAGGATCGTTGGGGGAGTGAGTCAAAGAGCCTGATCAAGCCCAAAGATCCTCCTTTAAAAGAAGTTAGTGGGTCTCTACAGAGTACTCAGCCCATGAGCAAAACCCACTCATGAAGCAACCCACATGTGGAAAAAGTGGACGGTAGGGGTAGATGGGACTCGCAGCCCTGACCTCCCCCCGATCCCAATTCTTGGGAACCTGCGTAGACAGGTGGGCGAGAGATACGGAGAACCCTCGATCTCCTGACAGTAGGCATGGAGGGGCTTACCAAGAAACGTCCGCAGGGTAAAGTGAGTCAAGGAGCCACATCGCATTAATGACTCCACTACCCGAAATCTACACCGCATTAATGACGCCGCCCTAGGAGCTACGCCGCATTAAAGGATTCTAACTAAGTGAATAGTTGAAGTGACATGAACTTCTCGAGTCCAGGTATGAGTTATCCCCACCTAAAAACTTAGTATAAAAACCGACCCCTAGGTACGAAAAACTCTCTCTGATTCCTCTAAACTCACGCACAAATTACTAAGGAGATATAATGACTTAAGCATCGAAAACCTTACGGCCTCTACCAAGGCCCCCACTTTCTGTTTTTTTAAGTGTGCTGGTAAAAGGCCCAAGACCCTAGTTACTGGAACCCGATGCAAAAACGTACGAAACACGACATTAATATTAAGTCTACAGGTAGTTAGAGGACAAAATGCCCTATATTTGATGATTTTTACATCTCTTACTTGTTTTACAAAGAGAAAAGTGAAATTCTTTTCAATGTAATGGTGCATACAACCTAGAAAAGTATAATGTGTTTATAATTTTGCCAGCGTAAGTTCCTCGAAGGCGGATCCAAATGGCAATTACGTTATTTTTTTTTAAAGAAAAACAACTACATTAATTAATCAATAACTGTTTCAGTCATTACAATCACATGAATGTAGCTTGGTACAAATTCCTTATCTACACATGCATAATTACATAATAAGGCACTCTTTGCCAGCAAACGTACCACTTGATTGAATTCGTTTGGTTACCAAACCAAACTCAACTCATCTCATTCATCATTACAATTTTTTCAAATTTCAACACAAAATGTAATAAACAATTCAACTTTTTCAAATCTCAAAACAATAATAATATTAAAAAATAATATTATAATAATATTTTATCATCTAAACTCAACTCAACTCAACTCACTTCAACATCCAAACGCACCCATCTGCCAAGTAGTTGGCCTATATGTATGATTAGCTTGATTTCCTCCATAATATGCCCATACTTGGTGAAATTTTCCTGAGACTTATTTGCAGCATCCACCCCTAACTTAGCATCTCCTTCTAGTATCACTTTATCAAAATCCAGATCACGAGAGAAAACACAAGCAGTCAATGCTGCTCTAGCTTCTACTGAAGTGGAGTCTGCACAAAAAACAACAAGTTCTCTCATAGCTACCAATACCTCCCCTTGAAAATTCCTTATCACTACCCAAATACCTATCCAAGAGTGTTCTTTGTCAACTGTTACATCCCAGTTTGCCTTAACCCATGGCCTCTCAGGTGGTAACCACTCTTGCTATTTGGACTATCTTAAACTACATTGATGCACCCTCTCTATCTTAGCATTATGAAAATCCTGCAATTGATCCATGGCTTGCCCAACATGTATAGTTGGATGAAGGAAGAAATTCTCATATATAACAACATTCCTCCTAAGCCAAATCTTCCTCATAATAATTGTCAATTCAACAAATTCTTGCTGATCAAGGGTACCACTCATATGCTCCATAAGAGTCAGAAAGTCCAACTCTCAACTACTCATTTTTTGAATTTTTCGACAATCAATACGCCAAACATCCCCAAATGCAGCACAATTCCAAAGGACATGAACCACATATTTAGAAAACAAACCACAAATGGGATAGAGATCATATTAAGCCACATTCTTTATAACTAAACTTGCTCTTGTTAGCAAACCATTGTGATATACTTTCCAAAATAAAAACCTTAACCACCATTGAAAGAGTGAGGGTGAATTCCATAATCCGCCCCCCAAAAACAAACGAGTAACATGCACAACCTTTTTCATAATCTTTTTCATAATATGTTTTAAAATGAAGATATTTATGTAAAACAATATTACTATACAAAAATACCGTTAGTTTAAAACATAGTTACATAAAGGAAAATTCTATATACTATTCTACTATCTTATTTTTATTTTACTATGTAAGATGTTGTATATTTATCACGCTTGAATAATCCTTTATTAGTGATATATGTGTCACATTTTATATAATAGGATGAAAGTGAGATCAAAAGGTGATATATAGTATTACTCTTATAAAAAAAAAATTGTAAAATGAATCTCTGTCTATCATTTTCTAGAAAGGTAGTGTTATTTTTTCCCTCAATCTGCCCACTTGGTATACTTAATAGTATAAATTATATTTTTTTCAATTTTTTTGTCAAATATTTTTAAAAAGTAATAAAAATATTAATACATTAGTGGTTACTTACTTAATGAGTAAGAAATTCTTTTTTAAAAAAGCATTTAAATGCATCAGGGGTCAGGCACAGTGTTGTGAATTTCGTACCGTACCGGTCGGTACAGCCGGTATTTTCCGTACCGGCCACCGGACCGGTACAGAAATGTTTATGTTCCGTACCGGCCGAAATATCGGCCGGTACTGGCCGGTACCGGCCGTACCGGTCGATATTTCGGCCTGTACCGGTCTGTGTACCGGTCCGTACCGGCCGATATTTCGGCCTTTTTTTTTCTTTTTTCATATTTTCATATTTTCAAACTACAAATTCATTTTTTGACTCCTAATTCAGACTAGACTATTTATAATTTATATATCTATGTATTTATATATACTTTATTTATATATAAACTATTATGTTGAAATATAATTTATATATATAATTTATTTATATACCGAAATGTTATCTTGAAACGGTACACAAAACGGTACTAATATCGAAATATTTCGTTCCAGTAGTTCGACCGGAACAACATCCGGTACGGTATTCAAAACATTGGTCAGCCAAAATGAGTGGGTGCGTAGTTGCATTATTTTTTTGTGAAACTACATGATCCACTGATTCCACTCCGTCGGTGTCCGTAACTCCGTATAACTGTGCGAAACTAAACCCCCATTAATACATTCACCAAAATTCCCAGTCCCTTTCCCTCAATTTCGGAGAGAGACAGGTTTCTCTGTATATTAATCCGCCTGTCAAACCATTATCGCTATCGATTTCAGTGGCGAAATCCATTTCAAACTCCTCTTGACGTGTTTCCGAACAGATATGGTTGATGTAGCCGACAAATTGGCGTATTTCCAAGCCATCACGGGCCTCGATGATCCCGATTTGTGCACTGAGATCCTCGCCGCCCATGGCTGGGACCTCGAGCTCGCGATTTCCTCCATCACCAGCACCAACGTCGCACCGCAGGATATCTCCACTGCGGAAACCACAACCGCCGCAGGGGATGGATTCGGCGGTTCGGTATCTTCCAATTTAGAAACGCGTCGAGAAGTCTCCGAACGATTGGAACAGACCGCGAACGCGGTCGCCAGTCCCGGTTTGGCGTGGAAGCTCGTTACTTTGCCGATTTCTGTTGTTTCCGGTAGTCTGGGGTTGATCACCGGCGCGGTTGGGCTCGGACTATGGGCTGCGGGTGGCGTGATCTCGTACTCTATGGGAATGATCGGGCTGGGCCCCGGTTCGGGCCGGACAGGGGAGTCCGCCCGGTTGGTTCCATTGTCGGCGGCGGCATCGGAGGCTATGGACTTCGTGGCAGCTTTCGAGAGGGATTACGGGTCGAGGAGGCCAAATTTCGTGAGCGAGGGGTTCATGGACGCGCTTCAAAGGTCGAGGAACGAGTTCAAGCTCATGTTCGTGTACTTGCACTCGCCGGATCATCCGGACTCGCCTTTGTTCTGCGAGCAGACTCTGTGCTCGGAGACCTTGGCGGCGTTCGTCAACGAGAACTTCGTCCCATGGGGAGGGAGTATTAGGGCTAGTGAAGGGTTCAAGATGAGTAACAGCTTGAAGGCGTCGCGGTTTCCATTCTGTGCCGTTGTTATGGCGGCCACAAATCAGAGGATTGCGCTGCTCCAGCAGGTACCCCTCTTTACAGCATATATTTCGTCTTGGTTTGAGGTACTGAAGTTCCAGTGGAACTTTGTGGTATCCGAGTCCAGAGAGTTTACTTGGGAGAAAATCATCTTTGTCACTCTTCTTATTTCATAATTACACTCATTGGTCATATATAGAATTTCAATTGAGTGCGCCCCACTGAATCTAATGGTTGCATACACAGTATACGGCAAACGAGTGCGCCCCAACTGAATCTAATGGTTGCATACACAGTATACGTCAAACGATAGCGAATCTTCGCTGAGACCTCTTAACATTCAGCATTAATTTTTTGGATGATAACAAACAAGTGTTCTGAAAAGGATACCCGAAAAGAAGAATCAAGTCTTGTGTGCAGCTGAAAGTGGATCCAAATTGATACATTTTCCTTTCATTGGATAGGATATCTGGAATCAAGTTTTAGCTATACTAGGGTGGGAGGGTTTAATGTAAGGGAAGGTTACCGGTTCAGTAGACCCAAAAAAGGTATATTGGTTGTTGAACAAAGAATTCCATTTAAGTTTCCTTTTTAGAAACCACTCATCCAGCATTTGTTTTCTTACAGGTAAATAGATGAAGCAATTGTACTTGCATCTTGTTATTTTGGTTATTTTATTTTTCTGTGTTATTGTTCTTCCGGAATTTTCATTGGATCAATGGTGTAAGTTTGCGTTCAATGACACAAGGAGCAAGCTCTGGTTTGATAACTTTAGCCAGAACGTACACAAACAAGATGTTCAATGAGTTTCCTCAATACAAGGCTTACAACATGAAGATTCCTCACAAGCTTGTAGTATATGTTCGATGTTTGTAAGGAAAATTTAGGTTTTAAAATATTTCTGTTAGCGGATCAGTTTATTCAATTCATTGAGATAATGGATGTAATCCAGTTAGGAAAAGTAATGATTGGTGAATTCCATTCATTGATTTTTTCTTTTGTTGGCTTTTTGACTCAATTCTTTCCAGAGTTCTAAGGGACCAAGGCAGTCGAGCAGAGTCTGAGTGACCCTTATGGCTTCTTATTTTCTTTGTTGTGGTGGAATCACTTGCAAGCTTCTTTGAAAAACCTAGAATGTATTGTTTGAATTTTTTGGAACCCTGCTATTTTTTATGTCTGATTTAGATTGCTGTTGTTGCCTATTTTTCTATGCCATACTAATTTGATCAACTCTTTGTCCAATGCAATTTGGAATTCACTAAAAAAACATTTTGCTGACTTAGTCAGATTAGACGAGCATGATATGGGACTGAGAAGGTATAGGATTGATTGTCGATAGTGGTGAATATGGGTTTGAAATTGGGAGAAGGGGAAAAACTAGGGAAAACAATATATTTTTTTCAGAACTTTTGTATAGTGGCAGTAAACTAAAAAAAAAAAAGACTTTTGTACAGTGGCATATTGGATGATAGCGATGATGTTGACCATGGTGTTGATATGAGGGGGGATTTGAATTTTGACCTATGATTAATGTGCTCATTATGGACATGATGCCAGAAACAGGTTGGTTCTTTTTAATAGCCCTTTATTTCTCGGTGAAAATTCACTTTCCACCCTCCAACTAACAATTGGTCTACACTTTATACCCAAACTACTAAAAGTGGCATTTTTTATAAACGGTGAAAATTTTATTTATAATAAAGTAAAGACATAGCTCAAATACACAGGACGTATCCTACTAAAAGTGACATATTGCACACTAACTACCAAAAACTAACAAACATCACCCTCGCTCATTTTTAGCCACTGGGCTGAATGAAAAATTGGTAAAGGTAAATAACGTGACACAATCTTGGAAAGTGCTAGTTTAATGGGGTGCAAATTGCAATTTTTTGCTAGTTTGAAGGTGCATTGTGTCAGTTTTGTGAGTTTGAGGTACCAAGTTTAGAACGTCTATTACTTGAAGGGTGGAAAGTGTATTTTCCTCTTATATCTTTGTTCGTACATAGGAGTCTGATGGAGAAGTATGGCTGCTCTTCTTCTGCCATGATGCTCCATTATTTCACATGAGAAAAATGTATGACAACAAAAAATTTATTATATAGAATTTTCCCTTGCTTTATCTTGCTGCTGGAAGCCAAGTAAGCCAGCCCTCTCTTATCTATTTTAAGGGCAAACTTGTAATGGAAAATAGAAGCACGATTCTATGGCTGCATTAAACTTCATTGTTCTTTGTCTGATGGGGTCTGAGCCAACCACCCTGTTGCAGGTGTTAAGACAACCACTCTGCCTTAACCTACATGCTCATAATATGTGATATATTTTTTTTTAACAGTATTGGGTGTTGTACATATCATAATGAACTTGAATGTTGTTATGAATGATTAAATGCATATGTGGGTACACTCTAATCCATAGATTTAGTCAGGAATGGACAGTGTTTGCTGCCAATATTAATTTCTCTTAACATCTATATGCAAGTGATCTTCTTTTCCTTAATTGGCAGGATGACTGGGCTTTCTGCTTTCATCAAACTTTATGTTCGCTATCTGCCTTATTAGCATGATCCTTTCATTACCTTCTTAGCCTTCACTGCTTCTGAAGGGGACAACTTTTTCTTTTGTATGTTGGACTTGCCCATTGATGTTTTTTATGTTCTCCAGGTTGAGGGACCAAAATCTCCTGAAGAAATGCTCATGATATTACAGAAAGTTCTTGAAGAAAGTGCTCCTGTTCTTGTTGCAGCAAGGCTTGATGCAGAAGAAAGAAGAAGCAACACGCGCTTAAGGGAGGAGCAAGATGCTGCTTACAGAGCAGCACTTGAAGCTGATCAAGTATGCAACTCTTTTAACTTGGGGTTTTTGCTCGTCTTCTTGTGCAGTTTACTGTATGCCAGATGGAATTCTTCCTTCCCTGGCTCCACACTGCAAAGAGTTCTGTTTTAGAAAGAACTGTCACTGTTTTTCTCACTGCTCCTTATTGATTTTTTGTGTTGCATCAGGCTAGGGAACGCCAGCGGAGAGAAGAGCAAGAGCGTCTCGAAAGAGAAGCTGCTGAAGCTGAGAGGAAATGCAAGGAGGAAGAAGAGACTCGGGAAAGAGCTGCACGTGAAGCTGCAGAGAAAGAGGCTGCATTAGCAAAAATGCGGCATGAGAAAGCCTTGTCACTTGGTGCTGAACCTGAAAAAGGACCTAATGTTACACAGGTAAGTCAAGTTTGAACTAATACTTTTATAGGCTTCATGCTTTTCTTGTACTGTTTTTTTTTTCAACAAGTTTTCTTGTACCATTATATGTTTGTTAAACCAAGTGTAAATTTTATAACTTTCTATTACAACAACATTGCCTGGTAATAGTCTTGCTTTTCCTTTTGAATTGTCACATGAAGCATTACTGTCGAACTTCTTTGCATTTTGCACTTTGTGTATGGCCTCAGATATCGTCATCTTAATACCTTTTGTTGGTAGCTTGGGCATGAAAATTAAAACTTTTATCAAACCTGATGTGCATTTGTGTTTTATGTTTTTAAACCAGGTTCTTGTGCGGTTTCCTACTGGAGAACGCAAGGAGAGGAGGTTTCACAGTACTGCAACGATTCAGTCTCTATATGACTATGTTGATTCTTTGGGCTGTTTAGAAGTCGAGAATTATAGCCTTGTCTCTAACTTTCCTCGGGTCATTTATGGCCCAGAGAAATTGTCTTTGACATTGAATGAAGCAGGATTGCATCCTCAGGCCAGCCTTTTTGTGGAGCTGAACTGATACAGGAGGAACTTCTTCAGAAGTAAGTAATATGATAAAAAAAAATGTAGTCAGATATGGGGCCGCAAGTAGGATTGATTGTTGTATTTCTCTGTTCTGTTTTAACTTAATTAGCATGGATACAATCAGATAAGATAGGTTGCCATGTCTCTGTGGATGTTTATTTTCCCCTCGATGCATAATCACTGAAGCAGATGGCCCTAAGTGGAAAATGTGTTCGAAATGATATAAGGCATTGATTTTGCACATATGTCAAATTGAAAGATTAAATTAAGCTACAGCTGATTATTGATACATTAGAACATTACACGGTGGTAGCAGTAAGGATTTTTTAACTCAAAAAGTCTTGTCAGGCTCTGAATAATAATTTTTGGATTTGCATATTTTCCGAAGCATCTAATTGGTTTCTGAGATGTCTCTGATGTCTATGTTTGTGGTCATTTGACATGGTGCATGGGAAACTTGCGTGAAATGCTGGGCAGGTGGATTGTTTAGCTGCTTAAGACTTTTTTTTTTCAAGTCCTAAAAGGAATGAATAATGCACAATAGTCCAATGAATCAACGAAGTCTTATAAAGTTTGAATCCTAGTTGTTATATGTCTATTTTATCTTAATTAGTTTATGTCGTCTTAGCCGTATCATATGTTGGTTAGGCCTATCTGAAAAAAAGAAAAGAAAAGTAAGGATTGGCCTACTAAGGAAAGTTGTTATTATGTAAACAATATATGTTGGCGTTTATCCCTAACCTTGTGTTTGAAGCACGTTTGTCTAGGTTTCATCTCCAAGAAGCTACCGATTACTCAGAAAATAGTTATAAATATGAACAATGGTATATACAAGTTCAAAATGTTCAGGATTTTATCAAATAGTGGACTCTATTATTTAAAATTTATCTTTTAAATTAAATTATGTATCATGGATAGTGTGTGGTATATAGACTTTTAAATAGAATTAGTACGACCAATAATCAGATAAACTATATATATATATATATTTTCAGGAAGCTGGTCTTTAATTTGTCTATGATCTCCTATATATATCCTTATAATTTGAGAATCAGAAATGCTATTTACAACTGCTTGGGAAACCCTCCGCGTAATCGGGCCCACCTTTTACAAAAAAAAATTTATTTTTTCACTTCTCTCAAGCCAGGCTCGTTTTTCCTCGTCTTTCTCTTCGAGCGAACATTTGTTTGGTACGTTTGATGCGTTTCTCCAGCACTTCTCACGCCAAAACCTCACAGTCCTCTCGGTCTACGGTAGTGGTTGCAGTGGCGGTGCAGTTCTTCCCATTAGGAGGAACTCACTGTTCAAAGTTTCAATGGCGGCTCCTCGGAATCTGATGGGCGACAACGGGCGGCTGTTGAGAGACGAAGAGAACGGCCTCGGAGAGGACGATTCGCCATCGGCAAGAAGCCCAAATCGGAGAGATTCACCTTGTCTCGCTGGGAGTACTTCGTTGCCGCCATCGGCATCTTCGTCATCTTTTCCTCACTGGGATAGATTTATGGCAGTGAACTTCACTTTTCTGCATCTACTTGACCATGCCTCAAACTCAACGACGACCGTGGCGCTGTTAAAGGTCCATATTTCTTTGTTGTACCATCATACATTATGGTGGACATATCGCTCGGTTTCCCATAGAGTGTCACGAAGGGCTTCGACATATCGACTAGAACCTTTTCTCTGTACTTACCCCCACCAATCGACATAATCACTCGATCTGTATTTCCTGACGGAATACTCTTCATTGCATCGTTAATCGTCTCGAAATCTCCAGAACCATCTACTCTGACTTTAATGATTTTCATTGGAGCACTGCTAAGGCCCGCAAGGAGGGCACTGTCGAAAAGTCTGTGCTTTGAAGCCTCTTGAGACTGTTTCATGTTCAGCGCAATCCATGCATTTAGTTTTGATGTTGGCTCCGATGCCACCGTCTGGTTGGCACGGCATACAACTGTTGGGAGTAGTCGGAGAACGAGCAATGTGGCTAGAAACCACACCAGAGCAGCCAAAAGTGTGAGTTTCAAACCCATTTCCGACTATATATGTTCAAGGAATGTGAGTACTCTTGCTGCATGCTTCATGCGTATGTTCCTGTTATTTATAATATGAAAAATAAAAGAGAAACAGAGAGAATACGAGTATGTGAAGTTGAACTTGATTTCCGTGCCAAACTTCAATCTTAGGCTGTTATTTTAGGAGTTTTAGAGAACTTTGTTTTAGAACTATAAGGCCAGCCGTAGTTTCGGGATATTTGTATTGTATTTATGGTTAAAAGTTAGAGGTAATAAGACCTTGTTAGGGGGTTAAGGATTTGGTTTAGTCTAATTTTTATTGGAATTCAACACCTTTAATGCATGTGAACTTTGCTGTAAAGTTGAGATCTATCCCAGTGAACTTTGCCGTAAAGTTGAGAGGCCAAGCATTAAATCTTAGTGGTTAAAGTTCTCAGTGGTTAAATCTCCGTCTTTTTTCAGTGAACTTTACGACAACTTTTCTTCACTGGGATAGATTTATCCAAGGAGAGAGACGGAGAGCTCCACCATTGCCCGTAACAAACAAACCTCACTGAAGAAAGACCAACACAGTGCGTGAAGGAGAGAGTGAAAAAGAAGATAAAGAAAGACTGAAGAAAAGAACGAGGAGCTTGGGGTGAGAGAAGTGAAAAAATAATTTTTTTTTATAAAAGGTGGGTCTGGTTACGCAAAGGTTTCCCCAACCCGATTGTAAGTAGCATTTCTGTTTGAGAATACAGAGGGTACATGAGTGAGGATCTTCAACCATTACTCTAGTATGGTAAAAATAATGTGAGCCTCCTCGATATCGTATCTCCTCATAACATATGTTTTAATGCAATCCCTCCAACTTAATGAATGATGATATATGCACGGGAGAAAAAAAAATGGGAGGCAATATGATGTATTGTTCATGGCACTGTTCATATATAACTGAGTAGTATCTAAGTATCTATATTGAAGAAAAATTCTACTCATAATCTCTACATTATACACTACATATGATTTTTTTTTTTTTAACTTTTTCTCTTATCAAATGTTTGGTGTATAGATGATAAGTATAACATAAAAAATAAAATAAAAAATAAAAAAATCATGTTCAGTATATGACTTAAAAATAATGAGTAGAAGGATTCTTTTTATTTGAAGATAAATACTATAACCACAAATGAATGACACCTTCTATGACTTCACCTCCCCAAGCATTGATACTCTACCCAACCCAAATGTCACTTTTTATTTTGTCTTTTATCAATTAAGAAAAATGATGGGGTAACAACTCTACTATAACTGAGTATTAAAAAAATTATTACTTTTATTTATTTTAAGCTGTTGCATTGACCATAATTTTGAATTGAAGTGAAAAAAATTAGGTATCTAATTTGAAGTTGTAATTGAGTTGTGATATAGTTGTTGTATCATTGCCAAATCTTAGAATTATTACAAAACTCAATGAATATGTGAAAATTGGAAACACAATAAATTTATCAATTTTATATTTTGCCCGAAACAATAACCAAAACAAATGGATATGCTATTTAACTCAAGTAATAAAAGTAGTTGACTTTATTAAAAATAAAAATAAAAGTAAATGACAATAAATAAAAGAAATCTTATTTGCTTTGAATAATATACCTAAAAAAGCACTTGGATGACATAATTTTGATATGAAAAAAAATAAAATTTAAATATTATAAATAAAATCTTACCATATAACTAATATGTATGGTGATGTGTTTTATACACCGGTTTATAAATAGAATAATTAAAAATAAAATATAATTTATAATTTTATAGTACTTAAAAAAAGTAAAAGAAATAGTTTTAGAGTAATGCTCTCACCCTTTTTTTTATCATCATTTTATAATGTTGTATTAAATAATTAGAGACTATTTATTATATTTCACTTATCAATCTATTATTTAATGTCACAACAAAAAATATGGTGATGATGATGATAAAAAAAATAATAATTAGATTTTTCCATGATTTTATAATCCAATATCCAAATACATCTTCCGTAAAATAAAAGTTTTGAAAAAGCCTATGACGAATATGATTAGGATTCGGAGTTGTTCATCATTTGGGACACCTCTCTTACAACTACTTTTACGTTGCGTCCGCTTTCACCTTACCCAACTCTGTGTATATAAATCAAAGGTCTATGAAAAGATTCGATTGATGTCGAATCGGTCAAAAACTGAACTAATTTTAGTGAATATTTTGAATTATTTACTAAATTACTTTAATTAACCGATTCAGACCAATTTTAATTGATTTTAAACTGATTTGAAGCGATTCCAAATTGTATTTTTTTTTTAAAGTTATCTAACATCTGGATTTTTTTTTAATTTTTTGTACAAAAATAAGATATAACTAAATATATATGAACTTTTTCATTATTGTATTTAATACAAATTGTAGAAAAATTGAAAGATAAAACATGTAGTTCTTTATTTATTTTAGTTGAATAAAAAATTAAGAAGATGAATGAGTATTTTATATTAAATTTATGGTTGTGCATAAAACACTATATGACGTTATCATGTGTTTATAACTTCATAATTTTTATATTTTTTGTATATAAAGCAAAAAAATATTGACTACTAAGATTAAATATATAAATTACATATTTATTAAAAATATTTAGATTCCTATAATATTTTTATTGAAATTGGTCAATAAATTTATATTTTATACACTTTTATAAATGATATAAAGTGCATTAAATATGATTTTTAATTCTTTTTAATTTAAATTTTAAAATTAATTCAATTCTTTTATTTATTATTTATATATTAAATATTTGACAAAAAAATAATAAAAATTAAAAAAATGTGATACGTGAAAGTTGGATAAATATTAAGAGATTTTGGAGATTTTTTCTAATCCGATTTCCATCTTTTGAGGTTCGATATAAATCCCTACACCCTCTGTGAGTGTTTGATTGGTGCGTTGAAACATGCAGATAATACCTGGATGGACGAATCTGGGATTAGTATAAAGACGTGTGACCTAATCGCCGAGCGGCTCTGCAGGGCCATGGAATCGAAGTCGTTTTCGTCGCTGCGGCTCGTCGGGTGCCGATCCCGCTTCCGAAAATCGGCTTTCGATTCGTATTTGGTGGCCTGTGAAGCATTCTCGGAAAAGCCTCTTCTTTTTCTTCTTCGTCTTTTTGGACTCAGGATCCAGATCCTTTGATAGCATTTCGCCCGTTTTCTTCTCGATTCTCGTTCTTTTTTCTGTTCGCGGTGCAATTCGTCGTCTTTTTCTTGCAATGGACTTTGGTGCGGGTCCGAAAACCGATGCTCAGGATGGTGATGTTGTGGAGAAAGATCCTACCGGAAGATACGTGCGGGTATGGGTAATATTAGGTTTTGATTCAACATCTGTCCCTTTTTCCAATAAAATTATCAGGCAAAGAAAAGAACGCAAAATTATGGATTTTCTGATTTTCGTTGTTTCAATTTTCCGTGGCCAATTATTCGTTTGGCTTAGTTGAGCGGACTACTTGGTACATGATCTTTTCCCTTATTTTCTGAGCAACCAAACAGCACTTAATGTTTCTAGTGGTAGTTTTTCATTTAAAAATTTAGCTGGATTTGATACGACATCCATTTTGCTAGTAATTTGCATTAAGATTTTTGGGTTTTGATGACTGCGATTGATTAGTATACGTCTTTAATCAAATAATGTATTTCAAACACTTAAAAAAAATCCAACTCTGTTTTACGCGTGCTTTCGTCGGTTATAATCCCTGCTTGGCTACTCACAATATAATATTGTTAGCTTTTTATTTCTCTCCTTTTTTTCAAATTATTTGGTAAATCTTTATAGTAGTCTATATCAAATGAAAATTAATGGATTAAACAATCTTGATTTTGGGAAATCCAATTCAGATTGAAGAGTCCCTTTTGTTTTGTTTCCATTAATTGTCGTAGATTTTATGTTAATATGAAAATTTTTATGTCAGCAAGGATATTGTGATTACTTGTAGTCATATGGTCTCAACTCCCTAGGCATTGTTAGTATCTTGCATGCTGTGTTGAGTCAAATTGTTTATTCTATTTGATTTTGTGAGATAACGTTTATTTCTATTGCTTTTATTCTTTCAGTATAACGAAGTCTTGGGGAGAGGAGCTTTTAAGACTGTGTATGGTTCTTAGAACCTATCTTAATCAATTCTTTTCTTGTGGTTGTAGTAGTTAGTTTCTAAAGTTGGTGGTTTTCCAAAATAGAATTTTTTTATTTTTATTTTTTTAAAAATTGTCCTGTGGTTCCCTTGTTATTTGTAGATACAAGGCATTTGATGAAGTTGATGGAATAGAAGTTGCTTGGAACCAAGTGAACATTGATGATGTATTGCAGTCACCAGAACAGCTGGAAAGATTATATTCAGAGGTTCATCTGCTGAAATCTTTGAAACACGAAAATATTATCAAGTTCTATAATTCTTGGGTTGATGATAAGAGCAAGACCATCAACCTAATAACAGAGTTGTTCACTTCTGGGAGTTTGAGACAGTGAGTCTTTTTGTACCGTTAGCCATATTTTCTTTCACTTTTTTTTTTTTTGGGTTCAATGATAATTTATAGCATACATGGTTTCATTGTGTTCTAGATATCGAAAGAAGCATAAGAATGTTGATATGAAGGCTATCAAGAATTGGGCTAGGCAGGTTCTTCAAGGTTTAAGCTATTTGCATTGCCACAATCCTCCAATTATCCACAGAGACCTGAAATGTGACAACATATTTGTTAATGGTAACAATGGAAAAGTTAAAATTGGAGATCTTGGATTGGCAACTGTCTTGAAGCAGCCTACTGCCCGAAGTGTTATTGGTATGGACATCCCTTTCTCTGAAAGTGTTATGACTTGGCCTAACTGTGTAAATTGCGGTTTGTTATCTTTTTTTCTTTTTTGCACAGGCACTCCTGAATTTATGGCTCCCGAGCTTTATGAAGAGGAATATAATGATCTTGTCGACATATATTCTTTTGGCATGTGCATGTTAGAAATGGTTACCTGTGAATATCCATATAGTGAATGCAAAAATCCAGCTCAAATATACAAGAAGGTCACCTCTGTAAGTTGGCAACTACCTGCAGCATGTCTCATTCTTGCTTTTCTTAAAAATGGCTGTTGTACTTTTTTTCCTTTTTGACATTCCTTTCCTACAGGGCATTAGGCCTGCTTCTCTCGGTAAAGTGAATGACCCTCAAGTCAAGCAGTTCATAGAGAAGTGTCTGGTTCCAGCATCTATGAGATTGCCGGCAATGGAGCTGTTGAAAGATCCATTCCTTGCAACTGGAAATCCGAAGGATCTCAATTGTGATTCGCTGCTGTTGTCCAATAATTTGCCCACGTTGGTGAACTCCCAACAGCCTGAATCACATGCCATGGATATAGATTCTAACAAGGGTTCTGTTGGCTGTAGTATGAAAACTTCCGACTGTTCTACTCCAGAATTTCAGAGGTTTACTGAGAATAATGAATTTAGGTTAAGAGGGGAGAAAAATGATGAGAATACAATTTCATTTACTCTGCGCATTGCTGATTCCCATGGTAAGTAAATGCGCTGCTGAATAATTTACTTTCTTGGATACTGATAGACTTACTATTTCCTACCACCCATTTACTATTCCTTTTATATTTTTTTTTACTTGATGGTTAAGGAAGTGACTATTAGTAAAGTTGTATATTTTTTTTTTAATTCTTTCTTAATGATTAAGGATGTTAAAAAAATACTTAAAAGGAAAATAATAAAAAAATAAAAATTTCAAATATACTATAGACTAGTAAAAGGGTGGTAGGACGGTAGTAAGCCTATCATTATCCTACTTTTTTGTTTTGTTTTGATAGGTATCATTATTCTACTTTCTTTCCCTTCTAGCATTAACTATATATTGTTCTTGTTTTAACAGCTCAGGTGAGAAACATCCATTTTGCGTTTTATCTTGATTCCGATACTACAATATTAATAGCTGAGGAGATGGTTGAGCAACTTGATCTGTCAAAAGAAGATGTGGCCGTCATTTCTGAGTTAATTGACAACTTGATAACAAAGCTTGTACCTGGATGGAAAGCTTGTTTTGGGAATTGTTCATCTCAGTCAAATAGTTCATTTGGTGATTCTACTGTACTTCAGATTGGGGAAAATTCTGGGACAGTAGAGGCTTCTGCAGATGCAGTTTTTGAGCACCATGTTCTCCCACGTGTGGAAGATGAAGACAATCAGGAATCAACTATTTCAGATATATCTGCCGGTGTCTCGATGGCTTCAGATGTCTCTAATGATAGTGGTTTAGAGTCCGATAATTTCAGTTGTGATGGATCCTATAAAGGTTCAAAACGGTGTGGTGGGTATGGCGGGCATAACGAGACTGCACAAAAATCTGGAACCTCCTTCATTAATTCATGTTCTGGTATGTCAAAAGACTTCAGCTTGTCGAGCATATGTTCACTATCTCTGGCAGACAAGGATCAGTGTGATGAGCTGAAGCTGGAACTGGATGCGATTGATACGCAGTATCACCAACGTTTAATCGAACTCCAGAGGATGAGGGAGGAAGCAATAGAAAATGCCAAAACGAGGTGGATGGGAAAGAAGAAAATATCTGTCATTTGATCTATGCGATTTTTTGTTTTTGTTTATGTTGTTTTTTGCTATGATTCTTTTTCCTCAGTTTTGATGATAGCCTTTTGTCTCTCTCACTCTGTGGCAATACATGGAGAATCATTTTTTTAAGATGTCAATCAATTTGATATATCGTGTTCATTTTCCATAAAGCTGTGAGAGGAGCAATCCCCCACCCCACCTCTCTCCATTCTCAATTTTTCTTACACTCGGTTTACTTGAATCGAAACATGAAATGTAGTTTACTTGACGACAACGATGCTGACTTTTCAGAACCTAAAGTTGAAATCTGCTGTTTACTGCTTTCTGCTCTGTCAGGCCTTGATGCTTGCGTTTGTTTGGAATGAACACAAGATGTGGTCCTCAATGGAATTTCTTTCACACCTCAGTGTCATGACCCATATCACTCTAGCAGGCTACAGCTGCTTGATGGTTACCCTTACCCACCATTTAATTCAACGAGCACTCTCAATACTGAAATGCTGCATTTTATTATGTTGCTAAAAGCATAGCCATCAAGGAGAATTATTGTTGTAGCATTGCACCAGAATTGATAACTGGCGTTTTTGCACCGCATGTACTATTACGGCTTCATAAACACAAAAAGCAAAAGGACCCATCCCCTGGCAGCAAAGACGATCATTTGGAGCCCTCAATCAAACCCACTAGAATAAAACAGCAGCTAAAAATCAAAATTTCACAAATGCTGTTCTCTGAAATTTTACAGAGATTTGAGGTAATTTTTTTCTCCAGTTAAAACATAATGTGATATATACCCAGGAGCTCTGCGCAGAAACATTCCCGTCATAGATCTATCCCAATTTAAAAATCAGCTTATTGACTGGAGATCAGTATTTCATATCATCCAATTAGCAACATATTCACGTTTTAAGATGTGCTAATAATGTTAGGTACCAGCTCTAAATGTACAAGCATTGTAGAAACCTTTTGTAAAAATGAAAATGTGGACCCATAAAAAAAAATTGAGTTTTCACATTTTTCCATGGTAGGGTCCACTTTTTAAAAAAGGGTTTGCAGAGGCTTGTTCATTTAAGACTTGTACATACCATTTCTCTTCTTTTTAAAAAGTATCCGTAAATTGAATGGAAACCGTATGTCTATTCAATCATGAGTAATGCTACCCACCATCCTACGACGTGACATTAAATGATTGGAGACTATTTATTATGTTTCACTTGTAGACCAATCATTTAATGTCACCTCAAGGGATGTTGAGAGTACGATTATTAGAAGAATGATATATAGAGTTTTTCAAACATATTATGCTCAGTGTTCTTGATCCATGACAGAGACACTTCAAGATTACAATGGTTCTATGTATTCAATTGAAATCCAACCACATAATGAATCACAGATTTACCAACCACATAATTGATGATCTCTAAATACAACTTACAGAGAAAACACAAGTAGAATGCACAGCAAGGAACAATAATTTAGCATCTTCAATTGATCAAGATAATCCACATCGAGGCATCAAATTCAATACTCTTAAACTGGCATAAGGATAAATGAGATGAAAACTTCATTGGTGCTACCAGTTTTCCTTGACTATTCTCGACTTCTCGAGTATGAACTTCCCTTCCTTGTATTTCTGAGTTTCCTCATAGGCTCTTTCATACTTCCAACCAAGCACCTCACGACAATCATAGCAGTAGACATCAGCTACAGTGTGAAGACCTGTCATGAGGTGCCTGTCCTCTTTTGGTCCCACCATAATGTTCATCGCGTGGGAAAACAGGAACGCTCGACCATTTCTCCCCTACAACATAAAAATGAAAAATGTGGATCGAGTTTTGGCATAGTGCTTGCAGCGTAGCCAAATCACATACAAAATGATCTAATTACAGACATGGATAAGTGCAAACAACCTCCGCTTCATGGAGCACAATAATACAAACCAGATCATTCATCAGTTAAGTATGAGTTATCTTCACTCTAGATTTGATTCATCTTCACCATATCATGGTTTACAGCCACTTAATGAATTCTCGGTCGGTAAAATAGTCAACTGATACACATACAAGGGCATATAAACACTAAAAGCTTAAAGACACAGCAAAACCAACATTAGGTTCTCACCTGAAAAGATTTAGAAATGACATCATCGTGAAGGGCTACATGGTTTCTGCACTTACAGCAACTGTACAACCTTGGCCCAACCAACTCTGCCATCGAGGATAACAATTGACACTGATCCGCTTATTGCTATCCTAAATTAGGATTAAAGAAAGCATAAAAAAATGCAAAAAATCACTTAAATAAATATACGATTCAAAATGTTACAGGAAGATGAAGCTCACCTTCTCCACCACCGAGGAACTGCACAATTTCTTTGCCGATCAGCTAATCTTCGGCGCAATATCTGTTCTCAGAGACAATCAGGGCGGTGATAATGTCCAGGATCATACTTTACATTAAGATAATGGCGTCCGACCAGTTATGCTAACAATTTAAGATATATTAATGAAAATGAAAATCATTCATAAGGGTATTGATAAGGGCAAGGTTCATTTCAAAAATAAAAGGACAAAAAATAGAATTAGAGGCTATTCGGGATCAAGGAACAACAAAAAGCAAAAACCCAGTAATAAGTCTTCAACAATGAACCACACAAGGATAGGATTGGTCAGAATTTAGAGAGAGAAAAAAAATAAAAGAGAGAAGAAGATAAAGCTCCACCTCTACGTAATAGACAAAAAAAAAAAAAAAACCCAAAACTCGTTAAAATTGCCCGAAAGTTCGTTGAATGTTAAAGAATAGACAGGATCAGGTCCACCAAACAAGTAAAAACCCAGCAATTAATGTAAAGCTCCACCTCTAAAAAAGTGAAGGAAAAATCACAAGATTCATTAAAGCTCCACGAAATTTCGTGGAATGGTAAGGAGTATGCAGTGATGAATGAACTGATAATCAATGCCCAGATCAGCCAATACAATAAGTTTTGCATATATTAACGGAGATTTTTAGAGTTCCTCGACGAACCTGGCCACCGTGTCATGATGGGTCTGATGCTGATGACTCAAGTAAGCGAGAGAGAGAGAGAGTGTGTGTGTGTGTGTGTTAAGGTTGTTTTCTTTGAGCAGGTTACCGGAGTGAGGTGGGTTCTTTGATTAGAAGATGACAAGTTGCGTCTGGGGGTCATGGGAATATTATCATTTTTGACATCACATTACTATTGAAATTACATGGGCCTACTATTTTCTTTCGTTTTCTTTCCCTGTTTTCCCAGTATTATGTCGAACGAAACTGCCCAATTTTTCCAAAATTAACATCAGCGACCGTCACCTCTTCTGTTGCCTCTGAGATTCTTTGGATTTTCACAGGATGTTCTACATTCCATACCACCGACAAGCTGGGCCTGTAACGTCGTCGTGTCTATAATGATGCGTGGATATCTCCCTCTAGAATTATCTTTGAAAATTTACAGAATTTGATATGTAATTTAGTAATATATCAACACCAAATCTTTCACTTATTCAACTATCTTTAGCTCAGGCTTTTCAAGAGTGTTTTATTAATATAGACTAATATTATATTTATTATATATTTAATATTGTTAAAAAAAATTATATGAACAGTAATAAACACTATATAATTATTTTATGCTCCAAAATCTTCAAATTTAAACAAAAACTGAAAGATATTTTTTTATAAACTTAAAGGTATCTCTCTTACCGTAAGATAAATTGAGTTCGTGGACTACGGGAAATAAAGAGCGTCTACACAAATTTAATCAAATTGGTGGATAGTTTTAGCACTGAGCAAAAATCTGAAAATTCAACTTTGAACCTAGCTCTACTTTGACTTTGCTCAAACTTTGACAAAATAAGTTGGATTTTTTTTTTTAATTTTTCAGTTAGAGTCAAAGTCGGATGTGTATTTGGACCGACTCGACTTTATGCTCTGACTCCAACTTTGACATCCTATTCTGACTCTGAATCCAACTCCAATATTGTATTAGTATATATGTAATCAAAATACGTATTTTTCTATATATTTATCATATATAGTGTATAGTTATATAACTAGAATTTATATAGTTAAATTCAATAATATACTAGTATGAGTTAATTATGATAAAATAATATACTTATACTATAATATAAATAGATTAACGATAGTTTAGTATATGTAAACATCATAGTATTACTACCGTGCATAATCAAGTATAAAAATAAATTAGATACTAGTCTTTAAATAAGTCTAGTATAATAAATCAATAAAACTTATACTAATTTACTAAAGTATAACAACATGTAATTAGACACTAGAAAGTCTAGTATATAATTAAGTTAGAAATAAGTTTTTTTTTTTTTTGAAAGACGAATATCAATTCTTATTCATCTTAAAGCATCAAAGCTTAGAGTGAGGGTAAGGTTTTCCTCTCTAGGTTTCTTGGTAAACTTAGAGTTTTGTCCTTCTAGACTTTTGTTTGTGAAGGATAAGGGATGGAAAGTAACTTGTCAGTCTTATATGAGAGACTGAAACTTACAGAAGAGGAGCAACATGAGGTGGTGATTAGCAATGAAGACATGCTGTTATTGTGGTTGCCGGAGTCCTTCTTTCATTGAGTGAGGGTAAGGTTTTTCTCTCTAGGTTTCTTGGTAAACTTAGAGTTTTGTCCTTCTAGACTTTTGTCTATGAAGGATAGGGGATGGAAGGTGACTTGTCAGTCTTATGTGAGGGATTGAAACTTACAAAAAAAGAGCAGCAAGAGGTGGTGATTAGCAATGAAGACATGTTGTTATCTGAGTCTAAGAGCAAACATTCTTTCATGAGTTTGTGGTGGTTGATAAGGAAGTGAATAGAGGTGCTCTTAGAAGCACTCTATCTCGAGTGTGGCAGGTAGAAGGTAAAGTTGTGTTTAAGGAGGTAGGAAAAAACAAGTTTTTGGTTGAGATGAAGGAGGTGGTAGATAAACAGAGAATCATGAAGGGCCGTCCTTGGTCTTTTGATAAGAATCTAGTATGCCTGCAAGACTGTGAAGGAATTGAGTCTTGGAAGGACATGAAGTTCCATCAAGAGCCTTTCTGGATTCAATGTCATGATCTTCCTTTTGTTGGTATGAATTATAACACTGGTGTCAGTCTGGGCAAAACTTTGGGAGAGGTTCTTATGGTGGATACTGATAGAAGTGGCATATGCTGGGGGAGTTTTGTAAGAGTTAAAGTTCTTATAGACCTTACAAAGCCTTTAGCGAGAGGGAGGTTTCTCACTCTGGGTGACTCAAAATATTGGATTCCATTCAAATATGAGCGGATGCCAAATTTTTGTTATCACTGTTGGAAGATCAAACATCTTTCGAGTATGTGTGATAAACTGGATAGAGGTAAAGCTAGCTTGGAAGGATTCAGTCAACAATATGGTGCATGATTGAGGGCAAGTTCCAAAGTTTCTCTTGCTGAGAATATTCAAGTCAGAAAGGTGCCTGGTCATGGTGGGTGGTCAAAGAGTGCTCGAAGGGAGGAGTCTGGTGGTACTCAGCAGGATACAGTTATTCATGGAAAGGAGGGGATCGAGGCTAATTTAGTGGCTGGAGATCATGAGGTGATTAATGCAGGAGGAAATCAGGATGTCAGTTATGGAAACAAAGATTCTGATATTTCCCCAAGGAAAGTTGACATTTCTTCTACGGAGGGAGGGGTAGAAACAGTTGTAGAATCTTCTTTGGGAGTTGAAATTTCGTTTCATGGAAAAGGTGAGCAAAATCCTGCCTTAATGGGAGAGATTTCAGTTGATCCCATGAAAGAACACGTGCAACATACTAAAGAAGTAAATCCTCCTATACAGGTCACTAACCCTGCTGCTTTAAGGGATAAGTGCCAGTCTGGCAAGAGAGGACCTATTACTTCTAATAGTTGGAAAAGGAGGGCACGTGCTTGTCCAGCCAACTTGATGACTCAGAATAACACGTGTGATATGGAGATGGATATTCTAAGCAAGGCTAAGAAGAGGAAAAGTCAGTCTGCCAATGTGGAAGTGGCTGAGAAGAAATTCAAAGAAACTCAAGATGTGGAGGGGGTGGAGTGTATGTTCAAGGTAGTGGCGGCTGTGCAGCACTGCCAATCCCCATGAAGCTCTTGTATTGAAACTGCTGAGGGCTTGGGAACCCTTGGATAGTTAATGAACTTCACCTTTTGGTGAGGGAAAGAGCCCCATTAGTGATTTTTTTTGTCAGAAACAAAAAGTAACAGATTCAAGGTGGAGAAAGTGAGAAACAAGTTGGGTTTTGAACATTGTTTTGTGGTTGATTGTGTTGGCATGAGTGAGGGTCTTGCTCTTCTTTGGAAAGCTGAGGTAAATGATCAATTACACTTTACTCTAATAGTCACATCTTAGTGACTATCTCACCTATGCTTGGAGGGCAACCTCGGAGGCTATCAGGTTTCTATGGAAACCCTGTTATAGAAAAAAAGGAAAGAGAGTTGGAGACTTCTGAGATTGTTAAAGCCTAAAAATCGAATGGCATGGTTGTGTATAGGAGACTTTAATGAAATCCTAAGCAATGATAAGAAGCTAAGGGCAGTTAATAGACCTTTTTCTCAAATGAAATGCTTTAGGGTGGCTCTTGATGAATGTGACCTGAGTGACCTGGGTTACATAGGCTCAAAGTTACTTGGAGCAATAATAGGGAGGGGAGAGGTTTTAGTAAAGAAAGACTAGATAGAGCTATGGGTAATGGGGTGTGGCCCATGCAATTCTGCAATGGTGAGGTTTCTATCTTACCTGTGTTTAATTCTGACCATTTTCCATTGTTGATCACCTGTAACAATGAGGAAACTAGTATTAGTAGAGGAGAAAAGTTATTCAAATTTGAAGCACTTTGGTCCTTGAAACAGGAGTGCAAGGATATAATCAAGAGGTCCTGGCAGCCACTCTTCGAGGGGACCAACCACTGAAAAATCTCAAACATGACCTGGATAGATGCAAGAATAACTTGACAGTTTGGTCAAAAATCTCAGCTCGCAAACAAAGGTATTAGATTAGACAAAAAAGTGCTATGATCCAAGAAATGCATAGACTTAATCAAGGTGATTTTAATGAAACTATCAAAGGCCTTCAAGATGATGTTAATATGTTGTTAGTAGATGAGGAACTCAAATGGCGGCAAAGATTCAAACAGTTGTGGCTTAAGGAAGGTGACAAGAATACTATATATTTTCACAAATGTGCCTCTCAAAGAAAAAAGACTAATACCATCCACAAATCAACAATGAAAAGTGGGAGATTGTTAGTAACTTCTCAGAGGTTTGTGGCATCTTTCAAAGGTATTATCATAACCTTTTTAGGACCTCTAATCCGAGGGGTATTGCTGAAATTCTTATGGACTTTGATCCTGTTGTGTCTCCTGAGATGAACTGCCAATTACTTAAAGCATGCTCATATGAAAAGGTCAAAAGTGCTGTGTTTGAAATGGATCCATTGAGCTCTCCAGGACTTGATGGGTTCTCTACTAGTTTTTATCAAGACCACTGGGAAGTAGTAGGTGAGGGGGTGTATTAAGCTGTCAGAGAGGTTTTCAACTGCAAAAGAGGGTTACATGAGCTCAATGAAACCTACATTGTTTTGATCCCAAAGAAGAAGAGTCCTACAATGGTACTGAATATCGATCTATAAACCTTTGCAATGTGGTTTATAAAGTGATTTTCAAAGTTCTAGCTAGTAGAGTGAAACCTTTTCTATCCAAATTGATTTCACCTTCCCAAAGTGTCTTTGTTCATGGGCGCTTGATTTTAGACAATATTATTGTTGCTTATAAAGTAATGCACTCCATACAAAATAGAATGAAGAGTAAAAAGGAGAGCTACATGGCAATGAAGTTGGATATGAGCAAAGCTTATGATCGAATAGAGTGGTCTTTGTGGAAGATGTGTTACTTAAGATGGGCTTTGAGAAGGAGTGAATTGATTTGGTAATGCAATGTGTCTCATATGTGAAATACTTCTTGTTAATTAATGGTGTACCTCAGCAACCTTTCCACCCATCTAGAGGATTAAGACAAGGGGATCTTCTTTCCCCTTATCTTTTTATTCTATGCACTAAAGTTATTGGGAATTTGTTGGACACAGCTAAGAGGAAATGCCATATTTCTGGATTCCCATTTGCAAGAGGTTTTTTGTTGGCTAACCATCTTTTTCTTTTTTTGCAGATAATAGCTTGCTTTTTTGTAAAGCTAATGCTCTTGAGTAGAGTAGATTATTCAGATTACTAAATTCTTATGAGGATGCTTCTAGCCAAAGACTTCATGTAGAGAAGTCAGCAATTTTTTTCAACAAAAACATACCTGCAAAGGAAAAACAGGTCATTCTATCGACAACCAAGATGAAGGAAGCCAAATGTTTTGAGAAGTACCTTGGTTTGCCTTCCTACATGGGGAGAAATAAGCTTGCTTCTTTTATACCTTTCTTAGATTCTATAAGAAACTGTATCCAAAACTGGAAGGTGAAATTCATTTCAAACGCAGGTATAGAAGTGCTCCTAAAATCAATAGTGCAAGCTATTCCTACTTACTGCATGAGTATCTCCAAGCTCCCTAAAACTATTCTCAATGCTATCAATAAGTTAATGTCACACTCTTAGTAGGAGAGCAGAGGAGATAGGACTAAGACTCAGTGGCTTCCTTGGCAAGTGCTTGGTAAGATCAAATCAGAAGGTGGGCTAGGCTATAGAGACTTTGAGCACTTTACTTTAGCACTCTTAGCCAAGCAATGTTGGAGATTGATACAACAACCTCCACTCATTAGTTTCTAAAGTGATGAAGGCCAAATACTTCTTCAGATCTGACTTTCTTCATGCAAGGATTGACAGTAATGGCTCTTACCTTTGGAGAAGTTTCTTGGATGCTAGACCTGTTCTGGAAGAGGGCTTGATGTGAAGGATTGAGAATAGAGAGGCTGTTAATATATGGAGAGACAAATGGATTCCTCAACCTACCTCCTACAAGGTGCAGACTCCCTTGGATGAGAGGTATGTACATTGGCATGTTAGTAACTTGATCAAGGAGCATACAAAAACATGGAACCAACCTGTTCTAAGGAGTATTTTTATAAATGAGGACATTGGCACATATGCAAGATTCCTATTAGTTGAAGTGGTATCCCAGATAAGCTAGTATGGAGGAGCACTAAAGATGGTCAGTTTACAGTCAAAAGTGCTTATCATCTGCTGGGTGAAATGAACCAATCATCCTTGGGACAACCCTCTATTCGATCAAATCAAAAGGAGGCTTCGTCCAAAATATAGAAAGTCAAGGTCCCAAGTGCTATTAAGATGTTTTTGTGGAGGGCTTGCCATGGCTCTTTGCCAACAAATCTCAATCTCAGCAATAGGAAAATCAAGGAATCTTCATTATGTCCTATCTGCAATCTGGAACCCAAATCAGTTATACTTGCTTTATGGTCTTTTGCTTTAGTGCAAGATATGTGGGGAATCTGTTCTAGAGGATTACAGAAAGTGCAGGTCTATTTTACAACGTTCATAGAGTTGGTGAGGCACTTGTTTTCATCACTCAGAGTGGAAGATATTGATCTCTTTGCTGTTACAGTCTATCATATTTGGAAGAGAATGAATCTTTTTGCATTTGAAGAGAAATTCGAGGACCCTTCTAAAATGGCTCAAACTGCTTAACAATTGATTAGAAACTTCAAGGCTGCTAATGAAAGCAATGAAGCTGTTGTGGAATAAAAAAGGCCTCAAATGCAGAACTGGAATCCTCCTCCCATGAATGTATACAAGGCCAATTGGGATGCTTTTGTTGATCGAGTTAGATGTAGAATGGGAATAAGGGTGGAGGTCAGAAACTGGGATGGCCAAGTGATTGCTACTTTGACATCTCCAAGAAGCTTGTTTCCTGATGTCAAGCTTGTAGAGGCTGTGGCTGCTCTCAAAGCAGCCATATTTTGCAAAGAGTTAGGTATTCACAGAGTTATTATTGAAGGGGATGCACTCAATGTGGTTCAAGATCTTAATAGAGAAGCTACGAATTGGAGCACAACAGGTTTGATCCTTCAAGACATCAAAGTCGAGCTCAAGAACATGGCATCCTGGTCTGTCATGCATGTCTCTAGAAATTTCAATTGTGTTGCTCATTATTTAGCTAAGGATGCATTAAAACTCTCAGATGAGAGCATTTCTTGGGAGGGAGTCCCTCCTTGTATCCAACATTTGCTTAGTTGAAGTTGAATAAGATTGATTATTCTTTTCAAATAATAATAATAATAATAATAATAAAGCATCAAAGTTTGGATAGAAGGAGGAATACCCTCCAATACAATGCTCTCCTCAAAGAGTTTAAGTGCATCCTTAGCTAATAAATGAGCCACATTATTGCAATTCCTTGAGATGTGCTTAACTGACCACTGTTGCATCATGCAAAGTTTATTTCTAATATCCTAAATGATCATCCCTACTGAAGTCCATTTGCCCAAGTCACTGTTGATATCATCAACCACTGTCTTGGCATCTCCTTCAAGCATGATTCTGGACAATTGTAGCTATTGACAAAGAATTACTGCTTTAAGTGCCCCTACTGCCTCTGCCATAGTTGGATTTGGGAAAAGTTTCCTTTGAGATCTGAGAGTGGCAACCACATGACCAAACCAATCTCGAATGATGACCCCAATACCAATTCTACAATTTACTCAATCCACTGAAGCATCTCAATCGGCCTTATACACCTGTGAAGGAGGGGCGGTCCACTGAGGAAGATTTTGATTTGCTGTCACCCTTTCACCCATTGGTTTCTGGTTTGCAGCTTGGAAGTCAATCACTTTCTATGTAGCATATAGCATAATTGAGTTTGGATCCATGAACTTACCCTCAAAGACATAACAGTTTCTTCTTTTCCACAGCTGGTATATAGTTTATGCAAATACAACTATATCAGATGTACACTGAACTGAAGTTAGGTCCATAACCAATTCCTTGAAGGGATCTCCACTACCTTGATTTTTTGCAAACACTTTAAACCTACTCCCCACACTTCTTGAGTAGAAATGCATGACCAGAGATCATGTGTCACTGATTTTGATTCAAGTTTACAAATTGGACACAAAAGAGACTCAATGATTCTCTTTTTAGCTAAATTCTGGTTTGAAGGTAGAGACTCATGGCAAGCTCTCCATATCAGCATGTGTGTGGCCTTTAGCACCATTAGCTTCCATATTTCTTTACAAAAACACTCTTCTGCATACTTTGAGATGATTGTCCCTTCTGATTTGTTGTCATTTCCCTTGCTAAATAGCAAGCACTTTTGACAATGAATCTTCCTTCAGTAGTACACCTCCAGATTAGTTTGTCTTGGACATTACTCACACTAACTAGGATCCTACTAATCAAGTTCACTTCCTCTTCAACAAAAGCCTCTCTCAAAATAGCCATGTCCCATGCTCCTGCTTGCTTGCCAATGAAGGCAGACACCTTCCTCCTAGCATAGAACTTATGTTGAGGAGATTGAACCTTATATGTAGAGGGTTGAGGAAGCCACTTGTCTGTCCATATGTTCACTAACTCACCATTGCCAATTCTCCAAATTAGACCCTCTTGCAGAACTGACCTTGCCTCCACAAAACTCCTCCAAAAAAAAGAAGCATTACTGCCAACCTTTGCATTTAGAAAATCTATTCTATAAAATTATTTGGCTTTAAGAACTCAAGCTGCTAGGGATGATGGTTTTTGAATGACTCTCCACCCTTACTTCGCAAAAAAGGGCCAAATTAGACTTCTCAGAATCTCTATAACCTAGACCTCCTTCCCCTTTAGGTTTTCCCATTTGCATCCAAGGAATCTATTGAGTTTTAGTCCTCTCATCTCTACTTACCCACAAAAACTTTTTCATGAGCTTATTAATTGCAAATAAAACTGCCTTAGGAAGTTTAAAAATACTCATACAATAGGTTGGAATTGCCTGTACTATGGACTTCAACATCACTTCCTTTCCTGCCTGAGATAGAAAGTTAACCTTCCAATTGCTCATTCTAATTCTTATAGAATCCAAGATGGGTCTAAAAGTTGCCAATTTTTGTCTACCCACATAGAAAGGAAGACCTAGGTATTTCTCATATGATCTTGCCTCCCCCAGTCTTACTCCTGACATAATTGCATCTTTAGCAGCTTGTCTTGTGTTCTTGCTAAAATAAATAGTTCTCTTCTCCAGATTCAGCCTTTGTCCAGATGCATGTTCACACAAGCTCAATAATCCATATAGTTTGCTCCACTCCAGTGCATTAGTTTTGCAAAAAAAAGCAAGCTATCATCTACAAAAAGGAGATGGTTAACTAATAAGGTGCCCGAGCAAAAGAAAACCCAGAGATGAGTCCCTTCTCCTCAGCTTTATCTAGCAACCATCCAAGCATCTCTGAGCAAAGTCTAAATAGGTAAAGGGATAGAGGATCCCCCTTTCTTAACCCTCTTAAAGGATGAAAAGAATCCTATGGAACACAATTAATCAACAAGGAGTAGCTCACTGTTTCTACACACTTCATGATCAGGCTAATCCATTTATCTCCAAATCCCATTTTCTTTAGAACAGCAGCCAAAAACTCTCACTCAATTCTATCATATGCCTTACTCATATCCAATTTTTATGCCACATACCCTTCCTTTTTACCCCTCATTCTATGTTGCATGGAGTGCATGACTTCATATGCAACAATAATATTGTCTGAGACTAATCGACCGGGAACAAATGCACTCTGGGAAGGTGAAATCAAAAGAGGAAGAAATTGTTTTAGCCTGTTTGCTAAGACTTTGGAGACAATTTTATAGAGGACATTGCACAGGCTTATAGGTCTATACTTAGAGACCAATTGTGGTTTTTTCTTCTTTGGGATTAGTGTTATGAAAGTCTCACTAATACCACCCAAGCCTCTACTAGAAAACAAGAACTCTTCGATTGCCAAAAACACCTCAACCCCCACAATTGACCAATTGTCTTGGTATAACCCTTCTAAGAACCCATTAGGGCTTGTGAACTCATAAGGTCCATCTCAAATACAACCTTCTTCACTTCCTCAAGGTTGCACTCCTTTTCAAGCTACCTATTCATCTCAGAGGTAACCATTGGTTCAATGTCACACAGAGATGTATCAATGTCTCGAGGATTGGATGACTTAAACAAAGTCTGGTAATATTCTTGGAATAGCTGGCTGATTTCCTCTTGATTTCTAGCACTCTGACCTCTTTCATTCTCAATCTTCTTTATCTCATTCGACTGTCTTCTTTGTGTAGCACATCTATGAAAATATTTAGAGTTTTTGTCCCCTTCTTTCAACCATAACTGCATAGATCTTTGTCTCCACTTTGTTTCCTCTTCCTCCATTAAGACATCCACTTCTACCTGCAGGTCTTTAATTGTAGCATTGAAATCACCCTTATTTATCCTCTGAAACTCTTGTATCATGCCTCTCTTAGCATTCAGTAATCTCTTCTTCTCCTCCCCTTAGTTTTAGACCAGACTTTTAACTTTAATCTGCATCTCGATTAATCTTCCTTTAAGTTGAATATTGAGTTATCTCTTCTCATGCTAGATCCCCAAGCCTTTTGAATAATTTCCTTGCATTTCTGTTGTTTAGACCAACTAGCTTCATAACAAAAAATATTATCTTATGTTATATTCATTCCTTCATCATTCTCACAGGATATTAGAAAAGGGAAGTGGTCAAATTGTAGAATTGAAAGCACTTGTACCCCTGTGTTACTAAAGAGCAGATGCCAAGGATAATTACCAAAAGCACTATCCAACCTCTCTTTGATAAATGCAACTCCTTCCCTTTTGTTGCACCAAGTGAATTAGACCCTTGATACCCTAAATCACTGAATTCATATGCATCAAGAGCCTCTCTAAAATTTTCCATGAAAAATGTCTATTAGCTGCACCATACTGCTCATCATTAGTAAGCAACTCGTTAAAATCCCCACAGCATAACCAATCTACTTGTCCCTTGGGTTTTAATCTTCTAAGCAGCTATCAACTTTCTTTTATTTTTTCCACTACTGGATGATCATAGAAACCTATCACCATCACCTTTTGGTCACCATCATCAAGGCTAATTGACATTGAAATATGGCTCTAAGAGTAAGAGAATAATTCCGCTTGTATCTCAGCTTTCCAAATCATAGCCAATCCTCCACTTTTTCCTATACAATCCACCACAAAACTACTTCCAAAACCCAATCTGTTTCTAATGCTCTCCACCCTTTCTCTCATGCATTTAATTTTTGAGAGAAATATGATTTTTGGGCCCTCTCCTTCACCAAAAGGTGAAGCTCACGAACTGTCCAAGGGTTCCCAAGCTCTCGGCAGTTCCAACTAAGAAGAATCATTGGGATTGTGAGCAACCTCTGCCATTAATAAATTCTCACACTCCTCATCTCTTAGTGTCAATTTAGTTCTCTTTTTCATACCACCCTCCTTAACCGCCTTAGCCTTTCTTTTAAAAGATTGGTCATGCCTTTCCATATCTTTATCTATCTCATTCACTTGACTATTGAGAGTAGTCATACATGCACGTGCCCTTCTTTTCCAACTAGTGTCTTTTCGAGACCCTTTCTTTCCAGCTTCGGGAATATTAACCTTAAGGACAGCTAAGCATATATGGTCAGAGGAAACCCTAACTGATCTGCTGACAATGCTCCTCCAGTAATGATATTGATGCCCTGATGATCCTAATTAGAAACACTAATTGCCTTGTGAGTGATTGCTGCAATTTCGTGCATAACAGCTGCCTCTAAGACATGGTCAACTTTCCTTGCACTAAAAGAGAATATTTGTTACCAAAATTAGATCCTGAAATCTGGTCAATCCCACCATTAGTGTGATTTAATTGACCGCCTTCCTAATTTTCAGCTTCTTTCAAATCCTTGCCATCTTGTGCACCATCTAGGTTAGACTCACCCGAAACCACCCTCCAGTCACTCTCCGATGATCCTCAAGCACCCTGCTCCTTCCCTTTAGTGACATGAGTCTGAACTAGATTTTTACTAATTGCCCTCAACCATGCATCATACTGCTGACTGGAACTGTCCACAACATGCTTCCCCATGTCCACCTTTTCACATCTTCCAGCACCATGCTTGATCGTGCCACAATGATAACAAAATTTGGGCTTCCTTTCATATTTAAAGTGTATCATGTACTTTGTTCCCTCTAGAGATATGAATCTACCTCTTGCAAGAGGTTTGGTGATATCCACCATAACTTTAACACGTAAAAATTTTCCCTAACATCACTGCCATCTGTGTCCACCAGCAAATGACATATCATGACATTGAATCCAAAATGGTTCATATCAAAAATGAATTTCCATGATAGACTTTGCACACTCACAATCTTGTATGCACAATAGGCTTTTATCAAAAGGCCATGGACGTTCATTCAAGACTCTTATTTTATTTTCTTTCCTTTTAAACTTGACCATAAACTTGTTTCTCCCCACCTCTTTGAAGACTGTTTTTCCCTCTGCATGCCATACTTTAGTCAAAATATTCATGAGGGTCCCTATGTTTGTCTCCTTATCAGATATTAAACATATCATATTACAAAGTTTACTTTTTGATGCAGACAAAGAAACTTCTTCTGTACTAACCTCTATCTCCTGCTTTTCCTCTTCTGTCAACTTCAGTCCCTCACAGAACAATGAGCAATCATCATCCATCCTCCTAATCTTCATAGACCAGAGTCCAAGAGAAGAAAAACTTGAAAACTTAGAGAGAAAACCTTACTTTCATGTGGTGAAAGAAGGACAACATACTTGATATCTTGGTTAGCTAGAAATAAGTTAGACATTAGTATAATAATGTTGAACCCAAGGTTTCAAGTCTCTTATAATTACATATCTACATATAGATTTTGATGATAACAAATGAATTCAAGTATAAATGAATTTCAAACTCAAGTTGTCTACACAATGAAGCCAAGCACATTAATGAACCAAGCATGAGCAAGAAAGGGAACAAGCTCGCAAATGAAGCTCTTAGAGTAATTTTATACATCTCTTGATAAAATTTGAAATTGGATTAAGGTTCAAAATTAATATTTTCTCATAAAACATCAAATTGTATTTTTCACTTGTGCATGACAGATTTGAATATTTTAAAAAGTGAATGATATTGTCTTTGACAATTTCAAGAAGGAGAAACTTTGATTTGAATATTTTGAATTGAATGATATTGTCGTTGACAATTTCAAGAAGGAGAAATTTTGATTTGAAAATTTTGAAAAGTGAATAATGTTATCTTTGACAATTGCGAAAAGTAAAACTTTGATTTGAAAATTTTGAAAAGTGAATGACGTTGTCTTTGACATGTGAATCTTTTTAAATTTGAAAATGAAATCTCATATGTTTATAAATAGCTCATTTGAATTCTTTAAATTTAGAACAACATATACAATAATAAAAGTATACAACATTCATTCAAAGTTTTCAATCTCTTTTCTTTAAGCCTTAACCATTGTTCATTTTGAGAGAGATATAGTTTGCACTGTATCGTTTTTATTTCACTTATTGAGAAGTGTTTTCTGATAACCTACCCACTATCAGTTTTTGCATCAGTAAAATGGTGTATGTAGAAGGTATTCTACATAGGGAATAGAAGTTGAATCACCATATATAAGGTGATTGCAAGTGTAGAGGGTATTCTATATGAATTCTTTGTAGCGGTACTGTTCAAATGTGTAATTGGTTTCTATCTCCACCTGAAGGAGATTGGATAGTGAATTTTGGAATCCTCATAGAATAGCTTGAGGCGAGGACGTAGGTAGTGAGATTGAACTTAGTTAAAATACTGAGTTTGCTTCCTCTTATCCTTACTCTTTTTATTTACTATTGTTTCGTATTTTGTTCATATTTTATATTGTATATTTAATTTATAATTGTAAATTTTTTAATATAACTCAATTCACCCCCTCTTGTGTTAGTCGTTTGGGCAACAAATAACATGTAATACTAATGTATAATAACATGAAATACTAATGTATAATAATATGTAATTAGACACTAAAAATATTATGGAATATTATAGTATAATAACATGTAATTAGATACTATAGTATAAGTCTAATATAAAAATAAGTTAGATATTAGAGGATTCTTATCCTATTCCTCATAAAATTCTCTATAATTTAATTCAAAAGTACATTCTCTAAATTTTTTTTCTAAATTTTCCTCACATTTCAAAATCCTCATACATCTCATTCCATATCCTTTCTCTATTCTATTAAAGTAATATTTCTCCATTCTTTTTTTATTACTTTTTTTCTCTCACTTCTATTTATAAATTTAACTACTTAATATTTTTTCTTTTATTTTGAACTATTACTCTAGTGAATATTTTAAACAAATATTAATTTTTTTTTGTGGATATGATAATATTTTTATATTTTCATAATTAATTAAATTATTTTTAAAATTATTATTTAAAACTATAACATATGAATATGAGAAAAAGTGTAGATGATTGGAAAAATAATTTATTTTATGTATTAGAATAAAATATTGATAAGAAATGGTTTAGGGGATGAATAATGATTCCCTATATTTGGAGAATCATTGTTTCTAAATCTTTTTTCTAAAATAGGGATTCGGATGTAGGGGTATTTTGATCAAAACCGTAAAATAAAGCTCAAATTAGAGGAAAAATGAGATTTTGGAACATCGGATGTGGATGTTCTTAATATAGAAATAAATTAACAGTGAATGATTTAGTTTTAAGTTTTTTTAAAAAAAATTAAAATTTGAAAGACCATAATTTTTTTTTTAAATAGATTAAATATAAAGCTAAAAATAACCCAAAATTGAAAGCTCAAATTCGAATCGGAACCTGCACATATCAAGAGCGGAATCGAAGTTCGAATTTTAACTCGGACAAATGGGAAGTCGACGCTCACCTCTGGATGGTGTTTCTTTCAAGAAAGAGAGAGAAGATCGAATTTGTATGAGCTTTTGACATATATCCCTATCTGATTAGGAAAAAAGAAAAGAAAAAAAGGCATATCCCCGTCTCAGTACTTCATTGTTGAAATGGATATTATTTGGCACTAGGGGTGCGTTTGGATGTTGAGATAAGTTATATTGAGTTGAGTTGAGATGATAAAATATTGTTAGAATATTATTTTTAAATATTAAAGTTGTTTTGGGATTTGAAAAAGTTAAATTATTTATTATATTTTGTATTGAAATTTGAAAAAGTTGTTATGATGAATTGAGATGAGTTGAGATGAGTTTGGCATCCAAACGAAGCCTAAATTTTATCTAATATTGCACATTTTTCTTTTTACTTATTTCTCTCAAAACTTAATTTCATGTTGGATTATCTATCTAAATTCTATATAATCATAAAATATTATCAATTTCAGACTTTATTTATTTATTTTTTTGATATGTAAATTTTTTAACTTATTTTGCAGTTCTACCAATTATATATTAATTTCTAATCAAATAAAATATATGTTGTGGAGAAGACTTCCGCTGGATGAGAGGAAAAAAGAGAAAGGAAGTGTGGAAAGAGAGAAATAAACCGTAAAAAATGTTGTGTTTGGCTATCAAAATCGAATAAAATATTAATATGGCTTTATTATAGTGAAGAGCAAATATGTTGAACCATCCTAAGTATTTTATCAAAAAAGTTAAAATATTTTGAATTTGCCTAATCCGATGTAGACTATTTCGAACTTAAATTATCCATTTTTCAGGATTTTATGGCATGGTTAAGACTTAAGCCAATGCCAATACACTGAGACCTCGTTTAGTTATATAAATAATCACATCTTATCAATCATTATAATTTTTTTAAAATTTTATATAAAATATAATAAATAATTTAATTTTTTTAAATTTTTAAATAAAAATAATATTTTATTCAACTTTTATATCATCTTATCTTAATAAACAAATTAAGCCTAAACGAAGCAATTGCTAAAATAAAAGTAACTGTGCACGTGCAACGACATCCATTAACTCCCATATTCATTGTTTTTACTTGCCGTCTAGTATAAATTTAATTTTTTTAATATATTTAAATATTTTTTAAAAATAAAAAATATATCAATACATTAAAAATTATTTCTTTAATTATTAAGTAAAAAAAATTAAATACATGAATGGTTAAAATAAGGGAGCAAATTCAGACGGTGTATTAACATTTTCCTATTATTTATGTTGCGATTCTAATCTTGTTATGATTCTAAGCTACCATTTAAATACGAAGAACTCAAATAAAATAAAATAGATACATAAAATAAAATTTAAAATATCTAGTATTATTTAAACAATTGATCTACAAGTAATAAATACTACTGTAAGGGGTATCAGGCTGCATGCTGGCACCCCCCTGTGGACGTGTGGTCACCATTTTCATTATTTTCACTAATGTCCACATCCAAAGAAGAACTTACTGATCATGGACCCATATGATAAAGTACAAACAAACTGTCTCTTGCATTATTCTTATATATTTTTTTATTTATAATTATTACCATATGCATATAAGCCTTTTAACCTCCAAACAATACAAAAATGGACCAGCCAATTTTGGAAGCTTCTAAATAAATGCATCCCTGTTCAAAATCATCACCATTCACACCTCCTTATTTAGACAATTTTTTTTGTTCCTCTTGACCCATGATCGATGTACGTGAATATAGTACGTGATCTGGTTTCAAGTTAATCAAATTCTAATTTCTGTTTTTTTAAATCAATAAAGAATTATAATTTCAGGCATGATGGGAATATCACATTTGGTCATAATACCAAGAAAAACTCTACTCAGCCCCTGGTTCTCTAACTGCACTCCACACTCCTAACATGGCCGAACTCAGTTCTTACCCACGTCACGGTTTATTTCATTTTCCTTCTTTTCCCTCAGACATTTCACCCTCATTCTCCCTCAGTCTCACCATCGTTCTCCCTTAATCCTCTCACCCTCGATTTTTCAGAGACCTCTCACCCTGCAACAGCAGCGCCACCTCCTGCGCATCACCACTGGCCGCCATCCTCTAGCAAACGGAGAGGAAGAAAACTTTTGCATGTCCTTTCTTCTATCGTCCAACTATACATGCAGGCTGCCCATGATGAGCCCAGAGAGTTGGAGCAAGAGAGGTACTTCTTCAGCACTTGGGAAGCCAAGTATCCCAATGGGAACCGATCCAACAGAGCCATCGACGCCGATTACTGCAAGGCCACTGGAATCGATAAGCATGAATGCTGCTTTCTTCACAAGATCCTTCCTCGAAAACGAGCTTCCACTAGACTTTGTTCAAACTCTGTTGAAGATGGATAAGAATTTCTTGCACACAAAATGACATATATTTCAAACACCACCTCCAACCACTAAAATTTTCACTTGATAAACTAACCTTTCTTCTCAATCACACAAAACTAAGCACTACAAAATAAGCTTCATCAACATATATCATCGAGAATTGAATGATCAACTAAATCTGTGATGAATAGAAATAGGACACGGTAAAAAAACCATCCTTTGCTTAAAACTCGTGTTGCCAAAATGGCAAAAAAGCTATACTAGATGGAAAATAAATGAAGCATTCAATTGAAAAGATGAAAAGATAAACAAGATACTCACAGCCCATAAAGACAAAGTGGGAGCTCTTCTAGTGACGACGAGCCAAACCCAGCCATACCCAACAAAATTTTGGAGAGCGCGAAGGAGAAGAGCAGACCACAAGGGCAAGACCTCACAAAGGCTCCCAGCCAAGAACCCAACGTTGTCACCCAAATCCTTGGCCACACCGAGTCTTGCAACCAGCCTCTGGTTATGGCTGAGCGAACTCTTTATTACCGGCGATATGCTCCCAGGGGTTTGGAGAAGCGAAGAAGAATGCCGGGGGGAGGGGGGAATTGAAATGAACCTTCTGGAACCAAAATGCATTTTCCCGCACGTTCTCCTTTTAAAAAAAAAAAATTACACGTAAGCTGGAGTGCGAAGGTTGTGTGAACAATGTGTAGTTGTATAGCAACTCTAATATCACTCCCTCAATGAATAATAGTGTGGACCCACAAGCATTAATTAAATAAATACAGAAATGACTAAGATGAATATATAATTAGCGCATGGGATCGTAGGAGGGGATGGCGCATGCCGCATGCATGGCTTCCAAGAGTGCTTGGAAATGTGCGCATCCAAAACTTTTGGAGAAAAAATAGGGTCAAATAAAAAGAGAAATTATATTTATAATTGTGAGTGTGTAAACGTTGCATAATTTTTTTTTAAAAAAAATAAGTAAATACGATATTTATATAAAAAAAATTTAATTTTTTAATAGTATACTTCATTATTTTTTAAAATGATTGCACAATATTTATACACTTCACAACTGTATGTAACATTATTCTAAATGATCTTGTTTGGTTACATAGATTAGATGAGATGAGATAAAATATAAATTGAAAGTTGAATAAAATATTGTTATAATATAAATTTTTAATATAATTTTTATTTTGATATTTGAAAAAATTTAATTATTTATTATATTTTATATAAAAATTTAAAATTTTTTTAATGATAGTAAGAAATAAAATGGTATGAAACGAAATGGTATAGTTTATCTGTAAACAAATCAGGCCTAAAAAGAAAGGCAGATGGAAATTAGAGTGGCAGCGAAGCAGCAAGGGTCAAACAACCAAAATTTTCATCATTAACTGTTGCTAAAGCGGATTAGATCATTTCCTCCCCCGTTTTTGTTGAAAATACCTCTGGCAACAGTTAATGCAGTGTTAGAAGAGTTCTAATTGAATTTTATAAAAATAAATTTATAAACTGATTTAATTTGTCTTATTATATCATATCATAAAATTATAAAATAAATTTATTGTATTATATAAATTCATGTCAATTTATAAATCTATTTTTATAAAATTTCTTTGTAATTATAAAACTGCTCTTTAATAAATAATTTCTCATCCGATTCCAAATTAGATTTTGATATATCTCTTCTCAATATTCTGTTTATAATCTCAATGATAAAATGCAGTTCTTGACAAGGGCTTAAACCGTTAAACGTAAAGGTCTACGTACCTATGCTGCAGTATTAAGGTTTGGTTAGGATATTGAGATAAAATGAGAAATTTTTTAATATTAGTGAAATGGTTTATGTTAAAATATTTTATTATATTTTGAAAAATGAATTAAAAAAAATTAAATAAAAATATTATAAAATTAAAATTGTGTTGAGATCTATAAAAATTAAATTATTTTTTATTTTGTTTGGAAGTTTATAAAAATTATAATGATCAAATAATATTTAGATGAAAAAATTAAAATATTTAAATTGTAATAATGATGTTTAGGAAACAGATAGATGAGATTCGTATCCACATCTTTCAAGCTGCCAAACACAGCAGGATGAGCCCTAACAAATGGAAATGGTATATGCAACGTGGCTCCACATGATGCATGCATGGACTTTGAAAGAAGTTATTGGGACTTTTGGTGCCATTTTCCCATTCCCAAGGTAGGTACGTACGTCCCCAACCCCAAGTCTTCGTTTCTCCCTTTGGACTTGTAGTTGGAACTGTGACAAATAGTTAGCTTGGATCAAGTGGGAAGGGTTTCAGGCTTCAGCACAAGTATATCTTCCTGTTTGCGAAAGCTTGATTTTCAATTCGAGGACCAGATCAGTTTGTGGTAATCATTCTCAACGCTTAAGTAATATTTGCATGCCTTTACCCTACATTTTATATATATATCTATATAGAAATGAATAATGACTGATACATAATATTTCTTAAATTATATACAAGAAAACTATGTATATTAATGAGCGTGTTTTAATGTATATGAAAGGGGCCCATAATAAATAAGAAAATACAATTATATTAGGAAATATACTCAGATATACTAACGGTACCATATATCCAATTCCTCCTCATATGAGAGTGCATTTTGTTTATTCTAAAATGAATGCATTCCTAAAATTATAATTCGAAAACCCGCTGTACAAGACTCATATTTATATATATATATATATATATATATATATACACACACACCACATGAGAATTGTGTATCGATCATAAATTAAGTGACAATTTCATGTTCTGTTTAATCATAAGTCCATGACCACTAGCTAGTAATTATATAGCTCCAAGGCTCCAGCTAGCCATAATTAATATGGTTCCTTCAGCACAACGTGGGTGAATATATAGAGGTATTTCATTAACTGACCTAATTATCACCGGCCAATAACCCCACCAAAAAGCTGCAACCCAGAAGAATTTACCATTCCTATTTACCAAATCCCTTTTTGCCTCGATTCTGATACCTCTACTGTACTTACAAAAACTACTCGATCGATAATATTCTTTGGTAGACAGATTCTCTTTTTTGGGGACCTTTGAAGAAACCATGGAAGAATCGTCGGCTGAGATCAGTGCTCCTCTAAGTAAGCCTCTTTCTCATATAATTTTCCATATTAATCTCTATCATTTCTTTTGATTTCTTGTTGTAAAGTTTTCTTTTGGTTTACTTGTTCTCAATTAATTTTGCTCTTTCTGATCTACCTTGTACTTCAGTATCGAAGGATGATAGCGATCATGACCCAGCAGCAGTACCCTCATCATCATCACAAGCCAGGGAAGCCAAATCCAAATCCGAGGTTGACAAGGAGCAAGAACAGGAAGAAAACTCACCCGTCAAACAGGTTGCTCTAACTGTACCGACCACAGACGACCCGTCCCTTCCGGTACTCACGTTTCGAATGTGGGTCTTAGGGGCACTATCATGCATTCTCCTATCCTTCCTCAACCAGTTCTTCTGGTACCGCACTGAACCGCTCACAATCACAGCCATTTCAGCGCAGATCGCTGTGGTGCCTCTTGGCCAATTAATGGCAGCAAAGATCACAGACCGAGTCTTCTTCAAAGGGAGCCGCTGGGAGTTCACTTTGAACCCTGGTCCTTTCAATGTCAAAGAGCATGTTCTCATCACAATCTTTGCCAACTCTGGGGCTGGGACCGTCTATGCCATTCACGTTGTTACTGTCGTCAAAGTTTTTTATAAGAAGCACATCACGTTCTTCGTGTCTTTCCTTGTTGTTATAACAACTCAGGTTAGTTCTTCAAGCCATATTATTACTTTAATTGGGAACTTCTTCTGGATCTAACTTTCTGTTTTTTTTTTTTTAATTTATGTTATATATAATCATCAGATTTTTATGGGGTTTGAATGGTAGGTGTTGGGGTTTGGATGGGCTGGGATATTCAGGAGGTACCTGGTGGAGCCGGCGGCTATGTGGTGGCCAGCAAATTTGGTTCAAGTTTCATTGTTCAGGTATTTTTCACTTTTTTGTGTAGTTCTCATTTTTCCGGTGTAAAATATGTCATATTTCCGGCGGATATCCGAGCTTGCCGGTGTGCTTGGTCTGCCAATATGAGTGATAAGAGTCGCCAGATAGTTTTTGGTTGAATTAGGAGGGATTCATCTTCCGCCACGCACCGGACCTAAGAAAGTTTTGTTTTTTCTGTAAAAAAAATAGAAAAATTCTATTCATAACTTAACACGTGTCATATATAATTTTTTTATTAATAAAAATAAATATGATGTGACGTGTAAAAATGATAAGAGAAAACTCGAAAAAATATGGGCCAAGAAATTCTCGAAAAGTGCAATTCGTGATTTGATTCCGGCAATTGAATTTTTACTTAAATAGTTTGTTCGTCGTTGTAGATGAGGAGTTTTTATTTTTTACTTTTTGGTCTACCTGTTGGTCAAGAGCTGTTAGCTGTGTATGATAGAAAATGAGCAGTACTATTGCATTTTTTTTTTTTAAATATTCTTATTTTTTATTTATTGGGACAAGTGAAAACACACGTTGCTAAACATTATACGTGACATTTTTATTAGAGGTAACTTGATTTTCTTTTTTAATTTTTTTTTATACGGAGTTAATTAGACTTAAGTCTCGAATATAAAATAAGGTGAGATAAATAAAAATTTAAAATTAAATAAAATATTATTAAAATATAATTTTTAATATAATTTTTATTTAAAAATTTAAAAAAATTACGTACTAAAAGGGCTGTAATGGATCTAATATGTATATATTTATAACGAAACGATCGAAATTGAGAATTTAAGGATTAAAAAATTTATTTTTAAAAATTAGGGAGTAATTTATCTTAAAATCAAACAAAAGAAACTATTTTAACATTGAATCCATATATATATATATATATATATATATATATATATATATATATATATCCATCAAGCTCAAGAGTTCGTTCGTTTCATTTTCTTTGTTTTTATTTTTTTCTGTTTTTCAAGCCTTGGTTGTTCTGTATGTTTCATTGTTTTTCAAGTCTTGGTTGAACTGCATGTTTGTAGATTTGTTAGAATTTTGTAAATAATAATAAAATAGATTTAGTGTAGATATTTTATTAAGTTAAAAAATTATTTTATATTTTTAACCGACGTAAGAAAATGAAATTGTGAGAATTTAAATTCTAGTAGCTTGCAAACCATCGAACATTAAAGTTTGCACCAAATTGAATAAATTGGACTTATTTGAAGTTTCGGTTGAACTTTCAATTGGGTAGATTTCTTTTCTCGAAGCCAAAGTTCAAGTTGGCTTTCACCTACTGGAACAACGGTGGCTAGCTGTAGCTGCTGCTGTACCAATCAGTCAAAAATGTCAGACATTTATTTCCATTCTTTTTTATAAAATAAAATGTCTATATATATATTTTTAAGTTCTTTTTTTTTTTTAAACTAAAGCCTCAATATTAATAAATACCAAATCGTCAAACATTACATAGTTGAAGTAAAATTTATACAAAGACAGATGAGTCTTTTTCACTATGAAAATTAAGCATGGATGGTGGGATAGAAATAAGGGATATGCTTCCAAAGAGATTTTTGATTGCTGCCCGCTGTACAATTGAATGCGTACATCGATTGAAGTTTCGATATATTTTCCTGATTTCCTAACTTTGAAATGAAGACAGAGCAAACTTTATATCCTAAATAATAGGTTGAGTTGTCCAATCCGGATTGGCATTTGCATCTTTAATTGCTAGTAGAGTGTTTAAAGAATCCCCCGCTATGACTAGCTTCTCAATATCTCTCTGTTTTGCTTCCTGTATCCCCAATAGTAGTGCTGCAGCTTCCCCTTTATTAGGATTATGGCTATGAATAGTGGAGCCATCCTCTTTCCTGCAAATGGCTGCAGCAATACTACCCGCATCTCGAACTACTACATCAAAGGTTAATAGGCAGTGGTCCTTTGGTGTAGCTTTCCAATTATGGCTTACATTAATAGATTTATTACCCCATGCTTCACAGTGTTCCTTATGAATTCACAGTGTTCCTGTTTATATATTTTTAAGTTGATTATATAAAAATAATTTTATAAATTAATGTGATATGATGTAATTTATCATATTATAAAATTATTTTTTTATTAAAAAATAGACATAACAAATTACATAAAATCACGACAATTTGTTAAATTACTTTTTAAAATACTTCTAATTGAGACCAAGAAAAAAAAACATAGATACAAATTATTTACAAGGTTCTCAAAATCAAATCGAGAGCATAAATATATATATATATATATATATATATATTTTTGAATTTATTTTAAATTTAATCATCTTATATTGATATGGTACATTTTATCTGGCTTTACGTGTCAACGACCTTAATGATAACTATTTAGAATGTATTATATAGCAAATATGATCAGAGGTTAAAAAAACATTTAATGTGGAAAACAACGTTTCTTAACTATTTTTTTATGGTTAATAAAATCTGAATTACTATACTTTCTTTAAAAAAAATAGAAAAAAAAAAAACAACTTTCTTTTGTGGGCTTTGGATTAACTAATGAAGCAATACATGTGCTGTTGCAGGGCTCTACATGAGAAAGAAAATCGGCGGAAAGGTGGAATGACTAGAACCCAATTCTTCTTGATTGCCTTCATGTGTAGCTTTGCTTACTATGTCTTCCCAGGCTACCTCTTTGAAATGTTAACTTCCCTCTCTTGGATATGCTGGATATTCCCCAAATCGGTCCTGGCCCAACAGCTCGGCTCCGGTCTTTATGGGCTCGGAATTGCTGCCGTTGGGCTTGACTGGTCCACCATCTCTGCCTACCTCGGAAGCCCACTTGCAAGCCCATGGTTTGCCACAGCAAATGTTGCTGTAGGATTCGTTTTTGTCATGTACATTTTGACCCCCTTATGCTACTGGCTCAATGTCTACAATGCCAAAACCTTCCCAATTTTCTCTGACGATCTCTTCACCTCAACTGGCCAAGAGTACAACATTACATCCATCATTGACTCTAATTTCCACCTTGACCTTGAGGCCTATGAACGTGAAGGGCCTCTTTACCTCAGCACATTTTTTGCAATGACATATGGTGTTGGTTTTGCTGCACTTACTGCTACAATTGCACATGTTGCGCTGTTCCATGGAAGGTACATAAAAAGTTCTATGAAATATTATGATCATGTCCATCTTTTCCGGCTGAGGCAGCACTTTGAAGTTAATGTTTTAGCTGTGAATTAATGCAGAGAAATATGGGAGCAAAGCAAATCAAGTTTTCAAGAGCAATCAATGGATATCCACACAAAACTCATGAGGAAGTATAGGCAAGTCCCTGAGTGGTGGTTTGTGGTTATTCTTATAGGAAACATCGCCTTGACCATATTTGCCTGTGAGTATTACAATGAGCAACTTCAGCTGCCTTGGTGGGGCGTTTTACTTGCCTGTGGTATTGCCATTCTCTTCACTCTTCCAATTGGAATCATCACTGCTATTACAAATCAGGTAATTCCTTTTCAATTTGGATACTTATTAGAAACCAAAACTTCACCCCGACATATTGCTCTTGAGAAGATAGAAATGTTGCCAACTTATGTTTTCTAGTACTCAGATTCTCAGAGCGCCCTTTAGCTTGGAGGGCTTCATTTCCCTGTCATCTATTGTCATTGTTAATTTCTTTTCATGCATCAATGGGATTACATTCCTGTTTTTCTGATGCAGACACCAGGCTTGAACATCATCACGGAATATATAATTGGGTATATCTACCCGGGATATCCCGTTGCTAACATGTGCTTCAAGGTGTATGGGTACATAAGTATGACACAGGCCATAACCTTTTTGCAAGACTTCAAGCTCGGTCACTACATGAAAATCCCTCCCAGGACAATGTTCATGGCACAGGTTACTTATAAATCAATATCAACCATCACTGTTAACCCTATTTCATCTAAATCAATTTCTCTCCATCACTCTTAATGACTCTCGACCTCCGCTTAGGTTGTCGGAACCGTTATAGCTGGATTGGTGTACCTGAGCACAGCGTGGTGGCTGATGGAAACCATTCCCGACATATGCGAGGATACATCCTCGGTGTGGACATGCCCAAGTGATACCGTGTTCTACGATGCATCTGTGATATGGGGTTTAATCGGACCTCGCAGAATCTTTGGGGACCTGGGAACGTACGAGGCAGTCAACTGGTTCTTCCTAGGTGGAGCAGTTGCTCCTATTCTTGTCTGGTTAGCAGCAAAGGCGTTCCCACAACAAGAATGGATCAGGCTCATCAACATGCCGGTCTTGATCGGCGCCACAGGAAGTATGCCGCCGGCGACTGCAGTAAACTACACTACGTGGGTTATCGCAGGTTTTCTGTCTGGATTTGTGGCATATAGGTATATGCCGGATTGGTGGCAGCGCCACAATTATGTTCTGTCTGGGGCACTCGATGCTGGCCTTGCCTTTATGGGGGTGCTTCTGTATTTTTGCTTGGGGTTGGAGGGCATTAGCCTCAGTTGGTGGGGAAACGACCTTGATGGGTGTCCCTTGGCTTCCTGCCCAACCGCCAAAGGAGTTGTGGTAGAAGGTTGCCCCGTTGTTTACTGAGATGGGGAAAAAGAAACCAATTTTTTTCTGTGTATGTAGGGGTTTCTGTCAAGTTCAATTCGTACATATAATTCTTGATAAACTCGGAGAAAGTTGGTGACCAAAATTCAAATGTTATACAAGGTTAATGCAACTGGCCTCTAATGAATTGGATGTAAAAGTTGACATGAGGAATAAACGCAGAATTTTATTCAGGCTTAAATATAAAATTAGTCTATATGATTTGTCTGAAAATTAAATTGTTTCTTGTTTTCTTAATCGATCTTTTTCCTCATAATTTTAAAAACAATGAAATGAATCGTTCTATAATGAACCTGGGTGTCGATCCTTTCCTTCGAAAAAGAGCAAAAGAGACTGATATACGGCAATACTGGCCCATATTTGAACTACATCTTTCTATTAAATTTGTTACCCCAAAAATTTAATATTAAACAATATGTCGAAGAAAAAATAATACCCAGTGGAACATATATAAAAGAATCTTACTCATTTGGGATCTGAAAAAGAGTAAATTATGTTCCTCACATGATGCCGCCGACAAGTGCAGATACAGAAAATCCAGTGAGGGCAGCCATGAAGACCGGAAAGCTTAGAGGAGGAGGGGAAGGGGAAGGCGGTTGTGGGATTGTACCAAAAACAGTGGGGTAAGAGGATGAAGTCTCTGGCAATGCGCTGGGACCGTAGGAAGGAGAATATGCAGATCCATTGCCTGAAATCACATAAATGTGGAGCTTCTGCTTCTTTTCGCAGTTGCCCTGCACTCCACTGGTGAAGTAGAACTCCCCATGGGTGGTGATGTTGAAAAGAGAGTTGCCATTGTTCATGTACAAGATTGGATCTTTCAGGTCGCAGCTGTTGTAGGATTCTTCCCCGACTTGTATCACAGAATCTTGACTTGGTGGGTATAAAAACACTGAATAAATAGAAACGGAAATGAGTATGAACATGAAAAATATGACCACTTATTCAATCTTGTTGTTTAGGAATGAAAAAATCTGATGCACACTGGATTGGAAAGAAAGAGGGTTATCAGAAACTTACAGAGAGAATCTCCGATTTTGAAGGTGTGGTACTTGGACCATTGTGTGTAAATTTGTGGTTTCACTGAAGTGGGTATTCCCCAAGCATCTAAATCTCCAACCTTGTACTGGTAACACGAGACTCTGGTTTGCAACAATACAGGGAACAGAAAGGCCAACAGGAAGAGGTACCTGGTACTTCCAAGATTGGTGGCCATCTTAACTTCTCACTCCTCTTTCCCAAATCGCTGGGGAAGCTGAAGCTTATTGGCTCGAGTGTCTTAGGGTGATTGGTTTAGCAAAAGGCAACGACTTGAAGGAGATTTACTGAGTGCCCCTCTTCCTTGATTTGAAATCTGACATTGGATCGTGGGGAGGCTTGGATTATTCCTTTAGAATTTTGCGTTTATACCCACCCAAAAGACTCTGGGTAGATGTGGAAATTTAACTGATTTTCTAGTAGGTTAAAATATGAGAAAGAAATCAATCATGGTGCCATTATTAGCACATGGGCCAGTTGGATAGTCATCCCTGAGTGCAGCTCAGAATTTGCATGTAAATTTGGACAGAAGGTGGAAGCCTGGAAGGAGACTTGGGATGTTTTCTCAAATACTATTTGGAGGTACGTGATTCTCTTTTGTAATGTCATCATCAGGTGGAGAAGAGAGCGGTGCAGCCTGTCTCCCCCTCACATGGTTGGTCGACTGGGGTTAAATCCTGTCAATTTTGAAGAAAATAGCATATTTTAGCTTTCAGGTATTATGCAACATTTATGTACCATCTATAATGCATGACTGAAATTCCAGGCCCCTTCTTAGTTGTACCATCAATAAATTCGAACCTTACAATTTCAGTACTTTGGTTGACATGAGGAAAAACAGCAAATGCGTGAAACTCGGCTTGTGTTTCGGGTCAATTCTAATGAAGAAGCATGACTTTCACAGAACATTGGGGCTTTACCTTTTGTAGAAATTATATTTGCCATCGTGGAGTATGCGAACGGGTTTTATTTTTTAATCAAAAATATTTTTTCATAAAAAAAATGTTGATGCAGCATTCAAACTCTATTTGTTTAATTTTTTAAATCAAAGCCTACACATTCCTTAACCATCAATAAAAAATCACGTGGAGAAGAGAGTAAAAAAAAATCATAAAATGAATTATTTATTAGATATAATATGTATTTTTTTTTAAATTTCTGTCCATTTAGTTGCTAGAAAGAAACAAAAAATAAAACATAAAAACATTCAAACTGAAAAAAAAAAAAAAAAAATCCGATTTTTCTATGTGAGTACCGGCCTGGATTTATTCTAGGTCGAAACCTTTAATTGAAACCCCGTTATCCAGGACCGGGTTTTTCCAACCCGGATGAACAGTCAACGGCTTGTGTTTCACGTCAATTCTAATGAAGAAGCATGACTTTCACCTAACTTTGGGGGCTTCACCTTTTGTAGTGCTTTATATACATTCCTCTTGTTAAAAGAATCGATCGGGATTTTAGGAATAGAAATGATCTCCACGTCAAATAAGGCAAGTAAATGGAAAGATGTTGTGCATGGACCAGTAGTTAGTTATGAATCAAATTCGAATCCATATTTTTTACTCCATTTTCATATGATTTTCCTTTCTTCACCTTTTTGTTTCAATTTCTAAGGGAACAATTACTTGTATAATGGCCATTTCATGGAACTTTTTCTAACAATTATACAGACGAATTTGGTAGGTCCTTTCTGAATTCTATAAAATCATCCTCTCCTCCATCATCATTACTATCTACAATCCCAATTAAGCAAATTTATATTAGGAAAACATTGTTGCAGTACCCACAGAAAAGCAATCAAAAGTAACTATCATGAATTCCAGGTAATATCTATTTACCCGGGTAAGAACATGCGACAATAGTTGCTTTTTTGTGGCATCATTTTTTAACAAAAATCGAGGCAGAGAAGGGGGAGAAAAATAATTAAAAATGAAACGAAATTAAGAACAGAAAAAAATGTAGAATGATAATGACTGAGAAACCATCACTATATATGGGCAAATGCCTTGAATCCTGAAACACCCGAGATTATATGCAGCACCAATATACACTAATTGCGGAAGGTATGATCTAAGAGTACCCAATATCCCATTCTTTTACCTATTCATTTCTTTATGTCATGGCCACCAGCTGGTTGCTCCCCAGAAAATCTTTATGCCTTCTTATCAAGACTCAATCCACATTCTCCATTTCTTTATTTATTGGATAGCAAACATCAATCAGAATGCACATCCACCAATTCCAAATAAGACAATGTAACTGGCTTTAATCTTCAAAACTTCCAGAGTTTATTCTTCAAATAAATCAGATATGTAATGGCTCTGCCTCTGTGGACCTCTCCAGTGCCGTCCAGTCTTGTGGTTCTATAAGGAAACACATATCATCATATGATCATATCACAAAACCAAGGGTTTTTAAAGGAAACTCCAAATCATGAAGTTACAGCTTCTAGGTGCAAGACAAGTAATACTTAAAACTACTAATGTTATCATTTTTTAGCACTTTCTAAACTCAAAACGATATCTTTCTGATAGAAATTGCAGAACATACTTGGCTTTTGGCTTTCTGCAATCGTCATGAGCCGCCGCTGCAGTACAGCAGCCACAAAGAGAAAAATTGAGCACATGCCGAACATGACAGCCATGGGAAATGCATCGACCTTCAAAAGGGAAAGAATACAGATGCTATTAAGTAATAAAGAGAATGCCACTTATAGCACATGGTACACTTATCATCCAAGCTCAAATTGTGCATCCAATCTCATAAAAGAGCAAGTGCCACTCACATTGTACAGCACAACACACACAAAGATGTTCAGAGGAATGCGAAAGAAGTTCATTATGGTGCTTCTTGCCTCCTCAGGAATGTATTGGGACCTCATCTTCATCATTGATGGCCAGAATATCCCCACACAGGCCTCAAATGCGCAGAAGCCAGCAACCAGAATACATCCAGAAAACGAGATACTTCCACCTTTCACTTTGGAAGGTGCTATCAAGAACTTTTCAGACAAATTATTTCCACATAAACAAGATCTTAGAAAAGGAAAAACATATGGGACTTTTATGTCGAAAGAAGTTAGAGGAATCAGAAGTTACAACATACATTGGTTAAAATGGGAAGCAGAAGGGATGCTGATGAGATTACAAAAACAATCTGCATGTAGCTCTCGACTTTGGGAGATGAACGAGCCAACAGTCGAGATGCAATGGAGCTTCCCAACATTGAAGCCAACATGAATGTTGCAAAAATGAAACCGTGTGGAATCTCCTCTTCATTTGGGCTCAGAGCCGGAGTCCAAAGGAACACAAAGGTGTACATTGAGCCTTCAAACAGGGATTGTATAGCACCCAGTAATGCGATTTTCTCATCTGATCCCATATGGAAGCATAAACATTGAAAGATATTCCAAAGAGAATAGAGTAGTAGAGAAAAGGCACAGAAAAATCAGGGTCGACCATAACAAAAGCAACTTCATAATATTTTAATTTTTCATTCAAAATGACTATGATAAACCAAAATTGTTCAATTTTTGCGGATAATAATCCAAAATGGTTCCCAATAGTTAGTCTGGACCCCATGCTAGGTTATGGAAATGTAATGAATTCATTTTTCATAACAAAAGATTAAGGATTAAAATTAGGATGAAAATACAAGACTAGGAATTCACCAGAAGCAATGGCCACAGCAGCAGCCTTGAACTGGGCAAGCAAGTCCTTGTTTTCTGAAGGGTCTCCATAGTTTTCACTCCATGATGACATTATAATTGCCATGCCAATTGCCAGAAAGCATGCAGCGGCGTCAAATGGAGAAACAGGGCCAAATCCCAATGTATCAACTAAAAGATTTCCAAACAACCCAGATATAATGGCGACCAGACCATTGCCAAGAAATATTGCCTTAGAAAATGTAATTGAAAGCCATTGTTGCTCAAAACCCCTCTGCAAATAACAGGTAATGTGATGAGCCAAAATAGCAACATCGAAGAGCCCATTTAAACTGTCACATGCTTTTATAAAAATGAGAAAGTAACAGCAGGGGTAGAATCGCTTCTAGGATCTTATCAGTGACAGGGTCCACCTCCTAGGACGTGCAGATTATGTAATAAATAAGCCACACATGTTAACACACAAAAACAGCTCAAGGATATGTTAATCAAGATTTTTGGAGAATGAACCAGTTGCTTTAAAACTTCTATCTATTTGATCTGCAGTGCTTAAATCATCATCAGAGCAGTGACGCACCTTATTGTGTTCTGCAACAAGCCAAGACTCAAAAGCTGAAAACAGAAGAGAAGTGGCAATGCCTCCCAATATACGTCCCAACATTAGAACTTTGTACTCAGGAGAATGTTTAGTGATGCAGCTTAGAATATAAGCTATGCAGTAAGTAACACATGCCCTCTTCCTACCCCTGAATTTGGCATGTGATTGATTACAAATTAGTCGTAGGATCAAAAGTAAAACAAAAATGCATCAAATATGAGATCTTACTGTTTATCAGCTAAAGATCCAACAATTGTCCCAAACAACATAGAGGATCCAAACCCAGCAATGAAGAGTTGCCCAATGTCCCCCTTTCCAAACCCATACTGACTGTAAAGGTAGTAAACATATGGACCCTGCAACCAATCCCCGGCTGTTGCCACAACCAATTTGATTAGATCCAGGAAAACATGGAAAATATTGAAATTTCCAAAACCAGCAATCTCCGTCAATTCATTATCGTGACAACTTTTGATCATCGACTACTTCCCCAAGAATATATAGAGTAAGCTTCATTACGGCCAACAGATCTCGGCACCACTCAAAAAGGAAACATGTCAACGAAAGTATTAATAAATGTAAATTCATATGAAGAAGTGCCAGAAGGCAGAAGCAACGACAAATCAATGGCCAAGGGTTTCTTCCGATAAGAAAACATTAGGATGATTCGTACTCATGAAAGAAATAACAAGTTTTTTAGGATGATTACTGCCCAAAACTTTAATGCCCATTTGAGCTGAAACATTATTCAAGAAAAACAAACAGGAAACAAAAAAGAGAAAAAGAAATAGAGATTATTAACTATAGTGAATCTCTCGTAATAAAAAAATAAAGACTCTCTCAACTGAGCCCAAAACAACTGTTTAATTTAGTGTAGCAGGTTTATCATTTCTCTGGCGGACAATTTACTCTCAAATTTCTCTCTCTTTCTTTTATTTTCCATTCTGTGTCAAGAGAGAAAAAACATATTTGCAATGTTAAAAAAAAAAATCCTCGATCAAAAATTTGCAAACAGAATTGACTCACCCAATAATCATCGCCAAAAACACCAATAATCCGGAACAAACCCGCATGAAATAAATAAGAAGAACGACCACATTACATTAATCTTATGAGGTACAAGAACAAGTGCCGGTTCAGATCTAAAACGTACCCATCATGAGAGAGTAAACGAGGATGTAGTTGTTTTTGAATGCATTGAAAGCAGAGGAAGTGTTCATGCGATCTTTGCCAGTTTTGCTCAGCTCCAACGCTGCCACTACTGCCGTTAGAGCACCAAACACCAAGAAGTAGAAGAGCTCCATTCGCAGTCTCGCAGATCAATTTCAGAGAGAGAGAGAGAGAGAGAGAGAGGCAGAAGGTGAGGAAGAAGAAAAGGGTGGTGTAGTTAAAAAGTTATCGTCGTCGAGGACTCGAGGGTCATTATCATGGTTTCGGGTGGATTTTCATTTTAGTGGAAATAATATCGCAATTTGGCACGCGATTTCATGATTTCCCGGGATTCCATTTTTCCATCGTCATATAAAAGAACAAAATACTAGTTAGCTTTGGTCAACGCCTCATTTGGAATTTGGAACGTTGAAATGGAAATAAGATAATATTTCTTAGGTATGGTATTTCTTACATTATTATAGAGTAAATCCAAATTTATAATCTCACCATATAACAAGTAATTTAAGTAAACATCTAGTTCCAACTTTAATATCTAATTAGACTGCACCTATATAGAATGAGATAAACCACAATTTTCTTTTGTCATAAGTGAGGTCTATCAATAAATTTGAGATACCGTTTTTTTTTTTTTTAAAAAAAAAAGAAAAGATAGAATGAGATAATACTCCGAATTGCGTGATTATAATCCAAGCACTCTATAATGATTTCAAAGAATTTCAATTATATTATTAACTAATCTTTTATAATGACTCGTTACAAACAGAGTATCTCATAATCCAATCCATATAGCTTGTTTAAACTCTGCTTACAATCTTCTACTTAATACAATACTAAAGTGATTTGAATGAAAAATTCTTCTCATCGGTTACTATTCACTATCTCACATCCCACACCCTATAAAAAAAAAGCTATAGGTGTGAAACATGTGAATGAATAGTGACTGATATATAACATTCTTCAATTTAAATATATACTAAACATTTATGTATGGTTTATCACGTGTAGCACCTCCTTGTAGGCAACATGTTCAAGAATTATATAGATTTTGATCACAAAGATTTGAAAGGTACAAGTGTTAGCATTTAATTTCGGATCTATATTAGATCCAATTATACTACATAATGTATCAAATGAATAAGATAAACATGACTTATGTTTTCAGCCATGAAATAAATATATAAAATACATATTAATAATGGGACAATATGCATATTGTTGTTGAAAGGCAACCTGCATATCCTTTTATGCGCACTCAGAAATCAAGGTGTCGGGAGCTTTGCACGCTGCAACATGTCCAACTTGTCATGAATTTGTTTCTCAATATTGTTTCATGAAAAGGTTCACCAAACAAATTAACAAACCAATATATGCATAAGATTTCTTGTTAGGTAGGTCATTATAGGACATGATTCATGATGAAATATTAACTTTATTTGAAGGTATGATCATTAGTTCATCTCTTCATGACCTATTCCCCCACAAACAAAACAACAAGAACAACGAAAAACCAAACAGGAAATCGAGAAGAAAAGGGATGGGTCCTGAGTGATCATGAGAAGTCATTTCATCTTAAACCTTTTCACATCCTCAACAGCAGCAGACTTAAACAAGCCCACATCAACAGCACCACACACCATGTTGTATCCACGCTTCTTAAGCTCCTCAGGCCCATCCTGAGGCATTGCAAAACCAGCCAGATAAGCTCCTGCACTCCTGCCATCGCTTCCTTTCTCGGCTTTCGTCTCCAGCACCGCCTTCTCCGCCACCCTAATCATCTCCTTCACCTTCTCGTTTCCTGGGTCCCCCAGGTACCCCATGCTCACGCTCAAATCCAACGGCCCAATCATGATGCAGTCAACCCCATCAACAGCAGCAATCTCCTTTACCTTTCTCACGGCTTCCTCCGACTCCACCTGGCACATTATCAAGAGCTCGCTCTCACACTTGTTTATGTAATCTTCGTCGATACCGTACTTAGAGGCTCTCACGACTGGGTAGGCTGCTCCTCGGACTCCGGCGGGTGGGTATCGGCAATGAGCCACGGCTTGCTGGGCGGAAAGTGGGCTGTCGATCATGGGAATCATGATGCCCTGAGGACCTAAGTCAAGGGCTTTCTTGGCCCAGGTGGGAGAGTTATCGGGGACCCTGAGGATGGCAGGGGTACCGGTGGCGGCGAGGGCTTGGAGACAAGGGAGGGCATCGGAAATTCCACCGAAGCCGTGCTCCATGTCGACGACAACGAAGTCGTAGCCTGCATGGCCAGCGATCTCGGCGAGGGTGGGTGAGAAGCTGAGGAGGAAGAGGCCATAGAAGGGCCCGTCACCGTTGTTGAGACGAGCTTTGAGGGATTTGGGAGTGGTGGAGGCCATGGGAGTTGTTTAAAGAGACGTGATTGGAGAGCATGCTAATCTGTGAGCTTCGATTGCCACTCATCCTTGTTGAAGATTTTGTTTGATTATGAGTCGCGTGCACCGTGCACGTGCCAATATTTGTTTGTTGCATCCCACGTCGCAATCTATTTTTAACCAAACCTCTGTAGCGTTGGTCTGATTTTATTACTATTCATAATTATTTATTATTATTATTCATAAACGAGCAATATAACTCTTAACAACTTCTATGAAAAAAGAAAAAAAACTCTTTACAGCTTAAGTTATCGGCTTGCCCTTGAGATCAATTTATCATTAATTGTTGGCTATTCGGTTATTGTGTTCAGGTATTCTGCATTTGATTTTTTGGTCATTTCAAGCTGATGAACACTGGCCTGCGTTGGTTTTTATGTAAGAAAACACAGCCATTATATATGCTGAAATCGGAAATGGATAAAAGTTATTAACCAAACACTAAAATCTTCCAAATGCATCCCAAAACAAGCTTCTGAGAAACCGCTTGGGACTACAAAATTTCTGCCCAAGGCACATAAAATGGAAACAGTAAAAAATAATAGGTAGATCCCGAAGAAATGCCAAAAATCTCTCAGAATCCGAACTAACAAAATCACCGACTCAGAACACTTTTCTTCAGTTAGAGCTTCAAAGCAGCTTTTGCCATGGCCAGAGCACCCTCATAACTTCAATTCCCACCAATAAACCCACTCAAATGGACAAAAACACAGCCAGGAATACCCACCTCCATCGAGAGTTCATCATCCGTTAGTCCTCGCCATTGTGAAGGAAGAAGAGGCTCTATTGTCAAACCTATCAGGGGACACGGTTACTGCCTGCACTCTCCAAGTTTTGTTCCTGTCATCCTGGAGATTGTGTTGCAATATATACACATTCAGAAGTCTCCTCGGAAAAACATAAAATTTAGGACAGTAAACTGGAATAAATTGAACTTGCTAAACAAGATGTTCAAAAGATAGTGACATTTATTTGATATCCTTACTGATGATAGGCAGAGAGTGATCTGAGAAAAACAACAGAGAAAAGTGCCCTGCTGGGACCGTTGCACTACTCAACTAACATCACTTTCAATAGGGTATGCTTAACACATATTATAGCAACCTTCATTTTAAAGGTATTTGTAACCAGGAGACTCAAAAAGTAGTCACGTGTGAAAAAGAGGCAGAACACCATTACGCAAACAAATTCCCCAAACTCTCTCTCTCTCTCTCTTTCTAACTTCAAGCGCTCCAGGCTTTACATTTAGAATAAAAAAATTACACTAAAAACTACGATGCTAGAGAAAAACTACTTGCCTCTTTTTAAGGACAGAATCTCTGAACTTGATATGGCAAAAAAGGGAAAATATCATTTATCATTATTTTAACCATCATCTTTTCATCATCCCCTAATATGGTATCGAATGATTGGTAGATAAATGAAAAGTAACAGATACTTCTCCAATCATTTGATGCTACATAATAAGATGATGAGAGAATGATGAATAGCATTTCTGAAAAAAATGATAGGAAAAATATCATGCTACCAAACCTACCTGTGAACAAAGCCATCTATATGTCTGCAGGAAACAAAAAAAGCATAAAAATTTCACGATAGGTATAACTACCTGATAGACAACATATTTCAATCTTCATCTCTTCGTCAAGATCAAACAAGTGAAGCTTCCACTGCAAGGCAAAAAATCACATTAAAGTCTTCTGAACATGATGATTGATGCATATGTTATTGTTTACCATAATAGAGTAATTTGTATTCTTAGCAGCATGCTTTTATTCACGAAAAATCGCTGTAGCACATAAAACCAGATTAGACATTATGAACATAAAGTATGTAATTGATGTAGTAATGTAGAGACCATTGTTTGCCATAACATGGAAGCTCATATCCTAAGCAACATGCTTTATTTAAGAAAAATTAAAGGCAATCCAAATGTAGTAGCTATTAAACTTCTCTACCCATTACCGGATAAAAAGACACAGAAAACAACAAATTATATAAATTAACATGAAACAGAGAGGAAAAAAACAGTATGTGGCATACGACAGATCAAATGGATGAAACATTCTGCAGATCGAATAGAATATGGGTATGAAGCAGCTTTAGACTAACAACATTGTGTAGGCAAGGAGAAAGACAAGCATTGCCAACTTACAGGACAGGATCTAGTCAAAACCATAATTTCTCCAGAAGGATCAATATCCTGTCTTGCTGCAAGACACTCCACTACAATTGACCTCGCTGGCAACCATGATTTTGCATGACACCTAACACTCTGAAAGTAGGAGAGGGCTGTCACATTAAAAGTGTACACACGTTAAAGAAAAAATTCAATAACTATGGCCGATTTTTAATCTCTATGGTTTTGCAGGTGTATGGTAAAGTAAATAATTTAACGAATAAAAGAACAAAATTGAAGCTTAACCATTAACGTTATAAAAACCTCACATCTAAAAACTCATGGCCAGACAGAGACATAGCTTGTTGAAAGGCCTCGTTCTCCTTCTCAGGTGATTGATCAGGGTCTATCCAATCCAAATTGAATCTTCCAACTCTTGAAGACCAGTTTGAATTATTCAAGTATCTTGGAGGTTTCTCCGTATCAAACTGATTGATCCCATTGTCAATAGCATCGATTGCCTGCAAGAATATATAAAAACTTAATGGACACTTCATTCACCACCAGTTACGAACAAGAAGAATCTACACATCCGAAGCTGTCTGCACGCAATAAATCTGAAATCAGTCACCTTTCTTTTTGAAGATATTCAACATCGCATTAAATGAACATCTTCATTCAAAATACAGGAAGTAACAAAACTTGGCTGAAAATAATCCTATCCCATAGATGCACGGCCATCCCAATATATATAAATTAGTACCTCCATGAAGCTCTTGTATACAGCCAAAAATAACCGATGCACATCCGGGTGCCCTTCATCAACTTGAAGTTCCTTGGCTATTATTTCCTTTCCAAAATGCTAGATGCCAACAATGTAAAAGAAATGCAAATTAGATTCTAACAAAAAAAATGGCGAAAAGAAATGAAACCTAATCAGGTCAAATAAAACTAACACAAACCGTGTAGATACTTCCATACTTCCATCTCCCACATATAAACTACCAATGTGCACTTGAAGAGAGGATTACCTTGTAGACAAGACCAGCACTACTGAGCTTGGTAAAAAAAGCCGTGCCCAAAAACCTCATCAAACCCTCTCTGGTGATGATCATACCGATTTTGGATTGGATCACACACACCCCCAACATCAAGAACGGCATCGAGACCCTCCAGCAACTACAACCCTCAAAACGATTGACAAAAGAAAATCAAATTCACATAGAGAAATGAAAAACATCTCCATTCAGATCCCACTAAAACCAAACCTCCTTCAGAGATTATCCTTAAAACCAAGACTTCTAATTCTGCGTTAACCGATTGAACTCAATTATTCCACGGAAACCTTCGAGTTAAAATTCCTCAGTAACAAGATAGAGCATTTTGATTCTGAGCTAAACAATGGTCCACTTATACTTACTGAGTACCCCTTGAGATAACGAAAAATTCGAAACCATTTCGGGGAACGAACCTGGATGTCACGGGTGCGGACGATTTCGGCGTTGCAGAACTTATCAGTGAGGCGAATCATGAAGCAACCGAGGGCCTCGTCGCAGTGGAAGCTCCCGTTGTTGCATGTTTATTAATCATATTTGTTGCATGTTTACTAATGTGGTTAGTTACGCATTTTTTTTAATAAAAAATAATTGTTTTAATCAATTGGAGTGCATACAAAATACGCAAAAGTGATTGAATATAACAGATAAAACAAAAAAATAAAGAATTTAATAAATAAAATATCGAAACTTTCCTTGTTGTTTTGATTTAATAATACATCAATTTTTATTGTTCTAAAGAAAATTACTATTCAACCTATCTTCTCTTGTAACAACAATTGCTAATTTTTTTTATAGTATTGTTGTTTTCCATCTTAAATTTTATAATATTCCCTTAACGAACTTTGTTACTCACTATTTCATACACTATACATCATATTTATTTATTTATTTTTATTTCTTTTGATTTTATTTATTTAAACAAATTGAGTTATTCTATCCGTTATCCTTACATTACATATTTGATAAAGAAAAAATATAAAAAAAAAATTGTATTTAGTGTATGGCATAAAAATTTTCTTCACTTTAATGATATGTTTTAAATTCTTTTATAAGTAAGTTATTTAAATAAAAAATTAGTTTAATTATAATACATCAATTGATGGAATTTGAAGACGACAAGATCAACTGTAAAAGCTATCATTGATTATATCAACAATAAATCTTCCCAACCTCCCAACACTCTACACTCCATCTTTTTTTAAAAAAAAAAAATTAATTTTTTTTATTAAATAATTTTTATATGAATAGTGAATAAAAAATTTGAAATAGTTTAAAAAAAATAAATTCAAAATTTTTTTTTTTAAAATATTAAAAAATATGGAGTGTGGATGAATAGTAAAAAGTTGTGTAACAAAACCCTTATATCAAAATCTTTTCAAACAATAAACTCATTTCTACGTATTTTTGTTGGACGCTGCTACGTCCATATTTTGTATCGAGAGTGTTAAAAGTATTTTGTCTTTTGTTGTTTTTTTTAGCATTTATTTTGCATTTTAATGTGCCGAGTCAGACCTACGCGTGGTAGAACAAAACTGCTAGGGACTACCGCCCCAGCGTCCCCGACGCGGAACCGGCTCAGCAGTTAATATTAAAAAAATAAAAAAAAGGCCAAAACCTTAAGAAATGTAGAAAAGAAAGAGAGAAACTTTAACCAAGTATACATGGATCCATCCACCTCTGATATAATTCTTTAATTCGCATACACTACCATAGTACCACTTCAGTAATGGTTTCATTTGTTTGTTTACCGGGAAACGAAAATGAACAAAAAAAAAAAAACCAAAGGAATAAGAGTTCCAAATCGCAGATTTTTCAATCCACAGCTCTGCCAAACATAATAACTCTTTAACTCGGTTGACGAAGGTTTTCAAGTTGAAAAAAACCATAAAATAATAGACTCTGCATCTAGTTTTCCACTTCCTTTGCTCGTAATTTCTGAGTAACCAAACTGAGAGCAATAGTTGAAAAGAGACTCAGAAATTGGAAGAGAAAAAAAAAAGGGGAAAAGTATCTTCGGAGAAAGCCATGGTGGATGTGAACTCTCAAGGTAAGGGCGGTGATTCGAATCGGGCATGGGTGGGGAGTGAGCTCACCGGAGACATGGCAGCGGAGAACCCATTGTTTCCGGCAATGGAAGAAGAAGGAAGTAAGAGAGAGAGAGAGAGAGAAATGTTGGGTGTCGTTGCAGCTTTCTCTAAGATGAAGATGGACTGCTTTGGGTTGGGGAGAAGACATGCAACCGACTGAAAGGAGAATACGAAGGGGAGAAGACGAAGAAGAAGGAAGAAAGAGAGAGAGAGTGTTGGGGCGTCGTTTTTATTTGTTACCACGTCGGATGTGATGCCGCAAAGGGGACGCCGGGCGGTTGTATACAGAATTTTTGGTGGTAGAATGTTTAATATTTATGTTGTGTCTATACAGTAGTAAAGGTCGGGCAACCAAGCAAATAGATCGGAGGAGGAGAAGATGGAAACAGACAAATGCCTGCGGAGCCATTCTAATGTGCAGAGTCAGACCAATATATGCCCATTTGCCACCCTCCATGCCCGCATACCATCAATTCATGCACATTTATGAGCAGGGCGTAAGCGACACACACGATGACGGAACGGGCGAGGGCTCTTCCCCTCCTCCAAACTTGTTTTATCCGTCACTCTGTGAGACTACATCAATGCTCTCTTTTATCAAAATTTTTCTATCCTTCCTTCCTTATTCTAACAATGCATCGGATTGAAGATTAGAATCCATCGACTATGCCTCAAAATAGTCATACTTAGTCTGCATCTTCTAGCGAGATTCACATGCAATAGATGTTTCAAAACAATCCGACCAATGAATCTCCGACATTTGCCTTCAAAGAGAATAATTACGGGACCAAACTAATTATTTAGTACCATTTTTCTCTTACCTTAAGCGATGTAATTTATTTGGCCGTAATACACATATTTGTGTGTGTGTGTGTGTGTGACAAAGTCAAAATTCTCAGGAGACAAAAAAAAAAGTAAAGAAAATAGTAAAAATATATTTATCGCCAAATTTACAAGCTCATGAGTCCTATTTTACACAATAAAAAAATCTATTATTACAATTGAGCATTATAACCACAAAAACTGTCAATTATAAATTAACACCCATAACTATGAGGGAACAAATGAAAAAGAAAAAGAATCAGCTGCCAACTCGCAAGCTACAATCAATATGGCATTGTGGGAGGAGCCCATTTATCTTTGTATGAGAGCAACTGACTGAACGACTTGAGCTGTTGCTCATCTTTGGTGGCTGAGATCTCTAAAGAAACTTATTAAACAGTGTGGCAAAAGTGATCCAGACACATGCATTGCCACACTTTGGCTCATATCTATCGCTGTCGACAGCCAAAGCAGTCATGTTTTGGCCAAGATAAAGAATTTGTAGGAAAACACTTTCTGCATATGATGTGCATCTCAGATCTCTTGCCTGGATGTACATGATTATTTTACATTACACTGACCACAATATCTGAGTTTCAGGCATCCCCTTCCCTCTTGTCCCCATTTTCTTCCTGACCGGACGCAGCATTTAGCTGCCATTGCAACTGTTGAACGATAAAATCATCAACGTAAGCTTAAAATTACTTTGATAATTTATTCCTACATACACAACAACAATCTCACCCTCTTTGTATTTATCAATGGGTAAAAGAACAAAAATAAGATGAGGCACATGGAGCAAGGCTGAGAGGAACATATCTACGGTTTATGTTAATCTAATGGTATGTCAACAGCCAAATCACTTTGACTAAAACTAAACAGTTTTCAGAGTTGTCATGTTTAAACAACTCCTTATTAGGTCCAGCCCTAAGACACGGAGACAGGAAACTCGAAACAGAAAGAACTAAATATAAACACCCTTGAGCTACTCACTTGGGTATATTTCAACTTTTCAGCTGTCAGCTCATCATTCAAATTGATCATCCTGCCAGGGGGTGGGGGGGGGGGGAGGGGAGAGAGAGAGAGAGAGAATAAGAGAAACAACCATACACGAGGAAAACAAAGAAAGAAAAACACATCAGAAGTACTCATGATGACCAACCTAGCTTGAAGCTCTGAGATCTTGATAAGTAGTAAATGCTCCCTCTCAGAAGCCGCTAGTTCAATCTGTCGAACAGATACAGAGAAAAAGGACAAGAATACCCAGCAAACCATTAATCACGACAGGCAAGTCAAACTGTTTTCAGGTGACAAGCAAAGAAAAAAAAAGTAGTTATTCATAAAACACAGGATTTTTCTCTAGAATTGATAAGGTAGGAAACAAGGTTCCATAAGGTGCTCTCATGGGCCTTGTCTCCACCTCTGCCTTCACATTGATAAATTTTGGCACCTAATACCATGCATGCCAAGTCATCAAATCTGTTATCTTAAAGTGATTGAACGGGCTAAATAATTGGAAAAAAAAATCCAGATCTGATTACAAGCTCTACATTTGATGGAATCATGTCTGCCAACAAACGATGAAAGATCCACTTACTTGCTTTCATCTCAATTTCAACCTTGGCCAAGGGATCCTCATGCAATAATTTTGGTTAGTTTGATTTTCATGCTTAATTGCCGGGAGAGAACTCATGGAAGCTCTTCATAAGGAAAACTCCCATTGCTCTCAATAACATTAATCGATTACATAAATGTATTTACAATAATCAACATCTCTTATCTGAACATATTTAAAAAATCAATTATCAGGGATCTTCAATTTGGTGAAGTTAGTCTCAGAACCTACACGTTTATTTTTCCTGTGTCCAAAACTAAAAAGTGAACCATCCACAAGTAATAATAATTTCCTTAAAAATCATAAAAGGCTCAATTGAAGTACAATGAGATGTGTATAAGAAAGTCATCTAGCAAGAACCCTACAAGTGTGAAATAAGCTAAGAGCTTATTACAGTCATGATAACCACATTCTCTGCAAATTCCAATGATCCTTTTATAAAATGAAAATGATTTCAGGAAAGTCTCCGACTAGACAGGAAAACTCACAATAACATTATTCTCTGAACTGCGAGGCAGTGAGGGCAATTTTCCATTTTGAGAAGCTGAAAAGAAAAGAAGGAATTCCTCACAAACTTGTTTCATACCTCGTTTTCCAATATAAGCACATTCAACTGTATGAAGTATCATACTCACCATCCGCTACCTCAGGTGGTTGCAAACTATTCAACAAGTTCATAATAAGCTCCTGCTATACAAGTAAAACTTAAAATAAAAGCATTTGTTGATAAGAGATTTTAAGTTCATCAAGGAAAAGAAAATTTTCATTGTCAAAATCAAACCAAAAATCGTAAACTCATTCTAAGATTGCTTTTTTCACCTGTTGAATTGCAGTCTGCTGAAATAGATTCTGAAGGTGTGGCATGAGAAGTGATGGAGGTAAATTGCCATTGCTAAACTCCTTTGGCGACTGATTAACAGGCTGAAAACACAGAATATCACAATGTTCTAATTTAAAGAGGAAATAAACACTATCAAACTGACATAATATGTGGTTTAATCTTCCAAATTTTTGCTGCTTGGAAGCTAGAATTAATTTGGCAACATAATTTGCTATACAAAAAATGATTCTTTTTACCTATAAAAAAATGTGATGTATAAAACGTGAACATTTCAAATGACAAAATCATACTTATGTGGCCCCGAGTGTGTAAATATATGGAAATAATAATTCAGTAACTAAACCATGCGAGAAATCTGAAAAACTGCTTAGGAAAAAAAAAAAATCTGAAACCATTAATGAAATGGAGAAAAATTCAAAAAATTCCAAAATATTCGTCACTCTTTATCAGAAGTTAAAACGAATTTGATGAAATTTCTTCTTCTCTTTTTTTAAGACAAAAAGAAATATATATATATATATATATATATATATATATTTATATAGATGAGGGTAGTTTAAGACAACTTTTTAGCACATACTTCACTTTTGGCAAGTGGATTGTTTTGGGACTCTTCGAAGGAAAATAAGTCATGAATTAGGACAGAGAAACACAGCCATCAAACATTGTCTTCTTTTGAGAATCTACCATATTCATAGAGATTTTAAGAGGATGTACCAACAAGATCATGGTGGTGATAAACAAAATAACTGTTTAATAAAAACTTAAACTATGTTGGAGCAATAGGTCAGTATACAAACCATCTGTTTGGATTCAAAAATCCATTCACCAACACTAGCCGACTTTCTAAGTGGAGATCCCTAAAACCAACAAACAGAACATCAAGTAAGTAGAAAAGCAAATTAGTTAGTTGAACAAAATTTTAAAATCAAAATTGGCCACGTACCTGGGAGGACCGACGTGGAACTGTACTTAATGGAATATCCTAGCACACAGATTCAAGTTAGCGACACTCGTTTAATTGGGAGAGAGAGAGCGAGGGGGGGGGTAAAGGGGAGAGACAAAATGTCATCATCATAAACATTACCTTTACAAGATCTAAATTCTCTGATGTTACTGAAAATCGTCCTTTAATTTGCACCAGATTAGCCTTTGACTTGTCATCTAAAGATTCTCTAAACCCTATTAAGAGACAAAAATTAGTGCCATTTAATCTTTAAGCCTGTATTATATCAATATTAATAGCAATAGCAACATTGATGACAACAATAAAGATCTTTAGTGCACATTGAATAACTTAATTACCTCCAGTAGGCTTTATTGGAGCTGATAAACTGTTTGCCGAAGCTCGGTTTGGAAGCATCAAAGGACCACTAAAGTTTGGTGCCCGCCGTACTTCACGGTAAGCTTTCTCAGTACATTGTTGAATTTCATTCTCATTCCTAGTAATTAATTGACAATGAGCCACTTATCCACAGAAAAAGAAAAGAAAACATCCAAAATGACTAAAGCATACAGCAAATAAAGAAACAGACGTTAATTTGTCTTCATGGATACATCGCCCTGGACCTTACAAACCTTTCAGAGCTTTGTCCCCTCTCTGATAATGAATGACTAAGCACAGCACCAGGCATGAGTGGGCCACTCTGAGTATGACGACTTTTCAACATTTCAGCTTTAGTCTTGGCCTGTAACATTTCCTTTTCTGTCATAGATGATGATGCCTCAGGGCTTGAAACATCTTTCTTCCAACCAACTTTCTCTTGGCATCCAGATTCCAGTAAATCACTTCCCAGATTCTTTCCCTTTCTATTCAAGCAGTCAGCCTGTGGTAATTCTTCACCACTAGTTTGTTCCCCGCATTCAGGTTGCACTAATTTGTTGTTTAAATTCAATTTCGCCAAACTGGATTGGCAATCAGGTGAATACTGCCAGTGAAAGATGAGAAACCAAAAGTTTAATAGGATCCAAACTTTCAAAAGAACTTAACCAAATTCAAAATCAGAATGATATGCACTATATGATTTTAAAAACTAATACCTTCTCACCAACCAAAGACTTTATGCCCTCATCTTCTTCGCTCGTCTCTGGCATATCATCATCATCATCTTGCACCTAATAAAAAAATAATTACTTAAGGTAGCTGGCAAATATATCTAACAAACAACGACCACTGGGAAGATACCATATCAATATTCAATATCATGACAATTGATAAATACTAAAAACCTGTTTCTTACCTGTGATGCTTGTGCTTTTAAATCCTCAACATCAAAGTTCCAAGCACTAACTCCTCGTTGGTACTCACTCTGGTGGGTTAAAAAACAAGAAATAACAACTTAAGATAAGAAATAATCAAAGGACACATGCATAAATTAGAAAGTTCAGATATCTCCGACAGCTGAATGTAAGATCTTAGAAACTTGTCTATATTGAAAAGTAACATTTTCCCAACTTATATATATTAATTCTAGTTAGAGGGAATAACTCATATGACATAATAGAGATTAAGTCTCTAGTATATGAATGACAAACTCCACCAAGAAAGAAAAAGAAAAAAGATACCTATATTGTTGATTATATCGTAATTAGCAGCATGCAGAAATGGTAACAAAACAGATCTAAGCAGGATGAAAGAGCAAATTCACAATAAGTGAACGAGGTTCTAACATACATCAACCACAGGATATCTCTCCTTTGAAAACCCTACCCTCTAATACAGGCATTATTCTTTGTTAAATTATTGTTACTCCTTTAAAAAAAAAAATTCTATCACTTACCAGGAACATAATGTTTTCTGTGGACTAAGGGTCTCAGAAATCAAGGAAAGAAAGGGTGCTCTCTTCATATGTAACGTCTTCTCATTGATTGGGAATTTAGGATGGAAGGGATGGTCTGGGAAACTCCAGATTAAGGAACAAGATTGTAATTTCAGATTAACAATAATAAGGCAGCATGAATATTCGTCAAAATGGGAGGCACTTGTCACTGATTATTACTGGATCATGTTCATTGATGTTTCACAAATGGACATATTATGAAAGAAAACAAACTAAAAGTATTCTTATGACCTGTGATATTGCCTCTTGTTCAGCTGAAGGCATTTTCTTTAGAGCTAGTTGTGCTGCATCTTTAAGCTGCCAAATTTGAAGACATCCATCAGATAAGCGTACCAGAGCATGTCAAAGCGTGAAAGCTGCATCACAGCAGTATAATGGCTAACCTGGAGGGCTTTTACACGATTCCAGAGGGGTGGCAGGTCAGCAAATAATTTCTTCACAGAAAGTTCTGGAGGCTTCACATTCTTGAAGAAGGAGTGTTTCAATAATTTATCTGCCGTCGGTCTCTTTGCCTGATCTTTCACCAGACACATTGCAACCATTTCTTTAAACGACTGATCACAACTGGAAATCCTCCAATTAGAATATCATTCTATAATAGGAAGAGATTTAAAGATAGCAACTACCTAAGTGCAAAGCAAATATTTGTGTATTTTTCTACTTTAGCCAGAAAGAACATCAGTACCTTAGAGAACCGTTTATCACGATCATAATCAAGTCCAGGAGGGGCATTCTGTATGGTCATCAGGAGAACCTATCAGAACAAGAATAGGTCAGATATATTTGAGGTGTTTTACGAAAGCAATTCCAAGGAAGCCTTCTCAAGCTCATGCCTGATCTGTGTATAATGTCTTATTGAACTGTTAAAATGCGTTACCTTCATTGGAGGATATTTTGAAAATGGTGCATGACCATGAGCCAACTCAAGTGCCGTTATTCCAAATGACCAAATATCAGCCCTGTACAAGAGTGATAAAACAAACAACCAAGTGTTAAAGACATTTTCTAATTTCACTTTATGCAAAGAAGACACTTGACAGCTGTCATAAGAAGGTGATCTGCTTCTGTTCAATAAAAGGAGGCGCAGAAGAAGAAATGTAGTTTAAAGAACTATCTATTACTGGGGTTACATATATACATTCAAACACATAATGGCAGCCTGCTTTATGTCCCATACCAAGTACAAATCCTACTCTTGGCCAAGTGCAAATGACCTAGAAAAGGGCATGCCCAAACTACCATAGCAGCTTTTAAACATATAAGTAGGTAGTGTCAAATATATTACATAATGACAATCATTTTTTTTATCGGTAAACAAGATTTTATTGATCATAAGAATAGGCATGATCATATATTACATAATGACAGTCATTAAAGTGCTATAATGATAATAATAATAATAATAATAATAATAAAAGCAGTTCGCTCCCTCCTTTTAAGATTCGATTGTCAAGACGTGCCATGTCACCTATTTTTCATCTACCTTAAAAGCCAGAATTGGATGAGCATACTATTTTTCAAGTGCTGGTAATTGGAGGGCATAGGGTACGTGTCAGTTTTGGTAGTTTGGGATACAAAGTGTAAAACTACTAGTAATTGGAGGGTGAAAAGTATATTTCCTCATACTATAAGTTCAAATGCTCAAATCGAGTTCAATTTGGGGCTGTAATCAACAGTAGTGACACCATAAATGTACAAACTCCAACCCCAACCCCTCAAAGTCCCTCAATGTTTCTATGAAGTTACAAGATGGAATGAAACTCACTTGGAGTTATATCCACTTCCTGGCTGCAATACCTCTGGTGCAATCCTAGAAAGAAAAGATAAGTTAAAATATAAAACAAATGGATAGTGAAAATTAGCATAAGATACAATCATAAACCAAGAAATATTAAAAATATCAATTACCTATCAATAAGATATTAAAAAAACGAGTGAGCCTATTGACACAAGGTCTTACCAGCATGGAGTCCCTACAAAAGTATTTCGTGAACGCCGTCTATCACCGGAATCAAACATGCAAGCTGAAACACCAAAGTCGGCAAGCTTTACCGCCCCATTGTCATCAAGTAATATGTTTCCAGCCTGTAAACACAAATATCAAAATAAACTCCCTTGAAACCCTCCCAGCATATCTTTAAAACAAAAGAACAAAAACAAACTATATGATGAGATAATGTTGAAGTTCCAGATTCACGGACCTTCACATCCCTATGAATATGCCCTTGTCGATGTAGGTATTCCAAAGCCTTCAAAGTTTCCTTCAGTATAGAACCAATGGCAGCTTCTTCAAACCCATCTGGATAAGCTATCTTCATGAGGTGCAAACAAGAACCTTCTGCCATGAATGGCATGACCACCCACAGGTTCTGTTCAACAACAAATGAACAATATGCCCTGACAACATTTTGATGATCTATCAAACTCATCGTTTGAGCCTCCCTACGTATATCATCCTGCAAAACAATAAAATCGATAGCAAGTAAAACAGCATTTAGAGAACAAGTAACTGACCGAAAAAGGAACCAAATAGACAAACAATTTAAAATTACACAAAAAGGCAACCAAATAAAATTATAAACATCAGAGAGAACAATAAGACAGGGAACCTGAGTTTGAAAATGCATTTATATTTGTACTGCTGGAGATTATTGGAAATGAATAAATGGAATGTTTGCAATTGTTTTAAGAGTTCTTACACAGCCCCTGAACAACCAAAAGCTTCTCCCCCTACCCTGACATTTACAGGTTGACTGTTTCATGTAACATTTTTTTCTTTAAAAAAAATGACCACCCAGTTCAACAAATTCTAGGTCCAAGAATTTTTTACACGACCTATGACCTGACACAAAAATAACAGTACGGGTTGAGGAATTGAATCCATTAATTAAATCGATCGGGTTATATTGACTAATATACGATCTAACTCAATTTGACACGACCCAAACCCAATATATGGCATCAAGAACTAACAATTTTTGTCATTATCAATGGCTCGACATGAAATTAGCAGATTAGGTTTGGGATTTGGCCCCTTTAATTAAATGGATAGGGTTAGGGTTGACTCATGCAAGCTGAATCCGACTTGACATGAGCCAAACTCGACACGGCAACATGAATTGCCAGCCCTAGGAAATTCACTCTAGACGAGTCATTTGCATCAAGGTGAAACCTCATAAAAGCCCTTACTTTCCCTAGCCTGTAGCCACCAAATATCTCATCAAAACACATTTTGAAACACAACCAGGCACTGTCAAGAATTTGCTACAGGCACAATTTTCAATTTTCTGAAATATTCATCCAACCTATCTAGACCTTTATTAATTTTCTCCAGGACAGCCAAACACAACACAGGCGCCCATATGAAAATGGACCCATAAAATCACCCTTGACCCTTTGTTAAGAGATGTCTTTTGGTCCCAAGACCATTGGAAAACTCCCAGCAATTTCCAGAAATTGAACTAAGCCTTGGGGACCCCATACTCAAACTACAAGGCAAACCAGTAACCCAAATCCTACAATCACAATCTTCCCAAAATTCATTCCATCACTAAACTACGTAGACAGATCTCTAAGCAATGTTCACGGATCCAATTTCTTTCTATAAAAGTATCCAATCTCAACATCCAAAAAAATCACATCAGGCATGCATTGATGAAGTTCTTAAGAGCACACATAAGTGAAAAATTAAAAGTAGATATTACTTTTGAGGGCTCACTGCTCAGTGGGTGAGCATGATACAAAAGCAACAAGCCAATTATCCTACTACTATCATTTCGAGAACAATTTTAAATGCACTTTCGTCCTTGATAACATCATAACACACAAAAGAAGTGCTATTTTTCTACCCAAAACCAAAAAAGAAAAAAGAAAAAAGCTTTGAAAATATTAGCAATCCGTAGGTTTTCCCGCCAAACCGAATCATCTTTTCTATTTTATAGTGTAATCTTCCTTGTACACTCCGTGCACACATCATGGATTGTGCGCACCAGGATACAATCAAGATTCAAGAGAAAAACAAAAAGAGACCAAAAAAAACGAATAACTCGACTCAAGGGCCAAAAGAACAGCTTCTAGGCTGAAAACAAGATTATTAGCTTACTCAATACCCCCGCCTAATTAAACCAACCCAGGGTCTGAGGCATTAATACTTAAAAAAAAAATTAAAAAAATCGCTCTCGATGAATTCTAAGCAGACGAACAGTAAATTCAAATGAGCCATTTCAATAAAGAGTAATAATATTTCCTCAAACCTCAATCGCTCGCTATTTTCATCTCAAAAAAATCCACGTCACCTCCAAGCTTCAACTTCACAAACAAAACCAAATCGCAGTAACTATGCAAGATCTCATATAAAACCCAATTCACTGGAAACTAATGAAACCAAACGGTAAAGAAGTATTCCAAAAGGGAAAAACCGCGCAAACTATGAGAAAGTGAACGAAGAAGTTAACCAGATTGCTATTGCAGCGATCGAGATCCAAGCACTTGACAGCCACGACTTCATTGAGAGGAAGATAGATTGCTCTGTAGACCGTGGCGGTAGCACCGTACCCTACCTCTTCCAGAAGCTTGTAGTCACCGGGATTCGCCGAGTATGTCCTCTGATTACCTCCCGTCCTCCCCATGCCCCTAAATACAGCTCGTGAACCCGCCTAAACAGATCGAAAGCCGCTCTCCACAGCTATCTGGATTCAGTAATTCAGTATTCACGGAGTGTGTTGGAATATCGAGTCGTTGACCGCCGTGGAAAGGTATATACTATAAAGATGGAGAGATATTGGACTGCTGCTTCAGATAGGAGAAAGTGAGGCAGCAAGCGCAAGAGGTGCGGTTGCTGACGTGTCATAGCCTTGCTGGGTGTTTTGGATGTTGACACGTGGGTACATCGTCATAATGACGACTGGGATCTCCTTTTCCGAGCACACTTGAAGAATTGCTACTACTATTTTAGGCGAAGAAAAATGATATTTTGTCTATTCATTTTCTACTCCATATCTCATATATTTTAATTTATTTTTAAATTTTTTTTACTTAATAACTAATAAAGTAACTATTTATATATTGATTTTTTATATATTTTTTAAAAATATTTTAAAATAATAAAAAATATGAATAAAAATAAAATAAAATATTAAATTTGGTCTAACGATCAGATTGAGCGAGCGGTAAAATAACCTGACTCTTTTGGTGAATGGATCAACAAAAATATGTCATTACTAGATAGTAGGATATTTGGAAGAGACATGTTATGCATTAGTTACTATTCATTCTTATACTTTATATTTATGATTTTTTTTATAAAGTGTGGGGGTATTTTCATAGAATGTGAGGATATTTTTCATAGGGTGTAGGATGGTGAATAGTGATTGATGAAAAGAATTTTTTTATTTAAAAATATTTTTGGTCGAGAAATGATATTTAGAACGTTGGTGCGCAAGTGTAGTGAAAAAAAGTGAGTAAATATGAAATTCACATTAAAAAATTAATTTTTTAATAGCAAATCTCACTTTTTTTCAAAAAAAATGTGTGGCACCTGCACACTCCACGACTGTATTTGGCATTACCCTTTTTGGTCTCATCTCATTCTATCTTATCTCATCTTATGTTCTTCTCAAATATCATTCAAATATAAATACTTTCAAACTAATCATTACAATTTTTTCAAATTTTAAAACAAAAAATAAAAAATAATTCAAACCTTTTCAAATCTCAAAATAAAAATTATATTAAAAAAATTATATTCTAACAATTTTTTATTCAATTTTTTATTTTCATCTCATCTCATTTATGTAACCAAACGAGGCATAACTCAACTCATATAATCATTACAAATTTCTCAAACTCTCATACAAAATAGAATAAACAATTCAACTTTTTCAAATCTTAAAATAAAAATAATATTAAAAATTTATATTGTAACAATATTTTATTCAACTTTCATCTCATCTCTACTCACTATCTAAACCTCTCCTAACTCACAATTATTTCACTACTATTCACAAACTATCTTACTATTATTTATAAAATTTTCATCTCATCTTATTCTCTAAACTTATTTACACTTTGCATAGGATTCATTGAAGTGCTAGATATATCGTAGAAAAAAAAATGATTCATAAAAAGAATTTTAAATAAAAGAATATTATTTTTTATTTTAAAAGTTATCATTCATAGTTATTAATATGAAGATCAGTATTTAACTTATAAATAATTATTTTACATAGTGTCATAAAATGATGTCGTAGATCTCACTTTACCTAGTACTACTTCTCATATTCAAGGTTATGACTTGATTTTTAAACTTCAATTTATTTTTACAATTAATGCATGATAGCTACTTTAATAATATTACATAGATGCTACGCAGGTGATGTTGTAAGTAGTATTACTTTAATATTAGAGTGAGAATCATCCTTTTTTTTTATTAGCACTAGGTATTCAAGAACAGTGTTCTAACTAATCCCGAGCGCACACATACTCTTGATAAAGAGTTTATCGCAAGTGTAAAAATCTCTCAATCTGATGGCCCCTAGAGATTATTTACATCTAAGAAAATTTGAACTTTAGACATGAAAAATCATACCCTCAAGTTCAAAATCTTAACCGCTTTAGCCAAACTCTAAGAATTTAGAGTGAGACTACTCTCTTGTAACTAAAACGATATATTGATAGGAAATCATCTAAATCATTTAATTACATAGATGTGATTAAGTATGAATTTTTTAATTAAAATACTCGTTGATATTTTAATAAAATATCAATCGACTAGGTCTTGTTTGGATTCAAAAACACTCTCAACTCATTTTATTCAATCATTACAACTTCTCCAAACTTTCAAATAAAATATAATAAATAATTCAATTTTTTCAAATCTCAAAATTAAAATAATATTAAAAACTTATATTTTAACAATATTTTATTTAATTTTTCATTTCATTTTATCTCAACTCAACTCAATTCACTGTCTAAATCTTCCCTAAAGTAAAGTAATCGGGCCTAACTTTTAATACTCTAGTCATAGAGGTCTGGAGAGTTAACTCTTGTAACCTAAAACCATCTCCCATAACATATTTATATACTTCAAATTTTCTATAAAATATAAACTCATTTATTTAAAACTAAAAATATATGTTCTTCCACTAAGACACCAAAGAAATACCTCAATGAAATAAACTAAAATCTTCACAAAGATTCAGAAATACCCATGACTCAAAATACCAAAATAACATAAAATAATAAATCTACTATATAAGACTAATATAAACTCATTTATTTAAAACCAAAAATATATATTCATCCACCAAGGCACCAGAAAAATACCTTAATGAAATAGATTAAAATCTCCACAAAAACTCAAAAATATCCATGACTTAAAATACCAAAATAAATAAAATAATAAATCTACTATCAAAGACTCTCCAATGAATACTTGTATCCTTTGACACTTATTCCTCTACGACCATCAAACATTGTTAACACTTCTACTCTTGACTTCTAGCTGAAGTATCAAAATTATTTGAAAAATATTGTGGAGATAAGAGGTAAGTTATCAACAACTCAGTAAGCAAAGTACATATACTAGTATGTAAACATGAACATTTACAGAATTCAAAATAATACAGAACAAAATAATTTTATTTTCATAATGCATAATTAAAACATTTTATTAAAAATATTAGAGCGAATGTTTAAAAATATTCTTATTCAAAATTCCTTTGGTATAGCATAATTGAAACATCACATTAAAACAGAATTCTATATTTAGCCCACGTGGTACGGTTGTATAAACTCCAGCAACCAACCGAGTAGAAACAAAATGTGAAATATTTTGCTTATTATTTTTAGAGCCTCGAGTGTGTACACAGGAAAGACCACGCAGAAAACCACTTTACTTCCAAAGTGGATGTACCGAAAACAGAAAAATTTGTACAAACCCGAACAAAAGCCACAATTTTACACTCGTGGTAAGGTCAGGACATAACAAAAATAGAATGTAATGCCAGATGTTTTTAGAGATCACATCATTTTATATCAGAGTACCGAACATATTTAGAACACAATAGAATCAGATCAACATTATATAATTATGCATAAATTTTTATATTCGCTCTTTTTGCACAGTTCAGAAACAGAATGTCAACAATAAACTCATATTTATGCCAGCCATGACAAAAAATACTTTATTCTTATTCAAAGTTTCATGAGTAATGCAAAATAAATATCTGAGGTTGTTTCAAATTTCTTTTCATAACAAAACATGCATATTTTCTAAAATGGACCTTAATTAATTTCTTTTATACAAAATCTAGTATAGAAACTCCGCTTACCTAAACTTTTTAGCTTTTTCTGAATTTTTTCACAACAGTGTCGAACGAATATCAATCGTAACATATAAAATGAATGCATAACTTGCTTAAATCTCCACTTAAACACATATTTTGATATTTAAGCCTGAAATACTAAATAACATATTTCTCCTAAAAATATCTATAATTCTCGTAATTTTAAAATATCATCACTTCCCAAATTCATTAATATCCACTTAACCTTCACTTAATATAAGTACTAGCAAAAATTTCGTTTAGTAATATAAACTTAATCAAATTTAAGGTGTTCAAAATAAAAATACACACTTATTATTGCTTCTGAAACTCAGTTTATTAAAAATAATTTAATACCAATTAATACAATTTAAATCCTTATTTATTTTCTTTATAAATTCTTGTATTTAAAACAAAACTCACACAAAGTGAGTTTAATATATAAAGAACAATCATGGCCAACGCAAAACCAACCTAATGACAAGGGTATTTTAGGATTTGACCAAAACATGTATGGGCTCTTTGAGAAGTGCTGCGATTTACAAATAAAACTTTTGAAACTATAATGTCTAGATCAACCCGTGCCTTAAAGAGGAGAGTTCCATACTGAGAGAGAAGGAGGTGTGCGATGGAGCAAGGGACTAGGCGGTGGTCGTGGGTGTTCTGCGAGGTGGAAGAGCACAGAGAGAGAGAGAGAGTGAGTGAGTGATGAGTGAGAGAGAAATAACGTGAGAGAGAGGAATAGAGAAGTGACAGTGGCTTACCGAGAGGGAATGAAAATGCGGCGAATCTAGGTGGTGAGACGAAGACGTCAACGAGCTGGGCGACTGTGAAATGAGAGAGATGAGTGATAAGAGGGAGATATATATATATATATATATACACACACACTTACGTACAATGGGGTGTGTATTAGTCAATAGGGAAAATGGCATGGGGAGGAGCATGACCGAGTTGTGGGGGTTGGTCGGAGCAAACCCAGAGATGGGTAGTGGCTGGCTGAGGTCGACGGTGGAGCATAGAGGCGACTGTGAAGTGCCACACTCAATGAGAGGCTTGGTTTGTGATGTTAAGGGTTGGACAATGCACTGTTTTTGGTGAGGGGAAACATGGATCTCTTTGGACGTGCAATGGCGACATGGGGTTCACGGCGCAGGGTGGCAGCGATGTGGAGTGGCATTGGCAGTGGAGTTATCCCACTGTGGTGCAATTGTAGTGAGGTTTCCAAAACTAGGAGGTGTCGGTTGTGCGTGTGCTTTGGTTGTGTTTGTCTTGTGATGGTCGTTGGCACGTACGTGAAGGGCTTGCTCAAGAGGCAAGTTTTGTCGTTGGGTGGTACAGGGTGGTGGCATGAGGAGGAAGAGGTGGGCTGTTGGCTTGTTGAAGAAAAGAATGTGTGAGCGGCAACCTTAGGCAGCAGTGGTTTAAGGAATTTTATCACGAAAGGGGACTCTAAAATTGTAACTAAATTGCGTTTGAATGTTAAACTGAGTTGAGTTGAGATAATAAAATGTTGTTAGAATATTATTTTTTAATATTATTATTATTTTAAGATTTGAAAATTTTGAATTATTTATTATATTTTGTGTTGAAATTTGAAAAAATTGTAATGATGAGTTGAGATGAGTTGGGGATTCAAACGAGAAATGTGCTTGAAATTGTACACGTTAATAGGCTTGGACTTGATAAATAAGCTGGATCATAATCCTCATGTCTAAAATAAATTCATCGTCCAATAATATCTTCAGGCATTTAGAAAAATTTATTAGGCCAAGTTCTAATTATTTTGGCCCATTGGCTCATGAATTATTATTTAGACCTTTGTCCAATCATTGAGTCTAATGAAATCCATACTTTGTCAAAATAAATTTTGGATCCGTAACTTGCTCTAAAATTACTCGTTAAAATTTAAATAAATTTTTTATATATATTAACTCAAAAGAACAATTTTATAGCATTCGTGCTTAGCTTGGACTTAGTGCTGAATCTGGGTGTTACATCATATGAACTTAGACGAGGAGCCCAAAAGGTTTGCCTAAGGCAAAGGGTCGTCGTTGAAAATATTGAGCCGAAATGTGGAGAACACCTCAAAGGCTCCAACTGTTTGTGGTAGTAAAATATTGTGAATGTTTTTAAAAGTTTTGAAATTTTAGTTTTTGTTAGGGTTTTGTGAAAAAGTTATTCTGTTCATCATCTTAATTCTTATCATTTTATAATGTAATATTAAATGATTTTTTTTTTTTGATAACATAATATTAAATGATTGAAGATTAAATGATTGGACATCATGAAATAATAATAATATGATGAGGGAAATGATGATAAATAAATTTTTTCTTTACGAAAACTTTGAAACAAAAGTTCCTTATGATGTAATTTGTACCGTGGTGTGCAAGTCCTGTTTGTTTCGCTTGAAAAAAAAGTTTATGAAAATGAAATTTACATAGAAAATTTATGTTTTTAATAATAGACGTCATTTTAAAAAAAAAATGGTATGCGAAACTTCACACAAAACTTATCTAGCTAGGGTTAGTCTTTTTCTTATTTGACTCTGACCTTGAATTGGTCCGGCCAAGTTGAAAGTCACCGAACATTTCCGATTCTACTTTTGACCTCGAACGGATCGGACCAAGCCGAAAGTATCAGATTCCGAGAATGATTCGAGTTAGAACCGAATTGAAAAAATCTTACCCATCCGATCAGAATGGCAAAGCCCAAATATGGGACTAAAAACAACAAAGAGAAGAATTGATCAAAACCGAAAATTCATAGTAAGGCTTTTCAAAATTGATCTTCCACTAAAAGCTTACTATAAAGTGGAAGGGTAAACAAAAGCCTCATAATATTTTCCTGCGTCTCAATCTCCTCGCTGAAGCTTTAGAAACCAAGAGGCCAACCCCCAAACACATGGCCCATATCCCCACATCAACGGCCCATCTCACTCCTTCCATTTCCATCTCCATCCCCACCACCTTACTATCTTCTTCGTCCCACTTCTCCCCTACTTGATCCCCGCTGATCTCCTCTTCCCCACAAGAACACCAGCACCCGTCCGATTCATGAGTGGTATCCTCCTCCTCCTCTCTCTCTTCCGGAATCTCCTCCAACCATCCACAACCCCTACTTTTATTCTTCTTCCTCCTCCTCACCACCATCTCCACCCTCTCATTCATCGTCACGTGACCCTCCACCGCCACGCAAACTTCCGCCTCCGAAACCGAAACCTCACCGACCTCCACCGCGCACTTACACTCCAGTTTCCACTCGTCGTCCCCGTCTTTTCTAAAAATCCCCTTCAATACCTTCTCCTCCCTCAGGTACACCTCGAACCGCACCCCTTCGCTGGCCCGAACCCGCTCTCTGCTCCCGAACACTGCCTCCCCCTCCCTCGTCTTCGCTGTCACGACCCGGTGCAGAGTAATAAACGCTGGTGAGCCCGGTCTAATACTTGCCCCGTCGACATCGAGCGCGTTCTCGTTGATTCGTGGGAGGTAGAGGAGAGTGACCGATTCCGGAAACGGTATCCGGGCATTCAGACCGGAAAACTGGACGAAGAACGCCCTGATTCTCAGGCGGCAATCTCGACCGTTAGATAGGTATCGTTGATAGTCCGTCGACCTACACATCTTTTGGATGAACAAGAAAGATACGGAACGGCTTTTATATATATAGAGAGAGAGAGAGCGGGGGGGGGGGGGGGGGGCTAGCTAGGTTGGGTATTTTGATTACAATTTATCTGCAGTATGGTGGCTGTGGCCAGCTGGGCCGTCGGTTTTGAATTCGTCGTCGGAAACGGGGGTGGAGAAGAGCCCACGGTTTTTGGCCCTTTTGATGCCATCGTGGACAAAACGCCCAAGAAAGTGTTTTTTTTTAAGGATTTGTCGTATTGAGATTTCTATGGGATTCTGTGGCGGGCAGTACGTGGATTTAAGATTTTGACCATATCTGAGGGCGGGGGATTACGGACAAATAGGTACGCGTGTGGTAGGAATCACTACTTGGAATATAACTTCCTTCAAATTTGTTTAAATAAATTATCATAATCATTTAATTAGATGAAGATTTCAAGATTGTTGATTTGTGTAGCAGCGAGGGATCGGAAATTCTCAATATCTTTTTAAGAGCATTAGATGAATTATTTGAAAATAATAACAAATTAAATTTTTAAATAATATAAAAATAAATATTTAAGTATATATTGTAAAAATCATTATCTAAAATAGAGAGAGTAGATTTAAACTAATTATTTTATATAAAAACTTAGAAATAACAGAGTTTTTCTTTAACTTTGAAGTTTCGTCCAAATTCTAATAATATATATATATATATATATATATATATATATATTTATATATAGATGCACACAGATTGAGAATTATCCTAGGATTGATAGAGAATACGTAGCGTGTGGTTATTGGGGAGGTACATGAATTGAGGTGGTTTTCTATTTTCTTTTGTACTCGAATGGGGGCTATTTCTTGTCTATTTGCTCTTTATTTTTAAAGGCAACTTTAGTTGATAGTATCATTCTCCATTACTTTGGCATATTTTGCAACTCCTAGGGGTGTAGCCGCCCCGCCCTGTTTCTGCTCCATCTCCGTGTGGCGGGGCGGATCACCCCATTTGGCAGATGCGGGGGACGGGGCCACCCGCCTGCATTGCCACCAAACTCGGAGATGGGGGCGGGATAGGGGTGTCCCCCATCCCGGATTTACCTCGCCCCGTCCCGGGTTATATATATAAATTATATAATTACATATATATTTTAAAAAAAAATAACCCACGAAGCCGTTTCATGTCTGGGAGGGTTAATGCGTCGTTTCATGATTGGGATTAATTACCCCGAACCCCCCCGACCCTCCCCAACATGAGCCCTTCGACTTCCAGAATCCTTTCTCTCTCGACTCTCGGTCTCTCTCTCTCTCTATGTGAATCCATCGCCGTGGTCCCTTTTTGCAGTTTTCGTCGCCATCGCCGTCACCATCACCAACCGTAACCCGTGACTCTGTCTTCATCTTTGTCACGGAAGGTAAGAAACCCTAAATTTAAAATTTAATTTTTTGTGATTTATATGTTATGGAATGGAGATTGGAGGAAGGATGGGGTTTAACCGGAGATGGAGGATGGGATTTTGTGAATTGTGTGCTGTGGAGACTTGATTGTGCATGTGGTTTGAATTTTTGATGGTTGATCATTGATGAATCTATCCAGTGTCCCGTCCGTGTGTTTTTGAGGATTTTTTTTGTTTGCATTATGTAATGTGTGTGAATGATGAGTTAATTTGTGTCTAATTAATTCAGATTGGAGCCCTGAATTAATTTAGGGTTCCAATCTATCTTTAATACCTATTTGCAATGAAATTCAAATTTTCTTTAAAAAAAAAAAAGAAATTTGCAATTTGCAAGGGGAGAGATTAGTTGGCTTGCACTGTTAATTGCTGAATGTTTGTTGGTTTTAAAAAAAAAAATTGTTTGATGTTTGAATCTTTGATCACAATGAATCAATGATCAATGATGTTTGATCTTACTTTTTTCAATATATATGCTATAGCCTGGATGTTAATTGATTTAGGGTATTTCGAAACCTTAAACAATATTCAGTAACGAAATTTACAATATTTACAATATTTCAAAAAGCCAATAAACAATTTTATAACATCTAAGAAGGTCCAACTTATTAGTTATAAATATTGTAACAAAATCATCATCCATTAATTAATCTTTACAATAGATTAAGTTATAATTAATTAAGATGAAATATATATATGAATGTCAAGTGATACTTTTTTTTATTCTACTTTTTTTTATGTTCATTATATAGTTGTTATGCTTATGTTCATTATATTTTTTCTATGCTTATATTCTTTCAATAATGAAATTTTTTTATTTTTTTGTCATGTTCGAAATTAAAGATCATCAGGATGTTAATTGTTTGGCATGTTGTTATATTTTCTATAATTTCAGATTTCTTGTTTGCTTTAGTTCATGGATATGCCAGCAGATTCTAGTGCGAGCTCTCCTTTCCAGGCCGAGAGCACCCCTATCCCTACCCCTCCTACTCATACCCCTACCCCTACCCCTACGGCACCTTGCCCGCCCCAAGCCCAGCAAGAAACCTTCTTCAATAGTTTGGAGTCATTTCACCAAATTAGAGCGTGGTGACCCAAGTAACCCCTAAGCCAAGTGTAACCATTGTGGAAAAATTTATGGGGGTCACTATAGGAAACATGACACCTCATAATTAAATGTGCACTTAGAAGAGTAATGCAAAAAAAGTCCAATATTAATATCACTACAAGAGAAAAGCCAATCTAGGCTAGAAATTGAACTTTAAAAAATGGTGGATGGGACTAGTGGGGGTGCAACTTTGAGGGGGTATACTAAGTATGATCCCGATGAGTGTAGAAGACACCTAGCTCGTATGGTCATCATGGACGAGCTATCTTTTCAACTTGTTGATGGGAAAGGGTTCCAAGCGTATTCTTGCTACTTAGAATCAAGATTTAATATTCCTTCTCGCCACACGTTGGCAAAGGATGTAAAAAAATATTTTTACATTAAAAAAGAGAAGTTGAGGGGTCAATTGGTGGATCAATTTGTTTGTCTCACCACTGACACATGGACATCGGTCTAAAATTTTAATTATATGTCTTTGACTGTACATTTTATTGATTGTCATTGGACATTGCAAAAGAAAATTATGAAATTTTGTAAAATCACCGATCATAAGGGTGAGACAATTGGAAAGGCCTTGGAGGCCGCAATAAAGGAGTGGGGGTTGACCCGAGTTGTTACGGTCACAGTCGATAATGCATCGTCTAATGATGTCGCATTGAGACATCTGAAGACCTATCTTAGAGAGTCAAATAAGACACTTATGGGTGGTGAGTGTCTGCATGTGAGATGTGCGGCACATATTCTGAATCTGATTGTCATTGATGGTTTAAGGGATTTTCATGACTCGATTGCTCGGGTTAAGATTGCTGTGAGATGGGTGAGATCTTCTCCTTCGAGTTTGGAAAAATTCAAGGTTGCTGCGAGATCTGCTGGCTTAACATTTAAGAAGGGCCTTTGTATTGATATGCCTACACGATGGAACTCAACATATTTGATGTTGGAGGCGGCCCAAGAATATAAGCTGACATTTGCATTATTGGGTGACAAAGATATCCAATATGTAAAATATTTTGATGATCACGGGGGATTGGGGAAACCTGTAGATGATGATTAGAAAATTGTAGCTATTTTTGTAAAGTTTTTGAGGCTCTTTTACGATGTCACCACGAGGCTATCTGCCACTTTGTACCCTACATCTAATGTTGTATGTTAGCAAATATGTAGGGTAAAAGAAAAATTAGATGACATGGTCGCGGGTGGTCACATTAGGCTGCGGGAGATGGTTTTGATTATGAGGACAAAGTACGACAAGTATTGGAGAGATTTAACTAGAGCTAATATTTTGTTATATGTAGCTGTCGTCTTTGACCGAAGTATAAGTTGGATGACATGATATTTAGATTGGGCCTTGCGTACGAGCAAGTATGGGCGGAGCTTATTGCAGCAAAAGTTTGGGAAACTTTTGGTAGATTATTTGATGAGTTTACTACCCTGCGGTGTGGTAATATTGCGGCACTTACACCTACCCCATCAGCGTCAGGCTCACAGCTTCCAGAAGTCGAGATTGGGAAAAGACGTAGATTGGAGTGGGGTGAGAGGTATGAGTAGACCCCCTTCTTCCGGAGTTCTGTAGAGGTTCAGTCAGAGATAGATAGATACTTAGCAGCAGAGCTTCTACAATTTTCACGAGACTTTGATATATTAAGTTGGTAGAAGGTGAATGCCATGAAGTATCCTATCTTTGGAGAGATAGCCCGCACACTTTTAGCCATCCCTGTTAGCACTGTAGCCTCAAAGTCGACTTTTAGCACCGGAGGGCGTGTATTAGATTCATTTCGGAGTTCATTAGCTCCTACTACTGTGGAGGCTTTGATTTGCACACAGAATTGGATCAAGGGAACTCCAATTCATGTTCCGAATGTTCTTAAGTATGAGGAGGCCGACGTCGAGGAGAAGGGTGATGATTAGCCTGGATCTGGTATTTATTTTAAGTTTATTTTCTAATTTCTTATTTTAATTTATTTATTTTCATTTAATTGGTATTCATTAGTTTGATTTCAAATTTAATTGTTATAGTGATACATGAGACGACGTCTACGGCTATCTCTAATGCAGTATGACTTTGTATTAGACCTACTATTGCCATGGTTTGCACAATTTCTCCCTTAATTATTTTTTGCATTTAGAATTTTGTTTCATCTTTATAACTTTATAATTCTAATTTTTTTATTTTATTTTTAACTTATTAATATTTCAAGTTTTAGAACTTATTAACTTTTATGATCTTCATTTTCAGTCTCACAGCAGTCGACACAACTCACCACTCAGTGAACTCACCGCCACGACTCCACCCCAAAATCAAATTGAGAAGTTATAATTTTGTCAATTTACAATTAATTGTAATGTTGTAATTTAGAGGAGTTTGTAATAGTGTAATAGTTTATTAGTTCTCTTAATTGTATTTTGTATAATTGTAAACTACTTATTTTAGTTTAGTGCCTTAGTGATGATTATTACTTAATTAGTTAATAGTTAAAACTTAATATAATCTATATATATATTATATACATATATTTTTCAGTTTTTAAATATATATAAGTTAAATTCTTGGCTCAAAATGGCCCAAAAACGGATTCTGGGCCCAAAAACTGATTTTTGACCATTTAGGGCCCAGAAAACTATACTAGGTCAAAGGCCTAGTACTGGAGTGCGGGCGGATGGGGTTCACCTCCGCACCCCGCCCCCGCATGGACGGGGGCAGGGTATGGGGAAAAATTCCCCACCCCCACATATGCGGGGGAGGGGTGGCTCGCCCCGTAGGGGGCGGTATCACCCCTAACTCCCATGAGATGGCAAACGGGCATGGGATTTACTTGTTTTCAGTTCAATGTATTTTGGTTGGAAAATAATAAGAACAAAAACGGAAGCGACAATAATTCATTCAATAATGTTTCAACTTGGAAAAGGCTCCAAATTCCCTCTAGTTAGAGAGTTTTACGGTGGATTCCTCTCGTCTACATGATCTGTCACATCTTGGCATATCCCCTACCATCTTAATCTTTGCTTAGGATATGTTTGGATATTTAAAATTATCTATTAATAGTTTTTATATTCAGCAACCATACATAACATACCTGTTAAAGGAAAGAAATAAAAATAAAAAATAAAGCAAGTGTGTGGTGTAGGGCTGTTGAGTAGAATTTTTTATCTATAAATAATAGTAAAATTATTTGAGTTAAGATGTTTTATTGAATTTTAAAAAATGAGAGAGAAAATTTTAAATAAGAATATTATAAAGTTAAAAAAACTATTTGAATATAATTTTTATTTTAAAATTTGAAAACATAGTATTGTTTTTTTATGTGTTATTTGAGCGTTTATAAAAGTTGTAATGATTAGATAAAAAAATTAAAAATTAAAAATATTTTATTTTATTGAAGTTATATTTGAGAAAAAAATACATGAGAATATATAAAAATATTAAAAATTTGTGTCGTTAAATAATCCTTAATACTTCGCACGAATGAGAGGTCATTTACTCGCGGGTGGAATGTTTTTTTTTTTTTTTTTAATCTTTCACTTTCTTGTTTGATTTAATGATCAGTAATGAGATAAATATTTTTTTCGTTTATTTTATTACCAACATGGTACAACTAGTGCGAATATTGATCATGAATGCTTTGAATGAACGAAATCATTCATGAAAAGTTTCAAGTTTTTCTCAATGATTTTTTTTATTATTATTTTTTAACTATGCGTGACACCTAGGTAAATGTACCCTCAAGTTTCAACCAAATGCTATCCTCATCTTCGAGTCTCATCTCTGTTTTCTCCTGCAAAAATAGGGATAGTGAGAAAGAGTCTTGAACCTTCAAGAAGGACAAGCCACTATGACTCTATGGAGAGGGGGGGGGGGGGGGATGAAGATCCTAAAAGAGTTATACGGGAATTTACAATTAACGGAGAAAAAGAAGATTGGTATCAAATTAGAAGGGGGATCGGTGGAAGTGGCCAGGGAGAAGGGCAATAGAAGTTTAATTGGAAGAGTTTGTATGGAGCGGGTGATCGGGAAAGAGGTGACAGCCTCTACTATGGCTAAGATCTAGAGAGTAAGCAACCTGAAATTATTGCAGGAGGTGGGAAACAACACATTCATTGTCACTTTCAAGACCCATGTAGATAAAATAAGGGTGACGGATGGATGCCCATGGTTATTTGATAACCATCTATCCATCCTACAATTGTTTGATGGATTTACCCAACCACACCAGTGGAGGTTCGTAAGTGAAGTCTTCTGGATTCAAATCCATAACCTACTGATGACATATATGACGAGGGATTGTGGGGTTTTAATTAGCAAATTGTTGAAGGTAATAGAGGTGGCGTTCCCTGACGATGGGGTTGGGTGGGGGTAATACTTAAGGGTGAAAGTTGAAATTCCTTTGCACAAAGTAATAGCAAGGGGACGCACAATGATAGTAAATGGTAGTAGTGTTTGGGTAAGCCTCAAGTACGAGAAGTTTCCACGAATATGTTTTCAATGTGGTTGGATCCTACACGATGAGATAGGGTGTGGTGCGGGAGCTGGCCAAAGGGTGGTGAAGGAGGAGCCAAATAATTAATTTGAAGCATGGCTGCGAGCAGATGCAGCTACAAAAAGGAGAGCTTATCAATATGGGCTCAGGGAGTTGGGGGGAAGAATTTTCCTAGTAGCTATGTGAGTGTGGGGGAGAAAAGCAGGTCTGTGGATGTGAGGGAATGAAGCTGGAAGGGCACATAAAATGGGGTGAAGGAAAGGAAAAAGGGTGGATCAGAGGGGGTTGGAGAGAATGTGAAGGATAACTGTTTATTGATGGATGTAGAACTGCTTACAAAGGCACAAAAGGAGGCCATAGAGGGCACTGAAGAACATTCGAATTGGAAGTGGTCGAAACCCATGTTTGAACAAGGGCTGGATTCTCTCTCTAAAGATAGTTAACAGCATCTTTGCGGGTAGATTAGAGGCCAAGGAAAGAGAGGTATGTCAACAAAACCCTCTTGTCATTTGAGGCCAAGGAAGAGAGGTGGTATGGAGAATAAGGGTGTAGATGTGGGAGTGGAGGGATCAAAGAAACTCAAATTGGGGGGAGGTGCTATGGATGATATGGTAGTTAATGAAGTGGTAGAGGCTACGCGGCAGCCTGCCAGGTACAGTGAAAATCCTCAATTGGAACTATCGGGGGCTTGGGAACCCCCGATCAGTTCATGCCCTTTGCTTATTAGCAAAGGAAAAGAAGCTCAATATTGTCTACCTGATGGAGACAAAATCGAGAGCCAGTAAAATAGCCTGTATACAAAGAAAATTAGGCATGGAGGGATGCGTAATGGTTGAACCAAGGGGATTGGGTGGTGGTTTGATAGTAATGTGAAAGAATGAGGAAGAGGTGGAGTTGATGAATTATTCCCAATGGCACATAAATGTGTGGGTTAATGGAGATATGATGGGGAACAAGTGGCTGTTGAGAGGTTTTTATGGCAACCTGGAAGTTAGTAAGAGAGGTATTTCTTGGTAGTTACTAAAATGGTGGCCAATAATGAGAAGGTATTGGATGGTGTGTTATAAGTGATTTTAATGAAATATTTGCCAAGGATGAGAAGGTAGGAGGTAAAACATAAAGTGAATGGCAGATGGAGTAATTTAGAAGTGCTTTAGAGGTGGCATGCCTATTTGATCTAGGGCAGATTGGAAATAAAATTATTTAGTGTAATAGCCATGAGGATGATACCTTTGAAAAAGAAAGGTTTGATCATGGTGTAGCCAACCAGGCCTAGGTGTGTAAATTTCAAGAGGTGGGAGAGGAGGTTTTGCTGACATGGGTTTTAGATCATCAGCCTATTCTGATCACTACTATATGAAGGATGGCAAGACGTTCTAAGAGAAGAAATTTCATGTATGAGATGAGCTGGGGTATGGAGGAGGAGTGCAACAAAATAATTGAATATGAATGGGGACAACATATTGAACTAAATGGACATTTGAATAAGGTCCAGCAACTGTTCTTGGGGTGTAGAAATTCTCTAAGCAAGTGGAGTAGAAATTCTATATTGGCTAGGGAGGACGCCATTAAAGAAAAGTCTGAACAATTGAGAGGCTTAGAAGAATGTGAGGGGCCAAAGAATATGGGGGGAGATGAAGAGGCTGAAAGGGGAGCTAAACGTATTACTAGAACATGAAGAGTTAAGGTGGAAACAAAGGCCAAAGAGGCACTGGTTAATACATGGTGACAGAAACACTAAATTCTTTCATGCATGTGATAATCAGAGAAGAAAGAAAAAAACTATCAAGTCAATTATGGGCTCATGTGGAGGGATTGTAAATGAAGAGTGGGAGATTGAGGAAGCTTTCTGGAGCTATTTTAATGAGATCTTCTCTTCTTCGTATCCTACTGCTGATGATATTGAGTGTGTGCTGAAAATTGAATATAGGATCATAGAGGGGATGGAAGGGGGTTTGGAGAGAGAGTTTACAGTAGATGAAGTAGTGGTGGCGCTAAAACAGATGTCTGCTCTAAAGTCACCTAGACCCGATGGGTTTGGGGTAGGTTTTTATCAGAATCACTAGAACATAGTAGGAGAGAAAACATGTCGAGCTTTGTAGAGAATAACTTCAAATTGGATGTGGTGTAAAGATGGGATTTATACCCTTCAATCATTGGACGACACGTCATCATTCTAAGAAGATAACAATAGAATCGACTTTAGATGATTATCCCATACAATCCCCATCTCTCTCTTTCCACTCTCCCTCTCTCTCTCCCTCCCTCCTCTCTCTTCAAGCCACACCCCTCAGTCTTCCTTCGATCCCAACTCCTTCGACGTTATTATCATATATTGATTCTAGTACTGTAATTGACCCAACTAGAGATTGCATAGATTTGACCCTAGAAAGTGTCATTGATACCATGATTTTTATCCCTTTCTAGGCCAAACGTTTAGAAAACTGGAGCAATGGATTTATATGGCCTTGTCTTAGAAATGGAAGAACCACGAATGGATTTTAGGGATCAAATTTTTTTTAGGATGAATTTCTTTGTCCCCAAAAGTTACTTTTAGGGACGACATTCAAATCTTGTTCAAAAATCACCTTTTTGGTTTGTTTTTGAGGTATATTTACAAAGATTTTATTCTTGTTTTCAATTTTCTTGAAATATATAAAAGCTTGTTGTTTGTTATAAATGTTGTTTTTTGTTTTTTTGGTACCTTACGCGGTTCTTTATTGTTATAATATTATTTGTTGCAAATTTTGGATGCTTGGTGTAAGATTGATGTTTATATTTTGTAGGTTTCGTTTTTGGAAATAATTTGTAGGCTAATATTATTATTGTTCTTGGAAATTTTAGGGATTGTTCTTGCCAACAAGGAAAAATAAAAAGTTCAATTCTTGAATATCCTTGAGTTGAACAGATTTGGGAAGAATAAAAGAACTAAAGTTTCAAACTTGGTCCGTTTCATTATTTTGTATTTTTTCCATGTTTAAGGCTATGTAATGAGTTGTGTAAACATTGTCAATTAATTTGTTATGGTTAAGAATTTGAGGAGATTTTGTAATGAAGATTTTAATGAAGCTTTTATATTAATTTTTCTGATTTTATTACTAGGTGAAGGCAACAAATGCTTATATATATAGATATATATTTATTAATTTTACATAAAAGTATTTGCCGAGACACTGTTCATTACAATTGACACTTTTGGTCACAAACGTCATTTCCTACAAGATCAATTCGTTGGAAAAGGATTTTTTGCATCCAATATGTTTGCCGCAAATAGTTCTTTGCGACGTTTTTAATCCTGGCAAATGACTGTTTGCAACTAGTTCTCCAAAACAAAAATCCATCTTATTATGACTAGTAGGGACACAATTTTCTTTTCGTCCCAAATAAAATCTATTCGAACGTTATTTTTTTTTTGCCTTCGAACGACTATTAGAGAAGAACTTTTTTTCATCCCAGAGAAAAATCTATTCGAACACTTTTGAATTGAAATGACAAATTTTGTCCAAAAAACATTTTGAGACATAATTTTTGAGACAAATTAGAGATGAAAAGATTTTGTCTTAAAAAACTTGTAAAGACAAAATCGAAACCTTTTAAGATGAAAATTTTCATACCTAAAAAGTAAATTTGTTGTAGTGATAACCTTTCTTTTCCCTTATTTCTTTTTAACACTTTTAGGTTCTTTTCGTTGCATATGTTTCCTAAGTTGCTCAAGTTGTTAAGACAACGATTAAAGAATACGAAGGGATAAAAACCAAAAGACAAAAGAAATGCTGTTTTTAGCGTTTCAGTTGGTTTGGATTGATCTTATTCCAGATATTCGGGCCATTGTATGTCAGTAAAGAGAGAGAAGGGATTGTGTGAAATAATCACATGAGGTTGGTTCTTTTGTAATTGTTTTAGAATGGTGATACGTCGTCCAGTCATTGAAGCGCATAAATCCCCTCTTTACGCCACATTCGATTCCTAACCTCTCCCATACTTTGTATGTAATATGTTCTTAATATTTTCCAACCTTAATATAATATAGATACATTATTTTGTCATAAAAATTCATTTTTTTTATTACAAACTGTTAGATTTATCAATTTTTTTTAAGTTCATTACATATTAACATGAATTATATATGTAGTTTTAACATAAATGCTCACAAAATTTTCTTCATCGATCAACCATATTTTATCCTAAATGCATGCATTTGGAGTATTTTTATTAGATGTAAGCATTTTTATTAAGTTTTGGTTTGTTATGAACATTGTTTGAAGACCCAGATGGGCTAGATCCATATTTTGCTTTTTGATTTCGTCCTATAAAAATTACCAAAGCCATATGTAGCACATTGTCGGACCAATCTTTCTAGCCATATTTGGCCCATTATTGGTTTCGGATCATTATCAACACATTGTCAACCACAACTTTAGATTAAGCTATATCATCACCGCCACCACTTTTATGAATTCATCTCCAATCAATCAACAGATATCAATGCTACACTTATGTTTTTCAAGATTTCAAAACTCTTCATCTTGAGCTTGAGGGGATGTTAGAGATAATAATCAAATCAATAGTTATCCTTATTTAATTTTCATTATTATCAAATCAAGTGATTTGATTTTCATAAGGATCAAGATATTTACTAACTCATCTCCATGTAATTATAAACCGTGACCATTGTTTTGTATTCAATTACAATAGACAATAATAAAGATGCAGCCATCGAAATCTAGATCTCTCATTTTCTTTTCTCCATCTCAATTTTTTTAATATTTTATATTTTATGTTAGTTGGGATAATGAATTTTTTTAGTTAAGTAATATTTTTAGCGTTGAAAGTTTTTGCAAACAATTTGATCCATGGACATGAAAGAAAAGAAAGAGAATGAGAGAGAAGACTTCGCAAGACTGCCAACTGATGAACCTGTAGAAATATTCCAGCCATAGACAAAGCATATAACAGCAAGGGACTACTGGCGACCGATGTGATCGGATCCATCATGTACAGCCCAGCTAATAGTCACATATAATACTCTTTTTATCAGTTATTTATTTATTTATTTAAATTTCACTTTTTAGCCTATCATTAACTGAGATATGGAGAAATAATTTTTTTATAATTTTTTTTAAGTACAATTAGCCTTTTTCTTTGTATTTATCCAGACATAGATAAACTTAGCTATTGAAGAGGCAGGTTTTGTATCAAGGCCATCCCAAGATAATAGTACCATACAGACTTGTGCAGTTTAGAAGTTAGGCTTTAGAGAAAGGAATAAATTATAAGAGATGGGAGAGAGGGAAAATTAGGGTAGGTAATTAGAACTTAGAATCATGCCCAATCATTATCATTCTATACATTTAGCTTACATTTAGAGTTATAATTAAGGGTGTAAAAATTAACAGGAAAACTAGAAAATTGGTCCTAACTGGTAGAACCGGTTCGGTCCGGAACCCGTTCCCTTAGTTCAAAAATTAGTCGGTACCAGTTCAGTTCCAATTCTATGTTTTTTAGCACTAGACTGGTTCACTATATTATATATTTTAAATTAACTTTTTAAATATTGTATATAATATTTTTAAATATTATATATAATTTTTATAAATAATAATATAAATTATAATTATATATAAGATAATGTTAGTTTAATTTATAACATAAAATTTTAATTTTAAACATGAAAATTTATTTGATCATATGTTTTAAACATAAAATATATATATTAATAATATTTTATGGCATAATAAATTCATAACATATTCCTTTTTATAAATACATAATACATTAGTAATACTAATATAAATTAGTATATTAATTACATTTCACTTTAATTAATTATTATACCAATGTGTCAATGTAAAAATGAGTGTGCAGGCATATTCTTGTGAAAACTTTTGTAAAATTATATTGTCACAAGTGTTGAAGTGTGTCAAAGTGAAAAAGGGGTGAAGTGAGCTCAACTGGCTCGAGCAGAACGCATACAGGAAGTGTGCAGGAAATTGGCTTGACATGACTCAACACAGAGCTCAAGCTAAGTTCGCTCGACATGGTTCGACACATCGCTCAAGTGACATTCAAGTCTCACTCGACATAGCTCGACACTTTACTCGAGCCAATGTTCCAAAAACCTAAATTTTCTTAGGGTTTGAGGGCCTCATTTCTTGGGAGGTATAAAAAGAACATTTTGTTATGCCCTTTGTAGAGGTTAGAGAGCCAAAAACAAAGCCTCATTCCAAGAGCACTTGAGAGAGATTCTCCCCACATTCAAAGTTGAATATCTTTTGAAAATTATACCTCCACCATATCATACTCAAGATAAAACACAGGTGAGTCCATTGGAGTGGACGTGTTCGTTGGCTGGAAGGTTTTTGGAGCTGCTGTGGATGCAGAGATCGAGAGTTCTCGTGGGATACTATAGAAATGTCGGAGTTCCGGCACACTACATGCGTGTAGAGATCGAATGGATCACTTGTGGTGTTATAGATCAAGATTAGAAACTACAAAGGTTTTGTAAGTATATCTAAATTGGTTGTAACAAACTAAAGTTTTTATAGTGGATTTGAGGTGGTGACTTACACCCGGAGTGTTTTTAGATTTTGAAGACGTTCTTCAAATAAGTTTCCACTTCATGACCAAAATTGATGTGTTGATTATTTGTGTGATTTTTCTATTTAATTAATTGCTTGCTTATTAATATTTTTAAATAGACCATAAAAATTGTTTTACACCTATTCACCCCCTCTAGGTGTTGTGTTGGGTAGAACCACTGCTTTTTCATAATGTATATTAATAAAATAATTACATTTTATGCCATAATACTAATATTATTAAAACCAAAAAATGGATCAAACCGGATCGGAACAGGTAAAACGGAGATACCGGTTTAGGAGGGTAACAGGTGCATAATTGGTTTTCGAAAATGTAAAATCGGTGCATAAAAATTCGGTCCTAAATTTTGTCTAAAATCAGACCAGACCCGTTACACCCCTAGTTATAATGCTCACCCTCAAGTTGGGGCATATGTGGTATAAAAACAGGTTGTGACAAATAAACCTCAATCAATTATGATGTGCATAAGGATATAAGAAATATATCTAGAACTTATTCCATAAACTTCACAAAATGTGTAAAAATATTACCGCTCTATATCATATCTCAAATTCTCTATCAATATTTATATTCTTAATCCCTTCATGAAGTATGGATAAGAGGTTAAAATAGATCTAACATATCACATTTATCTGCATTAATTTGCTAGTTTTATTTTTGCAAGAACTTTATGTAAACCTTACACTTCTCGTAAACAATAATGTCATAGGAGAATAATCATTCACAAATGTTATAGAGAAATAATATTCTTCATGATCCTAAACCTTGTCATCTTTCGTTGCACTTGATGATGTGACATATTTCAAATGGCTTTTTGATACAGAAGATTCGGGATCAAATGATGCAGATTTGATAGGTTCTACATTAATAGTGTTGGATTATCTCAAGAAGATAGATCAATATAAATATGGCAAGAAGTGATGAAAGCTCTTTAGATTGAGATAACATTGTATACATGTTAGTATTTTGGTCATAACTCGGACTATGAGTATTAGAATAATCATGCATAAGACTTTGATTTGAAAAGCTCTTTTTGGCATACACGTCATGATTACCACACAATGCTTGATGGTGCACATTTTAAGTTTCACCCTTCAAAATCAGTCGTATTCCCATTCAAATCGTCAAATTTAAATTAATCTTTGTCTTTTATGGAAATATTTCACTTTCACTTTTGAGATTATTTTGATTCCAATTTGGACCAAATTTTTGGCACAGTTTTTTTATTTTTTTACATATTTTATTTTTATGATATAATTAGAATTTTATTTCTATTTTGTATATTTTAATCTGAACCCCTAATTTGTATTGATTAATTAGCCTTTATAATAATTCTGAATAGAAACTATTGAAATTGTGACACATCATGAGTATAATTTAGAGGCAACCAACTAAACTTTGGGTTAAGTTCCTTCGACTGATAGGGTGATGAACACAACGGTTGACGTTAGGATCCATCTGGCCTGCGCGCTCTCAATAATTAGAGACGCCTTTGGAGTCCTACCACAACCCAACACAACAAAATCTTTCTTGCATGGTGAGAAATAACCGTGACGCACTTTTGGCAATTTTTGCTACGTACTCCCTTGACAAACGAGCATGCATTGAACCACCTTCTTGTTTCGTCTAGTTACATATAGTACCATACATATAGCCAATTGGGCCACTCAGATTTTCGTGCACGACTCTGAGCCAACCCTATTAGCTCAAACCTTTGGGTATTGTCATTGATTTGAACAGCAAGAGCACTTTCAATAGATGTTGTAAAATATATTTGCCTTTAAAATATAAAAAACTTTGTACAAAAATGACATCCAATTGATCTTTTATATCATCTTTATTTTAGAATTTGCTATAGTAATTTCGCTACATTTGGAGGACACTATTCATGGCTGTAAACATTTTAAATTAATTTCTCTCTCTTCAGTGGTTGATTTTCCTCATTTCTTCCAGATTTCCTATTTGAAAAAATTTAGTTGTAAGTAATTATGCGCACTAATATGCGCACCCATTCAATATGATTGGTCAGAAAGTAAACTTTATTAAAAATAGTGCTAATTAGAATTTAGAATATAAAGGCAACAACATTAGTACGCAGATTGGTACGCAAACTTACTTGTACATAGCAAAACTCTTCCTATTTTTATTTAAGGCCCCTTTCTCTCTCTCTCTCTCATTCCCATGCTTTCCTCTGTGTTGGCTCGGGTGACTCCAATATTCAGTCTATATATATAAAAGCAAGCTGAATATGACTCGGATAAAAAAAAAAAAAAAAAGTTGCATGACTCAAATAAAAAAAAAACTGCATATGACTCCAATCGGTTAGTATATCCTTGTAGACGTGCAACAACCCCATTGTATATACTTTGAGAATATTTTTATTATATAATATTTTTTTAAAATTAATTTATATTTTGATTTAGTATATAAATTTGGATTAATTTAAAATAAAACATAATTATATGGCATTGTATATGGGGAGGTATTGTAAATATCAAAAGATATGAAGATATTATTGGTAATTAGAGAACATATTTGAAATGAATAAAAAATATTTTAAAAATATTAAAAAGTATAATATTTAAATGATATAAAGAAAAAATAGGTAAGCTGATGGATGACATATTGTAAAAGTTAGTATGTAAAATAGAAAAAGTGAGTTTTAATGATGTATGTTAAAGGATAGGATGAAGAATTCATTGGAAATACTCTTAATTTGAAAAATTCTTTTTTTTTTTAAATCGGTATGTAGCTCAAACTTTTGGGAATATCATGTAGAGGTGTAATCGGTCTGATCCGGTTCGACTTTGAACAAAATTTAGGACCAAACTGGTAGACACCGGTTTCGCATTTCCAAAAAATGATTACGGACTAGTTACCCTCCTAAACCAGTACCTCCGATTTTACCTGTTCCGGCCCGATTCGGTCCGGTTTTCCGATTTTAATAAAATGCATAAAGATTGAGAGAATCTTTCAAAGTCAAACCAATAATTTTGGGCAACATAAAGATTGTCGTTTGGGAAAACTTCATTCGGATAAGCTTCTAAATGTAAACATAAATAAATTAAAATGGTTCTGATTATAAGGCTTCGATGATTGGACTCAATATGACAACATATAAGGCATACATATTTCATGCAATTATTTATATATGATAGTATTAAATTACCTAAAATTAATAGGAAAACACTAAAACCATAAAGGGATCCCACAAAGAGATCCCACAAATAGATGTGGCACATTAATAATATGCCACGTGTCTCTTCCTTTTTTTTCCCCGCCCTTTTCATCTTCTCCCCGACATTTCTTTTTCACTTTATCTCCTTTCGCATTTCTTCCTTCTCCCCTTCTCCTTTTGCGTTTCTTTTTTACTTTTTCTCCTTTTGCGTTCAATATTTGTTTGCCTGGGCGTTCTATCAATTTCAATTTTTTCTCCTTTTCAATTTCTTCCTTCTCCAAGCCTTTATACGTTCTATCAATTTCTCGATTCACTCCCTTTTGCTCTCAACTTTTGTTTGCCTGGGCGTATACCAATACACAGGCTTCTTATGCTTGCAGATTTTTTCAACTAGAATAGAATCAAGCAACGAAAATGCACGGATTCTCTACCCAGTACCACCGTCGCCCACAACCCCGTCGCCGACAGCCCAATCTCTTCCCCTGCTGCCCATTCCTGTCTCTCTAATTTGTAATTAGGGCTTTCTCCACTCACTATGAAAACGCATCCCAATAGAGAGACAACTAAGTATATATCATCTCTCTCTTGAAATTAGGTGCTTAGTTGGGGTTTCAAATTTCACATTGAAATTGAAACTGGTTTCTGAATTGTGATTTTAGTATTAGGTGCTCAGTTGGTTTGATTGCATTAATTATTTTCTACATTAGTTATTTTCTGGATTGTTTGATTTTGGTGCGTGGTTGCTGTGTGGTTGGTGCGTGAATGACCCTGATTTTGGTGTGTGGTTGCTCTGTGATTTTGGTGTGTGGCTGCTCTATGATTTTGGTGTGTGGATGGTGCGTGAATGACCATGATTTTGGTGCTTGGTTGCCCTGTGATTTTGGTGTGTGGTTGCTGGACCAGCCTCAGAATTCTCACTACTGTGTGATTTTGGTGTGTGAGACAGCTCATATTTTGTTAGTATTATGTTTATGAACTTGTTATTATTATGTGGTGAGGATTCTGAACTTGTTAATCTGTTCTGCTACACATATTTTGTGAAATTTCTGATGAAATTGATTTATATATTGCAAACATGGCATTAATAATTGAAATTAATGGTTGTTTCCTTTTCATTAGATTTTACTCCAGGGTATTCAAGACAATGGTTCAGTGGTTTGTTATCTGTGGGGCTATAACCAATTTGCTTCTGGGTCTCTTGTGGGTGCTGGTGGGCAGTGTGCTGGTCAACAACAATATTTTCCTTCATCTTACCTGTTTTCTATGAAGCTGTGCCTTGTTATTCATGAGACTCGACCTTTGAAACAAAATCTCAGAATCTCAGAGTTGTAATCTTAGCAGTTGTCAAGTACTTTGAGTTGTAATGTTAACAGTTGATGACAAAGTACTTTGCTATACTTTGTATGTAAGACATAATTGTAGCTGCTCAAGTTGTGCAATAATTTGTAATGCTTAAATAGAAATGAGATTTTGTACCATGGAAGTTGCTATTATGCTTGCTGAATTAAAATTTTGTACTATCGAATTTTGGAATGTCATCACCAAAATTTACATTTAAACCCCAAAGTTATGTTCAAATCTCAAAATTACAGTCCAACCACCTAATTACATTAAAATCCCAAAATTACAGAGTACTCATGGCTGGGTAAGTATACTATCTTGACTCCCTATTCCAGCATGTATGTCCTTCACCTGCAGATTACAAAAAAAACTGTTATTGAAGTGTTAAAAGAAACGCTTGGACATGACAATGTATAAGTTGCACAATTTTACGATACCTCATCCATCTTGTTTCTTTTTTGATTTTTTCTTTTATTTTTTAGTATTGTCTCAACTGTAGAGACTCGCCGTTTGGATGGAGGCCTACCCTTACTTTTAATACCCTCATCCACGATTATTTTTAATCGTGGATGGAACCCCACGATTATGTTGTTTTGTTTCATTTGGACCATCTGGACACACAACATACTCACTCGTTGTACTATTCTGACTTAACTCTACCTCCTTAAACTTGCGCATATAATTCTTTCACTTTATGTAGGTCTCATGATCCTTTGAAGCAACTAAAAGCTATTTCACAATGATCGTTACACAAATCATTAAACCTTTGTGCAACTTGATTATTGCTAAGGTCATCATAACTATTATGTATCATCGTGTACTTTCTTTTTAAATCATTTCTCCAACGATCAAGAACATGCTTGGATGGCAACTCCACAACTTTCTTCCACATGGTGAGGACAATGAGTGCATGTCTACATAAAATTTCTCTAAACTTGAATAGTCTACAGGTGCACATCACTTCACATTCATCGTCATTGAAATATACACAGTAGTTCACTTCTTTTACAAAATCATCATAAATGCTCAAGTGGTCAACAACTTCATACGTTGATATTGCGCATTCATTTTTTTTTAGGGAAGACAAATAATTCATAGTCCCCTTAAGCTCTATTTGTACCTCTTTAAACTTGGCATTTGTGTATAATTCTTGAAGTTGCTTCTCAATTGCATGGACCGTAATGCAAGGGATCTGTCCTTGGAATGAACCAAAATTAGCTATCTTTTCATTCTCGACCATCCTAGCCAAAACATTATCATAATCCCCAACAAACTTCTTCATTGGTGTGGTTGCATTTACATAGCCATCAAAAAATGCATTTATACTCTCGTTACGCTGGGTTGTGGACATTCCAGCCCAAAACATACCTCTCACATATGCAAGTACCCATTGATGCCGTTCCTCATACAACTTACTCAACCAAGCACTGTCTGTTAAACCATTGCTCTCAAAGATGTTATGCCACCTTTCTTCAAATTCTTGACAGCTCAAAGAGTTATATATACAATTTAATAAGGGGCCTTTAAAGTTGTCATATTGTGAATAATATCCCAGCTTGTGAGGCAATTTGAATAAAATGTGCAATAAACAAAATCTATGCTTGGCCCTCAGAAAAACTATTGCTATTGCTGCTTTCATTGCCCTATCTTGGTCGATTATAATCGCATTAGGAGCCCGTCCTGACATACACCTTAACCACGAGTTGAACAACCACACAAATGTATCTGTGTCCTCTTTTGATATAAGGCCACATCCAAAGAGTATTGATTGGCCGTGGTGGTTGACTCCCACGAAAGGGGAAAATGGCCTTTTATATTTATTTGTCAAATACGTTGTATCAAACGTTATGACATCTCCAAATGATTCATATGCTGCCCTACTTCGGGCATCCGCCCAAAACAAATTTCTCAACCTCCCTTCTTCATCTAGATCCATCGTATAGAAAAAATCATTATTTTTCTCTTGCTGGCGTACTAAATACTTGTGAAATGGCTCTGCATCTCCTTCTCCAAGCAACTCATTACGAACTTTGTTGATATGATTCCTACACTCTTTCTCTCCAAAAGTGAGATTCTCATATCCACCCCATTCAACAAACATAGTTTTGTAGTTTTTAGTCGGATGGATTCCGACTTTATCAATCATTTCAATTCTTTTTTTCGACCAATTTGATAATTTTTTATGGCAAGCAATATGTCTTGACATACTCGGGCTCACTGCATGATTGTGTTCGAGGAAGACATTGGATAATTGATACCTTCCATCGATTATTTGCTTTACATTAATCTTAGCCTTACAATTTGTCCCTCCTATCGGTTTTGGCTGATCAACTTTTGATGACTTGCTTATTGGCTTATGATGGCGACTGCATGCTATGGTGAAATATTTTACCTCCCCATAATCCCAAGTAGTCGATGTTCTTTTCGACACTCCAAATCCCTTCTGTTTGGCATACTTTGTGTAGTATTCAATAACATCTGCTTGAGTCTCAAATATCATATCAACTTTTGGATCTTCAACTTTTTGATTCTCAGTATACTGAGATCCAGTTTGCTCTTATTGGTCTATGACTCGTTCGAAAATGAGCAGCCCAAAGGCTATCCCAAGTGCAGGAGCGTGTCGCGTAATAATTATGAATAAATTCCTAGATCGTCTCCACAGGGAAAGTGCTAAAAATAAACTCGTATAAAAATGGTGGAAATATTTACATTGAGAAAATAAAAAGAAAAATGATGATATATACAATGAATGGATGAGATCAATGAAAAAAGGAAAAATTACTGGTCGTGAACCAGATTCATGTTGTTGGATTTGGGTGTAGTAATTAAAAGTAAGAAATTAAAGTGCAAGACATAAATTAAAATTGCTGGAAATTAAATAACTGAAATTTAAATTAGCAAGAAAATTAAATGACATAAAAGTAAATTGCAGAAATTAAAGGTGCAGAAAAATAAATGACAATAATTTAAATGCTGGAATTAAAAGTGCAAGAAAAGTAAATGACAGTAATTTAAAGTGCAGAAATTAAAAGTGCAAGAAAAGTAAATGACAGTAATTTAAAGTGCAGAAATTAAAAGTGCAAGAAAATAAATGACAGTAATTTAAAATGAACTGAAATTGAAATGAACGTTGCAATAATTTTTCATAAGCTTCAAATTGAAATAAAATAAAAATAAAACTAAAAATAGAGACTACAGGTGAAGGAGGAAAGCTCGATAACAACAGTTGGTCCATTAGGCTCTCAACTACGTTACCGAACTCCCTCTCTTCACCTGAGCTTTATTAAAAAAAAAACTGAAAAAAAAAAACATGAAAATCTCTCTACTCCTACTCCTAAAATCTACCCCTAAAATCTAACGAGTCTTTCCATCTATCTCCAAGCCCATATATAGGCTTCCAAATAACACTGCAATTGAGTGTTGCTTGCAAGTTCCTTTCGTCCGTAAGTTCGGTAGTTTTTATTTCCCTTCCAACTGCGTCTTGTCTCCCATTATCTAGCTTTTGCCGTGCACTTTTCTTTGCTTTTCATTTGTTTTCAGCCGGCCATGTGCATGTATTTTTTTTTCTTTTCATTCCATCGTTCCACTCATTCTCTCTCTTTCTTTTGTGTCTCGCGTCTGTCCAAATGAAAAGATCCCAACATGCATTTTATTTTCTTTTTCTTTACTTCAGTTTGCATCCACTGAAAATAATGCTGTGTCTTGTGGTTCTCGGCAGTGTTATGGAGGTGCTGCGTAGGAGAAGGTTACGGTATGCATGGGGGCTTCGGTCGTGGCGCTGGGCTTCACTGGGCGGTGGAGACTTGATCTCCGGCATCTTCTGTTGCTGTTGGCGGCCAGTGGAGGTACAGCGGGCTGCAAAGGAGTTTTACTTTTTTTTCACCTCTTAAAACAGAGGATGGTGCTTCCGCATGTGTAGGTGGCTGAGGAGACAGCAGGTGGAGGTTACTGCCGTGGGTGCTTACGGTGGTTGCATGTGAGCTGCAGCAGGTGGAGGAGCTTGGTTGTGGAAGGAGACTGTACATTGGCCGTGAATGGAAGTGGTGTTGCCGAACTTGCGGATGCAGTGCAGCGTGGAGGCAGGGTGCTGAGAGACGACCGTGGTTTCGGAAGGTGGCTGGAGGAGCTCATGGACGTGCGCAAGGTGTTTCTGTGGACGTACGGCAGCGTAGAGGATGGCTAAGCAGTGGTGGCTGCCGTGGAAGGGGTGCTACAGGCGAGGCCGTGCATGGTGCATGCATGAAATGGTGCTGCCACTTAGCATGGAGGTGCAGCATGTTGGTGATGCCGAACGCCGTGGAGAGGCGGTTCAGTGCTTGAAGAGGCTGGGTAGAGATTCACGAGTGTAGCTGGGGGCTGTGCATGGTGATCGTGCAACGGGTCCGTTGGACGTGCAGAGGAGCATTGCAGCGTGAAGGTGCTACTTGGCTGGGCAACGAGTTGTTGTCTTGGTCGTGCAGGTTGAAGATGATAACAACGACATGTAGTTTTGGTCTATGGACAAAACTACATGTCGTTTAAGAGTGGGCTATAAAACAAATAAAAATAAAAATGAAACTAGACAAACAACAACAGAAAAATAAATAAATAAAAGTAAAACATAAATAAAATAAAACAAAACTAGAAGGATAAAATGAAGAATAAAATATTAAAAGTGTGTTGTGCAAGTGAATAAATATTGCTCAATTAAATCACAAGTTATAAAATTAAGCATAAACTATGTTTTTAATCAATTAAAATCACAACTTGGATTTATGCCTTTTAACAATTTTTTCATCTAAAACCAATGATAAAATAATAAAATAATTAAAAATATATTGGTTTTAACTGTATAAAATATGCAATAATGCAGCTCAATCAATCTACATTAAGTAAAACATGATTTATTTAAAATCCGTTAAACATGCCATAAAATAATCAATATTTTAAAAAGTCTATAAAACAATGCCATTAAAAATTAAATAATTAACATCTAACCTTGTGAAGTGTTAGGACCCTCACTGTCATGTTCTTCCTCAAAAAATATCAATCCACAAGGTTCCATGTTGATTATAGCTATAAAAAAAATAAAAAATATATAAAACAGTTCTATACAAAACCAACATTATATAACCTGTAAAATCTATATACTAAATGTGTAAAATCATAGAATGTGTAAAAATCCCATTATTCCTTAGAACTCACTTTCTGTAATGTGAAAAAATAAAAACTGAGAGAACTAGTAAAAATGCCATTTTTATTTCTTAGAACTCACTTTGAATGTGTAAAAATGAAAGGAATGCCTAGAAAAAATTGAAACTCACAGAAAAGGAATGAAGAAACAGAACACCTGGAACTCAAATTAGTGACGACGCCGGCGTAGATACCTGGAAGGAAAAAAAAACAAAGGAATGAAGAAACGAAACCAAAGAAGGATTGAGAGAGAGAGAGAGAGAGAGTTAGAGATAGCATTAGATAGATAGAGAGAGATATACCAGGGAAGGTATAATGCGAGACATTGAAGAGATCATGTGCAGGACGTTGAAGGATTAACTTTGTTGCCAAGCTTGAGAACAAGGAGACGTGCTGGACGTGAGATAGTTGCAGACGGGATGGGATGTCATAGGGGCTAAAAAAAAAAAAACTGACGTGGCATAATGCCACATCAGTTTGTGGGATCCCTTTGTGGGATCCCTGTGTATCTGTAGCAGCTCCCAAATTAATAATATTTCTTTATAAAGATCATATATATGCATGCCAACAAGAATATTTGTGGATTCGCTTGGGAATTAAAACAGTTAAGAATATATATATTGTCTCCAAAATATGTTATTATATATATAAATAAAGATCATCATCTATCAGGTTTGCTTCTTTCTCAGTCCACTGTCATCCTGATAATCCTCCATGCATATACTATACTAATATTGATATTAATACTATATATAGTTCTAGACTTATAGTGAACTTATGCTATAACTCTTATAATATATTAATAATATAAGTAAATATATTATACTATTATAGTGTTACACTACATATAGTGTATATATATATATATATATATATATATATATTATAGTGATATAGTGATACTAATACTATATGTTATACATTATGAAATATATCTTATATATTATATAATAATACATTGATACTAAATTATTACTAATACTATATACTATACTAATAATGATATTAATACTATATAATAATATATGGTCATAGTGATATAGTCATAGGGATATATATAAATATATATATATATATATATATATATATATATATATATATATATATAGTTATAGTGATTTAGTTATAGTGAATCAGTGATTAGTATAACTATATATTAGTATTTGTTATAGACTTACATTGATTTTAATTTAGTATAACTATATAATAGTATTTGTATAACTATCAATATAACTATATCACTAATGTATATTAGTATTAATAATGTCTTATGTATTTATCAAAATGAATATGTTGAGATTTGAGATTTTATTACTTATTAGGCCATAAAATGTTATTAATATATATATATATATATATATATATATATATATATATTATGTTTAAAGAATATGATCAAATAAATTTTCATGTATAAGATTAAATTTTATGTTATAAATTATAGTAACATTATCTTATATATAATTATAATTTATATTATTTTATATATTATATATATAAATTTTATATAATATTAAAATATTATATATAATATTAAAAATTAATTTAAAATATATAATATAGTGAACCAGTCTAGTCCGGTTCTAAAATGTATAGAATGGGAATTGGACTGGTATGGGTACCGGCCGGTTTTGGAATTATAAAAACCGGTTTCGAAGTGGACCGGTTCCACCGGTCCAGTTTTTTGATTAAATTTTACACCCTTATGATCATGTAAGTACTTTTTTTTAGATGTGTTCTACACATCAATTTGAGAATAAAATAATTCATAATATTTGCGCACGTATATATGATGCAATTGATGTAATATAATTTGGCTATACCTAAAGAAAATGTGAATTTGTTCATGAGAAGGAATAAAAAAAAGGTTATCTTATAAACTCTCTTGGCGACTCCATAGGGGTATAGGCATGCATTGACTAAGGCACTACACCTACTGTAAAGATGAATCAAGGAATGATGCAATCAATATAAGGTTCTCAAAAACTCTTTTGAGGGATTTCTTCTTTCTAACAAAAGAGAAGAACGAACTTTGTTTTGGACGTGTTTCCTACGTACCAGGAGGTCTCCTCGAACAGCTGGGGGTGGATTAAGGGACCTGCAAACATACAAATATAGAAGGGAGCTCGAAGGTGGTCAGAGAACCCTCTGATGCATAAGTTCATTTCCTTTTTAGGAAATGTTTTATTTGCCCTCAAATTCCATGAGTTTGAACATACCTTGAGTGTGCTTTTATACTAGGTTTGGGGTGTTATTGCTTCCATTCCCAAAGAGCTGTCCCATCATGCCCCATGCTTCGTGCACATGAATCAGTTAAGGGGCATGATACCCTGCTGAAAATGATTAATAAGTCGTTGAGCTCTGACTTATGTCTCAGCGCCCTCTTAGTTAGGGTTGACGAGTCCCATCTCTCTCTTTTCGCGGAGAGAGCCATGGTTGCTCTTTTGATACACATCACCACGGCTACCGCTTCAAAATAATATTCTAATAATATTTTAACTTTATAATATTGTTATTCAACTTTTTCTCTCTCATTTTCCAAAACCCCATAGAACGTCTTAACTCAAATCATTTTACTACTATTCACAAATCATTTCACTACTATTCACAGAATTTGCACCTCATCTTATTCCCCAAGCATCCCCTAAATGATTGAATGAGATGTGGCTGATCTCTAGAGGTTCAAAATGTTGTTACAGATTCTGGGATGAAGACCTCTGAGTCATCAGTTCTTGCTGATTCTTCTATGTACTGAATCACTAAGACTGGATTCACTAGCTCAGTATGTAATTATTATAATACACCCAAAAAATATATATAATCATTATACTTAAGAAAGCTTGTTCAGAGCATGAGATTTATAAAAAAATGGTGATTTTATTCCTAGGACTGTACATACAGTTTCGGGAAACCTTTTTCTTTTGGCAGATTATTCCATCTTTGGCAGTGCCATTGTACCTGCATGCAAATGTCCAGCATGCTTCTTATTTTTTTTTTTTTTCTCCCAATTCTATGAAGTACCATTCGGTACATAATTTGGTATTGCTATATATGTGACCTAAAATTGAATAATTTTAACAGACACAGCAAGAACTTCTCTGGTTATTACTATTGGTCCATCCCCACGTCATCGGGGAGAGACAGCAAGTACCATAATGTTCGGACAGAGGGTGGGTTCCAAAATCAGTGCTTTTTCCTCTCACATTCTAAAATTCTATTCTTACTAGTTCACTTCTCTATGGACATCATTATAACAGACCACTAGCATATTCTGCATGATGTTCCTGTGTGCTGGGACCTCAATTGTGTGATTCAGGGCAGAAATTAGTTATGGGGGACTTCAGACCACATAATGTTTGTTTTGACTTGATGCTTTCCTGTATCGTTTGAAGGTGCTAATGTATTGTTATCTCATAGGCAATGAAGGTGGAAAATATGCTGAAATTAAAGGAGGAATTTGATTACAAAAGTTTATCTAGAAGGCTAGACATACAATTAGACAAACTTATTGCTGAACATGAGAGGCAGCAGAAAGCTTTTGAGAATGAAATCGAAAGAATTACTACAGAAGCGCAAAATCGTATTTCTGAGGTCGAAAGAAACTACGAAGATGCAATGGAGGTAATCACTTAATTTACTTATCTATATCTTTAATCTCGTATGTGCTAACATCTGCAAATGCACGTGTGGATACATGTGGGAGGGAGGGCCTTTGTTACATGATTGTACCTTATGGTGGAATATGTATATATTGTGTCATATCTTGATGTTCTAATCCACTTGAGATTTACTTGCAATAGCTTGTCCTGGTACCTTGGCTTGTATCTTAAGTATGAGGGGATAACCATAGGCATCTTTTTTATTGGCACCCGGTGTCCAGGAACAGCGTTCTGACTAATCCCAGGGGTGGACAAACCCTTGGCTAGGAGTTTCCCGCAAGTGCACTTTGGATAATTCAAAGGAAAAATTCTCTAGTCTGATGGCCCCTAGAGATGGTTTACACCCAAGGGATTTGAACCTTAAATCTGGGGGAGCATACCCCTAAGCCCAAGGCCTTTACACCTACAGTTTCCCGCATAACTGTAGGCATTGTCATTGGTGTCTCTGGGTGCTTCTCTAAAGACAAATGCACAGTGGCCTCTTTAAAAGTTATATTTATTTTCAATTATATGTGTATCTATTCTGTTCCCTCAAGAAAGCTGTTGGATTTTTTACATGACTTTGTAACTTGGAGAAAGCTTGTCTGGTTAGAAACATGGCTTGGTTTGATGCGACATCTATATGACTAATCTGACTTTGTTTGAAGAAACAAATTTTTACTTGTAAAAAAAAAAAAACTTGGAGAAAGCTAAACTATTTACTTCCGGAGATTTTTAAATCTCTTAATGGGAATAGTTGTTGTAAGGGGAAACTTTGTGCTATCTGCGAGTTTAATTGCCACTTGAACTTCATTTAGCAACTATCTTGCTTTTCCAATTGCATGTTGAAATCCATGCATGCCTTCTCTTTTTGAAGGAAGAAAGAATAAAATATCAGAGAGACTATATGGGATCAATAAAGAAACTTGAAGAGCAATTGGTGAAGAATCAGCAAAAACATGGCTTTGAAAAAGTTCCAGTTGGAAGTGAGGACGATTGCTCTGCTTTGACATCTAACACAGAGGCAATCTTATTTTAAACTCAATATCTTTTCATTTATCATTGAACAAACTGTAGGTACATGCATGGTATTTTTACTAATGTTATTTTCATTGTCTCTTTTAGTTTATGGTGTTATATGCTAGATATAATCATCTTAGAAGCCAAAAATGGCGTATATAACACGTCTTACAACAATTTTTGTCTGTTCCCCTTCACACCAGGATATATGTCTTCCTTATCCTTTCTTTGATCAGTAGTATTTTATCTTCATTATTCTTTGTGACCTTTTCGCTTGCTGCAATTTTCGCCAAGTTTCATTTCCCTTAATGAAAAAAATGATTTTAGGGTTCAACTCGAGTTGGAAATCTTGAAGAATAGCTGAAACTGAAGCTTTATTTGAACTGCATACAAAGATTACGCATTATATGGCTCTTACAAATCTTGAAGATGTTTGCTTTCTGCGTTTTAACTGTTAATCAGGTCAAACAAAAGCCCCATAACTAAATTGATAAGGTTTGCACATCACGTGCTTATTTTTTTTTATTATGCTGCCTTAAGGTGCGGTAGTCCCATCAAATTTAGCATCATTTTAATACAAAAATGAGCTCCAGAGTTTCAAACTATCAGTGATGGAAACTTGCTGTGTATGAAGAGGCTTATGAAGGTTTATGGTAGAAGGATGGGATGTTGGTTGAGGGGAGCACTTGTTGAAGGCAAAAGGGTTATACTTTGTATGGTCCAGAATATGAGCGGTCTTGAAAATGTTCATTCAGTTGTAGCCTATGCTGGAGTGTGTTTTGTGACATTGATTTTTTTTTTTGTTGGGGGGGGGGGGGGGGGGGGGGGTGCGGCGCACTAAAGATGCCATTCTTGGCCATATCATCCATTGCAGCAGTAAGAACTAAAAATTATTTAGTTAGAGTAGGAGAGTAAAATCATTAGTATCAAAGGTTTGAAATTTTTGTCCGTATTGTGATTCAGAATGCTCTTTAACGGTTTGAATTAGCCTTACTTGTCCATTGCTGTGGGTTCTTCCATAATTGTGGGTGTTAAATTCTGTAATTCACAAAATATGAATGGTTTGATCCTTTTGGTCTTTTTTCCCTATAAATGGTGCACATGTGAAACCTTCTCTTTAAGATATTCCTCCATTTTCAAATTGGTTCAGAGTTCCCAGATCTCTGCCGTTGAGGAAGTTTTCTGAGCTGAAAAAACTACTTCAAAAAGAAAGTCTTCTTAGGAAGGATGCCGAGGAGGAAGTTAATAGCCTTAAAAGTCAACTAGCTCAATGGAAAAGGTCAGAGGTATGTTTATGTATCTCTAAACAATTATTTTCTCAGGTTTGTCTATGGTCGTCATCCTCTCTCCCGTTTCCCCAATCTTTGATATCTTAATCTTACGGAGAATGCTACTTTTGGTTGATAGGCTTCAGGGAACTCAGAGATCATAAAGCTTCGTAAGATGCTGGAAGATGAGGCACGCCAGAAAGAGAAACTTGAAGGAGAAATAGCAATAGTGCATAGTCAGTTGCTTCAAATAAGTTTTGAAGCTGAGGAGGTATGCTTTATTTGGAACTTACAAGGCTTTGGCTTAGTTTGAATTTAACTTTTTGTCTGGATGATATCCAGTGACGTCCTCCGTTGGAATTTTGTATCATAGTCCTTGCCTTGTTCTCTCATCTGGTAGAAATGAAGTATGGGTTGATAAGATAGTCTTGCCAGAAATCCTTCAATACTTGGGTTATGTGATCACGGATCATAAATTTTGTGGGTTTGTTCATTGTTTATTAATTGGAGTCTGAATGTAAAACTTTTGATGATTTTTTGAAAGGTTGGTTTTCATTAAGTGAGTGTTGGGATTCTTAGTTCCTAAGGCACCTCCATTCCTGCAAAAGGTGGGATTTAAAATCTTACTACTAGGAAGATATTTTCTCTATTCCAAGTGTTGTTTTGAGATAAAAACACGAACTGTGTTTAAGATGTGCTCTATTTAAAGCATATTCTTGGTTTTTGTTCCTTGGTTGCACCACGCATTCAAGGCTCAAGCCAACCACAGCAGCCATCGCATGAAGCAAAACAAGGTGGTTTTGGGCAACCGGCATGGTGGGCCAGACATTTGAGCCTTCCATATCGTGGTTTCCTTGATTTTGCAAGCCTGGGCAGCAGCAAGCCATGCCTTAATTTTGCTGTCATTCATGAGCAGAAGATTGGGAGCCTATAAAGAAAATTTGAATTGAAATGAAGCAACGACAATTTCCTATTGCTAATTGTTGGTTGGAGGCCTAAGCATAGAGTATTGAAAATCTAGTGCAAGTTGGTTACTTAAGCTATTTGGGGTATCTACAGACAACACAGAGTGATTTCAGTTTGATCTTTTTGAAATCTATTGCAATATGAATCTTATCTTGACATTTTCTGGACTGATTGTACTCTCATGATGAGAGCTTGCAATTTATGGGAATTAAGT